>LNAC01001288.1:0-254286 GCA_002007465.1 Ailurus styani
AAAGTGTTGATACGATAGAAGAGTTAAGAACGTTAAAATAGGAAAAGGGAAAAAATTTAAATGAAAAAATTAAGAAAAAAATTCAAAGAAAAAGAAAATTCAATGAATTTAACTTTGAACGACTGAAGAATCATGGGGAAAAAGCCATGAATTGTCTCCGTTGCTTTTCCGTAGTTCTAGGGTTGTGCAATGCTTAGCAGTCTTGAACTTGACTTTGACTGGATGGTTTTTTTTTTTTCTTTTTTCTCTTGGTCTCTTGGGGGAGGGGCCTGTTGCTGTGATTCTCAAGTGTCTCTGCCCGAGGCGGATTCCCACCGCCCTCGCCATGGGCCAGGCTAAGTAATCAGCTCGGGTTCGCTCTCAGGGGGTTTTGTTCCCTGAACGATTTCCGTACCTCGTTGGAGGACGGGACTGAAAATGGCAGCTCCCAGTCTCCAACCCGGAGGAGCCGAGAGCCTGGGGCCTCAGTCCTCAGCGTGCCTCATAGAAAAGCAGTCTCTCCCGTCTCCTAGTCTCCAGCCGCTCTCCGAGCTCACCCAGCCTGTGACCAAGTGTCTCTGTCTCTGGTGTGGCCCCCTTTAGAATCTCCAAATCCTGCAGATTCCTGCAGCCGCTCCCGCGCCGCTGCTCCCGGAGGAGGAAGGTGAGTCTCTCCGGGTCTGCCACCCGTGGGGTCCCCGCTCACAGAGCTATGGCCCGGCTGAGCTTCAGATCACAGCCCAAGGTAACCCCGAGCTGAGAGACACCTCAGCTCAGCTCCATCTCTCCCGCCGGCTTCTCTCTGAGACCTGGGAGCTCGGTCGCGCTCAGACACCCCTGGTCTTTTTGTGTCCCTGTGGGTCCTGAGACCACACTGTCCCTGCAGGGGTTTCACCCCCCGCTTGGTCTCTGGGGTGACATCCCTCAGTGGAGCCGACTTCTCACAGTTCCGCATCTGTGCTCCGCTGCTCGCTCCCTTGCCGGCAGCCGGCCCCTCCCCCCGGGGTCTATCTTCCCGTCACCTCAGATTCACTTCTTCGCAAGGCCTACCTTCCAGAAAGTGGTCCATTTTCTGTTCCTAGAATTGCTGCTCTTCTTCTCTTCGATCTCTGGTAGAATTTGTAGGTGTTCAGAATAGTTTGATAGCTGTCTGGGTGAATTCCTGGGACCTGATGATAATCGGTCTCCTACTCCTCTGCCATCTTCCCGTTCCTCTGACTTCTGCACTTCTTAATGCTACTGTATATTGTATCCATTCATGTTTAAAGATTATTGGTTTGCAAAAATTTTGAGCTAGTCTAGATACTATGTCCTTACTAGTTATATATATTGAAAATACCAAATATCTTTGGGTAGACTGTCTCTTGTGGGATAATTTGTTAAAAGAAGCATTAATTTCAATATAATCAGTTTTATTATTATTTTTTATATATTTTTAAAGACTATTTGTGAGAGAGAGAGAGAGAGAGAGAGTGTGTAGTGTGTGTGAGTGGGGAGAGGGGTAGTGGGAGAGAATATTCAAACACACTCCACGCTGAGCATGGAGTCCGAAGCAGGGCTCAGTCTCAGGACCCATGAGATCATGACCTGGGCTGAAACCAAGAGCTGGCCATTTAACCAACTGAGCCACACAGGTGACCCTATTATTTTCTTTTAGAATTTGTGTTTTTGTGCTAGTTAAAAGAAACTATGTGATATTTCTGTCTTTCTATTTACTTAATACTTATTTTATGAAATTTCTATTCAGTATTTATGTTCTTTAATGTAGTTTTGCATTTTTCAATAGAACGTACCAGATATAGTCCAGAGTTCTTATAATTTAAGCTTCTTAGTAAATGAATCTTTTAAATTATGTGTTCTTTATTTTTTTTCCCCCTCTAATTTATTGGTACTCCCATTGTTTTAGAATACTTATCTTGTTATCTGGCAATCTTGTTGAAGTCTTATATTAATTTGAATGGGGCAACGCATCTTGGCCCGCTCCTCCAGAAAACGCCCAGCAAACGCTGAGCCTGCTCTGTCATAATCGGTGGCTATTTCCGCCCAATTCTCACGAGCTTTCTGACCAAATCGATATCGAATTGGTCAGAAAGCTCGTGAGAATAGGGCGACAAATCCCGGACAACTCTATCCTGGCTCCAGGGCACACAAAATGGCGGCTCGGTTGGGTCCAAAATGGCGCGGGGCCTGGGGCCTCCCATCTCCAAAAAACACACCCCAAAAGCCGAGGGAGAGTGGTCCAAAGAGGATGGTCTTTCTGCGGTATTCTTGGGAGCTTTCTGCCTGAAGCGATATCTATTGGGGGAGAACACGAGTGCGAACTGGGGAGAAATCACAGCCGGTTGTGGGCCCGAACACGGCGTGGTGCCTCTTGGCCTGCTCCTCAAGAAGACTCCCGGAAAACGCTGGGTGTGCTCAGGCCACATCAGTGGCGGGGCCTTCTGCCCAGGTTGATCTCAATTTTGGGAGAAAACTCGGGAGAACTGGGGAGAAATACCGGCTGGCACAGGGCCCGAAAACGGCACGACACCTCTCGGCCCGCTCCTCCAGAAAATGCCCGGCAAAGGCCGAGCTGGCTCTGTCCAAATCGGCGGGTATTTCCACCCAATTCTCATGAGCTTTCTGTCCAAATGGATAATGATTTGGGCAGAAAGCTCGTGAGAATTGGGTGGCAAATCCTGTACAACTCCATCCCCGCTCCAGGGCGCACAAAATGGCGGCTCGCCTGGGTCCAAAATGGCCCGGGGCCTGGGGCCTCCCCTCTCCAAAAAAAAAACACCCCAAAAGCTGAGAGAGAGCGGTCCAAAGAGGCTGCTGGTCTTTCTGTGCGATTCTCGAGAGCTTTCTGCCCCAAGCAATATCGACTGCTGGAGAAAACGGGTGCGAAATGGGGAGAAATCACGGCCGGGTATGGGCCCAAAAACGGCGTGGTGCCTCTTGGCACGCTCCTCAAGAAGACGCCCGGAAAACGCCGGGCGTGCTTGGGCCACATCAGTGGGGCCTTCCGCCCCATTTTCCCGAGCCTTCTGCGCACATCGATCTCGATGTCCGGAGAAAACTCAGCAGAACTGGGGAGAAATCCTGGCCATTGTGGGGCCCGAAAATGGCACAACGCCTCTCGGCCCTCTCCTCCAGAAAACGACCGGCAAATGCCAAGCCTGCTCTGTCCTAATCGGCGGATATTTCCTCCCAATTTATGAGCTTTCTGCCCAAATTGATAACGATTTGGGCAGAAAGCTCGTGAGAATTTGGCGACAAATCCCAGACAACTCCATCCCGGCTCCAGGGCGCTCAAAATGGCGGCTCGGCCGGGTCCAAAATGGCACGGGGCCTGGGGCCTCCCGTTTCCAAAAAACACACCCCAAAAGCCGAGGGAGAGCGGTCCAAAGACGCTGGTCTTTCTGTGCGATTCTCGGGAGCTTTCTGCCCCAAGCGATATCTATTGGGGGAGAAAACGGGTGTGAACTGGGGAGAAATCCCGGGGGGCTCGGGGTCCGAAAACGGCACAATGCTTATCACCCCGCTCCTTGAGAAGACGCCTGGAAAATGCCGGGCATGCTCGGGCCAAGTGGGCGGGGACTTCCACCCCATTCTCACGAGCCTTCTGCCCAAATCTATCACGATTTCGTTAGAAAGCTTGGGAGATCTGGGGAGAAATCCTGGCCGGCACGGGGCCCGAAAATGGTGCTCGTGAGAATTGGGCAGAAATACCCGCCCATTCGGACAGAGCAGGCTCGGCGTTTGCAGGGCGTTTTCTGGAGGAGCGGGCCGAGAGGCGTCATGCCGTTTTTGGGTTCCACACCGGCCGGGATTTCTCCCCAGTTCTCCCGAGTTTTCTTCCAAAATTGAGATAGACTTGGGCAGAAGGCCCTGCCGACTTGGCCTGAGCACGCCCGGCATTGTCCGGGCGTCTTCTCGAGGAGGGTGCCTAGAGGCACCATGCTGTTTTCGGGCCCACAGCCAGCTGTGATTTGTCCCCAGTTCGCACCCGTTTTCTCCCGTAATCGATAACGCTTGGGGCAGAAAGCTCCCAAGAATCGTGCAGAAAGAGTAGCCTCTTTGGACCGCTCTCCCTCGGCTTTTGGGGTGTGTTTTTTGGAGACGGGAGGCCCCAGGGCCCGCGCCAATTTGGACATGGCCTAGCCGCCATTTTGTGTGTCCTGGAGCCGGGATGGAGTTGTCCGGGATTTGTTGCGCAATTCTTACGAGCTTTCTGCCCAAATCGATATGGATTTGGGCAGAAAGCTCATGAGATTTGGGTGGAAATACCCGCCGATTTTCACAGAGCTGGCTCGGCGTTTGCCGGGCTTTTTATGGAGGAGCAGGCTGAGAGGCGTTGTGCCATTTTTGGGCCCCGCGCCAGCCCCGATTTCTCCCCAGATCTCCCGAGTTTTCTTCCGAATTCTAAATTCTTGTCTGTATATTATGTTTATTATGTAAATGATAATATCATTTATACATAATAACACTATAATTTTTTCAACCTTACACCTCTTATTGCTGTTATTACTGCTTTGGATAAGACCTCACTATATAATGTGTTAAAAAAGATGGACCTAATCAATATGTTTGGGTTTTTTTTAGTGGAAATATTTCTAACAAATCACTGTGAAGTATGAGGGTTTTGTAATTCCTAAGACTTTTCTGTTACACCATACTGCCTTTAAAGATTATATCTTTACATTTTTGAGAGAAAAGAGGCTGAATCATTTATGGGAGGGAAGTCAATGTTGCCCTTTAGAAATAGGAAATATATGGATTTTCTTCACAGGAGTAAAATGGACTTTTGCACATCAACAGAAGTACTTTGTGTACAATTTTAGGGGCTCATGGGTCTATTAAATACCCTCTATTGACTCAAAGTTAAGACCCCTTGTTATAAAATTATTTTATTCATTAAAATATTCAAGAAACACTTATTGACTACTCTTCATATGCCAGTGACTAAAGTGCACTGGGTGTATGGAAAAGAGCACACTGGAACCCATGAACTCTAGATGCTCTTCATATAAAACATGAACTAGTGTAAATGTTAAAATATGGCAAATGAGATTTTTGAGGAGAATATATGAATTCTTATCTCAGTGGCTTCTTTCTTTGAGTGTTTTAGTGTAAGTGCATGGTCGAATTTCAAATACTATTTTGTTACTGTGTAAAAGTTTCTGATATGAATAAACAGTAGGCTGGGCAAATGAGAATGAGTTCATGTAATAATAAATGATTATATTCTGTTTAGCCTCTCTACTGTTATTTTTTCTTTTCTAAATTGCATATATTTTATCATATTATAGTGGTACATACTTAAAAGGCTTTATTTTGGTTCAGCCAACATATTGGCACTCAGCTTTTTTATTAGTAGTTTTGCAAAAATGTCTGTAGGTTATTTTTCTCCAAAGGAATAACAAATCCTTTTGGCTTTTTTGGAAGAAGCTTTGTCAGCCTTTGCCTTCTAAAATGTCATTGACAACTTGAAAATAAATAAATGGATAAAATGCTTTGGTTGAACTGATTTAGTGATGGACAAGGAGCTTTCTCGAGGGAAGTATGGCCGCAGGCCTGCTACACTGAGGATGGATTTAAAGTCTGGAACTTTATCTTACCTGCAGTGCTTGTTGCCTCTTGGCATGAAGAGTAGATGATTATTTTCGCTGGACCTCTCAGCTGCTTCTCAGGGCTCCTACACATTTCACCAGTTTATATGAACTCAGAGGAGGCATTCTGCCTGTGGCTGGATTAACCTCACTTTTTCCTGGATCTTTAAAAGGAAGATGTCAAATTGGTCAGAGCTTCCTTGGGTCTATTTCTATTTCATCAATCTTTTGAAATAGAATTGCTTACACCTATTTCTAGAGAGATTTCAGGAAGGAGTTTTCATTTCAAATGATTAATACACACAGTGTCTTCCTCACTAACAACTAATGCTAAAAATAATAGAGATGTTTCTTTAAACAAAGTTTACAGCAAGTTTTGGGGCCAAACATAGTAAGTAAATTTGCATATGGATTTTGACTATCAGCTCATACTTAATTTTTTACATGTGTAAGAAGCTAAAAGATTTGGGGAAAGAATAACTATTACACAGTATAATAAAAACACTCAGTACATCTATTACTACAGAAACTTAAGGGAGCTGATCAGTTGACTAATCCTCAATATATGATCTTGGGTATAACTATGTTATATATCAATCAGTTTCTTACCTAGGATTTGTAAAATTAACTATCAGTTAATTGAATTAAAATGAAATCCATTCCATGGTGTAGTTCTGAGTTATTCCTTTACTTGATCTTTAATGTTCACATAAACTGTTGGATCATTAGTTCATGCCCAGTCTTGAACTTGATCTAGGACTTGAAGCCTTGATTTTTTGTTTCATGAATATTTAATTGACTGCACTCTTTTCCTCTTACAGTGTGAGTGAGTATGAAACATTCTTTATTGCTAAAGTTATCTGTTGTGCTGGCATTTTAAGTTACTTTCTTAAACTTTTTAACCACGGACTATTCCAATTCCATTGAGCATACTTTATTACACTTTTTCAGATGATTACATTTTCTCTTTGAAGTTTTTAAAAAATTTTTATGAAATGAGAATATTTCCCATCTAGTTTTAGCTTACTAAACATGACATTTGATGTAAATGCTTGAATGGCCGAGTCCAATTAGGGAGATAAAGCATTAGTTATGAAATCAAAGTTGATGTGTAATAAAATGATTATAATAAAGACATAGAAGGTTTGATCTGATAAATATTCAGAAGATAAAATATATATTATTATATAAACGTATATTCAAGATACCTTTGGGAAGTTATGACTATGATTTTTTAAATCTCTTGACATACAAAAATACTATAGGTACTCTCAGTGTATTTTTCTCTTCATATATATACTGTTTTGTTAATAAAGAAAATTCATGAATATATGCACACATATATAAGAGTGAAAGGAAGTCAAGCATTTTACCAAGAAGCAGAATCCTGCATCTTACATTTAAGAAACATACATTTTCTTTTATTATTTAGTCTGTCACAGGGAAGAATCATTTTACTCTCTCAGTTTACAAATAGCACTTACTTGTAAGAGAGTGATTCATAAGTCAGAAATGTTTCCAGCAATGACTGTTGCAATTCTTCAACAATCAATAGACAAGCATAAAGATTTGTCAAATGGAATTCTAGAGCACGATTTTAAGTTGTGAGGTAGTGTTCTTATAAAGCCAGTATGATAAATGGATTTTTTCATTAGTTTTTAGAAGTTTTATTTTTTTTTAATTTTTAAAAAAAATTTTTAAAAATAACAATTTCTTTATTTGAGAGAGAGAGAGAGAGCAGAGAGAGAGAGAATGAGAGCACAAGCCCTGGGTTGGGGGGGTTGCTGAAGGAGAAGCAGACTTGCTGCTGAGCAGAGAGCCCAATGCGGAGCTCGATCCTAGGACCTTGGGATTATGACCTGAGCTGAAGGTAGATGCTTAACTGCCTGAGCCACCAAGGCATCCCTGGTTTTTAACTTTTAGATCTTTAATTAGTTTAATTCTCCCTCTCTAACATATGGGAGAAAGCTCTCTAGATTTACTTTTATAATTAATATTTTACATATTATACAATAAATCCACATTTATTGCAGAACAGTTTTGAAAATAAGCATAATATAATGAAGCAAAAGTAGTCTTCTATAACCCCACTACCCCAAACCAGTCCTCTTAAAATGAGGAATATACAGTTCCATTGTTTATAGATAACACACATATACAAATATACATATACACATATGTGTGTATATATGTATAAAGCGAGAGAGAAAGGCATACATAGAGAAAATAGGACACATTTGTTATCTAGAATTTTCTTATTTATAACCACACTGCTTGACTGTATTATAGTTTATAAAACCCCACAGTTTTTGTTGAATAGTTGTTTTTAATATTTTACTGTTGTCAGTAGTACACCAGTATATATTCCTGTAGCTAACATTTGGGCTATATTTGTGATTATTTCCCTGGGATTCATTTCTAGTGTAAAGTATAGTCATAAAGCAAAACATCTTTTAACCTTTTAAAATATGATATGTATTGCCAAATATGTCAGTTGATACATATTTCCAAATTGCTCTCCTGGAAAATTGCACTGTCACCAGCAGTAAATGAGACTGTTGTTTTCCACAAACACTTCAAATTTTGATATTAACATAGGAAATATTTTAAAAAACATTTAAATTAGCATTGATTTAAGTAACTTAAGAAGTAAACATTTATGTTTATTCAGTGTTTAAAATATTTCTAATAATATCCTTTATACGTTTTTTAAATCAGGGTTTTTGTTCTTTACAGATTTATGTAAAGTCTTTAATTAAAAAGATACCATTATATTTTATACAATTTTCTCTAGCCAGTTATTTGCCTTTTTTTTTTTTTAAAGATTTTATTTATTTGTCAGAGAGTGAGAGTGCAAACAGGGGAGTGGCAGGCAGAGGGAGAAGCAGGCTCCCTGCTGAGCAAGGAGCCCAATGTAGGACTTGATCCCAGGACTCTGTGATCACGACCTGTGCTGAAGGCAGATGCTTAACTGACTGAGCCACCCAGGCTTCCCTATTTGCCTTTCATATTATGTTAACCATTTTATAATTTATGAAAAAATACATACATATTCACATATAACAATCATTTATTTCTCTGCCTTACCTGTTTATTTAGCATTTTTTCCCTTCACTGAAAAGTTTCTCATTTAATTATACTATTCCTTTTAGACCTTTAAAAATATTTTCAATTTTGCATGAACACTGTTCATTGATCTGCATTTTACTTTTGTGCTAGTATAAGATGAAGATGGAAATTTATATATTTTACTGAATAATCCACCCGTTTGTAGTAGAAATGGTATATTTGTCAAAATTTCCAAGTTAAATATTCCAAGGTCTGTTTTGGAATTGTTAAAGTTAGCTTTATAGGTTAATGTATTAGGTTATACATTCCTTTTCATATCCCTTTCTGTGGCATTGTATTTTCTTTTATATTTAAACACTTAGGGACACCTGGGTGGCTCAGTCGGTTAAGTGTCTGTCTTGGACTCAGGTCATGATCTCAGGGTCTGGGGATTGAGCCCTGTGTTGGGCTCCCTGCTCAGTGGGGAATTGGCTTCTCCCTCTGCCCTGCCCTTCCCCCACCTTGTGTGTGCTCTCTCTCTCTCTCTCAAATAAATAAAATCTTTAAAAAAATAACACTTAAATACTGATAGGAAAGATCTCAGAAAGATTATATACACTCACATGTTTATTTTCACATTTATTCAGGAGAGCCAAAATATAGACACACCATTAATGTCCATCTGTGCACATTAATGGATAAAGAAAATGTGATGTATACATACAATGGAATGTTACTCAGCCTTAAAAAAAAGAAGGGAATTCTGCCATTTGCAGCAACATGGATAAACCTAGAGGACATTCTACTAAGAGAAATAAGCCATTTCAGAAGGATAGATAGTGCATGATACCATTTATATGAGGCATCTAAAATAGCTGAACTCAGAACCAGAGGACAGAAACGTCATTGCCAGGAGTTGGGGGATGAAAATACAGGAAGTTAACAATCAAAGAGCACTAAGTTTCAATTATATAAGATAGGACCTAGAGATCTAGTATACAGGATTATATTTATAATTAATAATACTGTATTGTATGCTTAAAAATTTGCTAGGGGGATAGATCTTATATTAAGTGTTCTTATCACAAAAAATAAAACAGAGAGCAGCAGGAAACTTTTGGAGGTGATGGATATGTTTATGGCATAGATAGTGGTGATGGTTTTATGGGTGTATACTTATAACTGATTAAGTCATATACATTAAATATGTACAGCTTTTTGTACATCAGTCATACTTCAATAATGTGGTTGTAAAAAAAGTCTTTCAACCTTATTACTAGGTAAGGGCACAGCTGTGTCAATAAGTGACCAAAGAGGGGTAAAGAAAATGAAATATTTGATAATTGAGATTAACAGACAATAAACTGGAAAAGTTAGAATTATTGGCCCTGTGTTTCCACCAAGCCTCATGTTGCAGATTGATTATTTGCTTTAAAAAAAAAATTCAAATCAATACTGCGATTTCCTCCACTTTGTGTGTCACTCTACCTTTCACTCTCTCTTTCATTGCTCTCACAAGATTTTCTCATTCGCGGGCCCCAAAGATCAGCTCTGATAAGCTATATTGCCTTGGTGTCTTGTCTCTTTTGGCACTGATTGACCCTATCTAGCTCAGGGAAGTGGTAATACACTGCTTTAGTTTTACTCTTTTTATTGCTTCTTTTGTGACAAAAGAAAAGATTATGACCCTCTTGATAAAAGTTTGAACTAGTGTCTGTGTGGGCAAAATACGAAAACTAGCAGAAAATGTCTTTTCACACATTTTCAAGTTTTTCCTCTTCCTAAAGGGTCATGTGATTAAATGCATGAATTTTATTCTCCAGCACATAGCAGCATCATGGTTGTTAGTCCTCATTCTGTCCTCAGAGATATTTATATATGTGAATTTCCAGGAAATTTCATCTGGTTTATATGACTACAGGAATCTGATAAAAATGGACTGTTGCTCCATAATACTAATACCCTCAGAATATTAGAGGAATTTAAGAATATATAAAGAGTAATTCTTATAGGACACTTAATTGTCCTAGTATATTTTGCAATAAACTATGTTGTTTGGTAAGTTTTTGATTCACATGACTTTAGAATGTTTTTTTATTGATTACTTGCCAAAATTGAGAGAGATTATCAAAGTAAAGTATATTTAGGGAGTCCAAGTTGGTCAAGGGGAGAGGCATGATAGACAACCATTATTATGGTAGTTTTAGTACTGTTTGGTCTGCCTTCCTATCTTTTCCAGTCCTTCCTTTTCTCCATTTTTGTTGCATTAGATCTTTGCTTTTGGGTGACTCAATTGCCCTTCAAGACTCTGAGTCATTGGTGACTGACTGTTTCTCTGAAATGCAGTTATTAAAGGGTTTCATGATTCCTGAGTGACCTGTTTATGGTAACAACAAAGTCATGGTTTCTTGTTGGGCATTCTTTCCCTCACTGACTGAGTTACTTCACTTTCACTGTGAATATGTTCCAAAAATCTCCAGTTTTTTTCTTCCAAGTATGGGTGCACATACACGCTCACACACGCACATATGCAATGACTCCTTTAACTTAGCCTCTTATTCTGTACTTTCCCTTCAGTGATATCTATGAATTTATATTTCTTCCTTTTTTTGTTTTAAAAGAATAAAGCAGAACTCTCCTTTTCAGAATTATTCACTGTATGTAATTTGAATTCCTTTGATATTTTTAAATTAAATTGGTTTGAAGAGTATAAGAAATGGAAGAAATTTTAACTAGCTCCATCTGTGCATAAAGATGAATGAATATATTAAATTTCAAGAAAAAAATTACCACCACACCTAAGACCTGGGAATAATAATCAAAAGGAGAATTATCTTTAGTTTGTTTGAAAAAAAGAGAGAAAGAATACACCCCAACCCTAAAGTTATTTCTGTCATTTAAATTAAAGATTGATAAGTTAGACCTGAAAATATTAGCACCATTCAGTTCTTATCAGAATAAGAACATAGAGCAGTTCTTAATTTGACATTTTTCTTCTGGAAGTTGGTTCTTCGGTGATTTAGGACCCGGCCATTTGCATATTGATTTCATTTGTTTCTAGGATATCTTTGTTTTGTCAAAAAGAGTATATAATTAATTGTATTGACTTGATATCATGTCTTATGTGTTACATATTTTGATTTTTCTCTTTTAAATACCATATCATCTTGACTAAATATGTCATCTGTTTTGGTGTGTATAATGTGAAGCCTTTTTACCAATAAATAATTAATATTATGGAGTTCTAGCTTATAATAATTTTCATCATCTAAAATGTGATGAACTGCTCTGCATTCTTCAACTGTACACATGAGGGCAAGGATATGTCAGTAGTTGAGCCATTGCCAAAAATGTCCTTTACATGGATGAATCAACCTCTCTTTCTCTCAAAATCCCTCTCTCTCCCTCTCTCAAAATATCTTATCCTGATTTACTTTGTTATTGTTTTACATGGTACTTAAAACCTCCTAACATCGGACGTACTTTACTTACTTGTATTTATTTTTATTTGCTGCTTTTTCTGGTTTAATTTTCTGGGAGGCAAGGCACAATTGAGGATATTGTTTAAACAGTTTGTTACCTTGCAACCCAATTTATAGTAATATTGTCATCATTAAAATGATAGAAATAGCAACAATTTTATGACATCAGAACAACTAAGAATGAGAGAGCAGATGGGAGAGAAAACCTTGTGTAAATTGATACAAAAGTCTACTCAAAATCAGCAAAACAAATTAGAGTAGGGAAATTACTTAGATGAGTCAAGCTAGAAAAAAATGAATGGGAGGCAGAGAAACAGAAATTAGCTTGTCTTATAAAATATGTATTTAAGAAAAAAAAGATTATGTTGAGCATAATGTATTAGGCATATTCATCATGACTGCCCCATAATACTCATAATTGTACTATATCCAAAATTCCTATAAACCAGTTTGGTAAAGTAATGGACCTCAAAGTAGTTACTTTTTCAAGAAAGTACTCTATATAGTCTCTAACTCTAGAAGGAGTGATATGAAGAGAGAAAAATGAAACTACTTTACTGGTATGGACAGTGTTTGACATATCCAAGAATAACTGCACTGGACAAGTTACACAGTCAAAGAAGACTTTATTCATAAGTTTTGCAGTAGGGGAGAGAGATTGAACCGAATTCTACTGTAAGAAAAAGTGGGAGAGTTTTTTTTTTTAAAGGTTTTATTTATTTATTTGACACAGAGAGAGAGATCAGATCACAGGTAGGCAGAGAGGCAGGCAGAGAGAAAGGAGGAAGCAGGCTCCCCGCTGAGCGGGGAGCCCGATGCGGGCCTCGATCCCAGGACCCTGAGATCATGACCTGAGCCGAAGGCAGAGGCTTTAACCCAAAGTGGGGGAGTTTTTAAGCATGTTTGGGTCCACTAGAAAAGTACTACAGGGCTTTAGGGGGAAGGTTGGCAGTGTGATTACACTGTCTCTGCTCCTTGTTGCTCATGGAAGTTAGGCTCCTATCCTCCAGTGACTGGTTGATAGGGTCTCCATCTTTCTTGAGGTTTACATTTTTACAGATTGGCTACCAGGGCCTTGAGAAAGATATTCCGGGGTTGTAAAACTGACAAGAGCCTAAGAAGATTTACATCTCAAAGGAGCTGAGAAAGAATTTATACCGTTTTAAGTTTTCTAAAATAAATATTCTAAGGAAAGGGAGGTCAGGGGCCTATAGTCAGAAGGAAACTTGTTTAAAGTTTAGTCCAGCTCAGAGGAATGTTCAGCCATCTCGGTCAGATAAAAGAAACTGCTACAATGATCTCTCTCTTCTCTCTCTTTGCCTTTTTTTTTTTTTTCCTTGTAGTAACAATTGTTTGCAATCCAGAGGAAACGATTCTTTTACTGTGGCTCATTATAGAGATGAACAGGTAAGTGCCTCATTTCAGTGTAAGAATTATGTTCAAGGGAATTTTACTTTTTCCTGGTATTCAGAGTTGTAGCAAATGAACATGCCTGGTCTGAGTGCTCAAAACATTAAAAATCTTGATATAATTCTGTAACACAATGTATTAGCAATGAAGAAAACTACATAACTTATGGTAGAATTTTATGGTAGAATCTTATGGTAGGAGAAATACTTACATGAATATTATTTGTTAGATATCAGCGTTATGTTTGCCATCTCTAAATAATTGGGAATTGTTAAATATAGTCAACATATGAACAATATCCGAGGAACTTGTTTACCTTGTGTTCTCAGCTGGATATTAGGAATAACTCTGGATATATCTTCTTCAAGGGAACAAAAACAAATTTAGAAATCTGTAATCTAGTATATTCTCAAGTAGGTAAATTTCTCTGTTTATATATGTAAAGATCAACCTATTTATACAATTAGACATTGCTTATATAAATAAGTGTACACATATAGTATTATATGTTATATTTTCTGTTATATTATTTAAGAAGGAAGGATATATTTGAATTCTTTTTGCTCTCTCCAAATAAGTTGGAAATATATTAATATATAATTTAAAAATCAATATAGATATATGCTATTAAAATGTTGGGATTATGGTTACTATTTTAATTACTATTAAAATGATTTTAATTAAGACTAATTGTAGTAGAAACACATAGATACATATATTTCATAGTTTTGCCTGTTGCTAGGAAGTTCAGAGTTAGACTTAATATTTAATCATTAATCTTAGGGATTGATCTATTACTTATTCTGTGCCACTGATTCTAAATAGTCAAGGAAAGACCACCCTCCCCTGAGATGCTGTATTAGAATCTCTGTGTTCATTAAATTTTTAATCATATTATTGCATGTGTTTATAAAAATGTTGAGAACACTGTGTGTTTTATTTTCTGCAATTTAATAGCCTTGTTATGTGATGGTTTTTATTGATTTATCTCAAATTCTTTTAGAAAAGCAATTTATATTATATGTTCTTTATTCCAATAAGTGTACATTTTCCCCTTGAAAAACACTATGTAGTTAAAAAATAACATGATTTAAAAAATAGGGCATGGTTATGTTCAACAAACATATATTGATCACTGTAACATGTAATGCAATATGAATGACCAGATTTTATTTTCCTCTGATAAAACTTGGTTGGAAATGAATATTTGAGGGGATCATATCAGTAGTGTTGTACATGAGAAATAGTATTTGCAGAGATGCTAAAGTTAATGGACTCTGGAATCAGACTAATTGAATTTGGATTCTCAGCTTTGTAACCGACGAGCTGTGTGGTCTTTGGCAAGTTAATTAACCTTTCTGTGTTTCTATTTCATTACGCATAAAGGAATAATAATATTAACTACATTACACGGTGGTTGTCTGGATTACGTAATTAAGTTACATGTTTTGCCTAGAGCTAGAATTTCATTAATCAAATATAATTTATCATTCTGATTAGTAGTGCCAGGATTGGTGAGAAAAGTTAGGGATGACTTTCTGGAAAGCTCTCTTGCAGAGATGATTCTGGTTATTGAAGACTATATAAAACTTCTCTATATGAAGAAGGGTATTGTAGAGAAACTCAGGAATGGAGAGGAATGAGCAGTTGACAAGGATGTGATGTTATAATCTTGAAATGTTATCAGTTTTATATGATAGAATTATAAGGTATAAGGTGGCGAGTAGAATAAGGAACACTAAAGAGATAAGCAGGAATTTGGTCATGAGGGATTAGTATGTCCCTCAAAGGAGATTTGACTTTAACTTGTAATTAATGGATATAAATTAAAAGTGGTTTTTAAAAAGGGAGTGAGGGGCGCCTGGCTGGCTCAGTTGGAAGAACATGTAACTCTTGAACTCAGGGTCCTGAGGTTGAGTCCCATGTTGGATGTAGAGATTACTAACAAAACAAAACAAAACAAAACAAAACAAAACAAAACAAACAACAACTTAAAAAAATACAATTAGAGGGGCACCTAGGTGACTCAGTAGGTTAAGCAGTCAAATCTTGATTTTGGCTCAAGTCATGTCTCAGGGTCGTGATAATGAGCCTTGCGGCAGGCTCTGTGTTGGGCATGGAGCCTGCTTAACATCCTCCCTCTCCCTCTGTCCTCCCCCCCCAGCCCCACCCATGCATGCACTGTCTCTTTCTCTCTCTCAAAAACATAAAAAATAAAAAAAATAAAATTAGAAATAAATGGGAGTGAATTAGTTAGATTGGATTTTGCATAGGTCTCTCTGGGTGCAATAGGTTGAGAGAAATAAGATGGAAGGCAGAAAGCAGGCTATTAAAAATGAGGCTAGGGGTACCTGGGTGGCTCAGTCGTTAAGGGTCTGCCTTTGGTTCAGGTCATGATCCCAGGGTTCTGGGATCAAGCCCCGCATTGGGCTCCCTGCTCAGCGGGATGCCTGCTTCTCCCTCTCCCACTCCCTGTGCATGTATTCCCTCTCTTGCTGTGTCTCTGTCAGATAAATAAATAAATAAAATCTTTAAAGAAAAAGAAAAAAATGAGGCTATTGAAAATACTACTCAATAATATAGATTATGTTGTTTTATTGTTATAAAGATTAATTTATAGGTCTTCTATTTTTGAAATAATCTTAATTATTTTATGTTTTAAAATTTAAGTGAGAGGAAGGTGAACCAACTCTCATGGGAATACCATAAATGGAAGAAGAAAGTTGACATTCTTACTGATAATATTTCTAGAAAAAAAAAGGTGACTGCCCATTATATAACCCATTACAAAGATTTCTGTGTGGTTTTGTTAAGAAGTTTGTAAACTCCTATGTGATAATTATGCAGATAGATGCAAAATTAATAACATTTCTTCCCTTTTCTACCTTTAATGATAGTAGTAGTAACAGTGGTGGCAGCAGTAGTGTTCTTATAACTTATTTGGTAAGGAGAATTGGATTATATTTGAGTTAAAATAATAAAAAAAGTATTTAGGTTCATATGTATTCATTTGAGTAAGCTCTGACATCAAGATTTGTTTTTCTTTGTGTATTGATTAATATAATATTAGTATAATTATTATAATATTAACATAATGTAGTAATTGTTTGAATTTTAAAATATAAACATAATGCTGTTCTATAGGAAGTATTGGTGTACTTTCTCTTATGTGTAATCTGTGGTACTTAATAAGATCACTATGCATATATGCATTTAGGGATCTAGAATGGGAAATGTGAGAAGTCCATATACTTCTGTAGAGCTAAGTTCTCAATACAATGTGTATGATCCACACACCAGCCTGCTGGGATAGAAAGAGCAGTGCTCTCCTTTTTACACTTGAAGAAAGTGACTCCAGCTGGTTAGATGACTTGCCCAAGGAGCAGCCCTGAAACTTATACCCGGGCTTTTTAACTTCACATCCAATGTTTATTTTCTGTTGTACCATTGCTCTATATCCTAAGAGCAGTGGAAAAAAAAAAAAAACCCATGATTTGAACTGCTGCCCAGTTTCGTAGATACCTGAACTTTGACCCTATTAACTGAGAATGATAAAATGGTGTTTTGAGCATTTGAGAATTTACTTGTAGCTAAAGTAATTGGTGAACATGTGTCCTGCATCACAGCGAAGCAGACAGAAACAGCTGTAAAAAAAGTAAAACCTAGGCATGACATATGCCTAATTTATTAGGTTCATCGTTTAATCTCTCCAATTCTTCCTTCAAACAATTTATCTAGTGAGTTGTAACAATTACCTCACAAAGAAGTCAAGATAATTAAATCATAACTATGTACAAAAGGCCAGGAATAGTTCTCAGTACATATTAGGCATTTTTTCTTTATTAGTCAACTTTGTAGATCTTTGATGGAGTTCTTGAAAGAATAGTTCCTTGAGAAATTCTTGGCTTTTGACAAGACCGTTTTTCTATGTAAAGCGTGGCCTAAGGCCAGTAGGGGGCAGCAGAGCACCAGTCCCAAATCCAAAATTCTGGTGGCCTCTTGGTTTTACAGTGCAGGTGAGACAAACCCTTGACTTTCCCAGAGATCCAGACTGGTTGGGAAAGGACAGAAGAGCTGAATCTGTACTAAATGTACTTACACAGCTTACAAGCTTATGTTTGCCAAAGCAGACATCCAAACCAAAGACTGGAAAGCCAACTCAAAAAGCAGTGTCAGCTAAGCCACATCCAGTTGCATAGTAAGGGCATAAAAACTGTTAAGAGGCAGGAATGAAATTGAAGTTGATGTGATCATATTCTCAGTTCTTGGGGAAAAGATTTTTGCGGTATTGGAAAAGCTTGTACTTGTTTCTAAGTAGGGCTCCACTTTGCTCTTTTGAGGACATGGCTATTGCATTGTTCAGTATGTCAGAGTTCCTCAAACCAGCCTACTTTGTACAGGTGCTTTAGGTTTGGAGTGGTCACTGCAATTACTAAAGCATTATCAGTAAAATTCGGTGAGAAGCTGGGAAACTCTGAGGAGAAGCATAGACTCCCAGGTCATTTTATTTTAGATTTAAAAAGGACCAGATTTAATACAGACTAGATGGTTAACATATACCACTTAGTTGTTCAGAAGTTCTTTTGAAATTCTTCAAATTTGATACCAACTTTATTAACATAGCCATTTCAGTTATTGAAAAACTGTTTAAGGAACCCTAGCAGAATGAGTTCCGTGAAAGTTGTCACACCTAGAAACCAGCAAAATTTAATCTGTGTTTCTCTGGGTAAAGCTTCTCTTTTGCACATACTTTTTTTTTTCATAGTATTTTAACTTTACTATTTTTTTATAAGTTTTTTTATTGAGGTAAAATTGGTACATAACATTATATAAGTTTCATGGGTACATTATAAGTCTGTATTTGTATATCCTGCAAAAGGGATCACTACTATAAATCTAGTTGCCATCCATCAACCTATGGTTGAATCCCATCACTGTTTTGCCCACACCCAACCCCTTCCCCTCTGATAACTAATAATTTGTTCTCTTTATCTTTGAGTTTTGTTAGATACCATAAATAAGTGAAATTTTATAGTATTGGTGTTTCTCTGTCTGACTTATTCACTTAGTGCAATTGCCTCAAGATCCTTCCATCTTGTCACAAATGGCAAGGTTTACTTCTTTTTTATGGCTGAGTAATATTCCATTGTATGTATGTATGTACATATGTGTGTATGTATGTGTGTGTATCACATTTCTTTATCCATTCATCCATATATAGACACTTTGGTTGTTTCTACGTCTTGGCTTTTGTAAATAATACGGCAGTGTACATAGGGGTGTATGTATCTCTTCAAATTACTCTTTTTTGTATTCTTTGGATAAATACCCTGAAGTGGAATAGGTAGATAATATGGTAGTTTTAATTTTTTTTTAGGAAGCTTCATATTGTTTTCCATAGTGTCTGCACCACTTACATTCCCATGACATTGTATAAGGGCTCCTTTTCTTTATATCCTCTCCAACACTTATTATTTCTTATCCTTTTGAAAATAGCCATTCTAACAGATATGAAGTGACATCTAATTGTGGTTTAGATTTTCATTTCCCTGATGATTAGTGATGTTGAGTATCTTTTCATGTGGGTTTGGTCATCTGTATGTCTTATTGGAAAAATGTCTATTCAGATCTTCTGCCAGTGTTTTAATTGGGGTGTTTGGCTTGTTTTTTGTTTTGTTTTTGTTTTTGTTTTTTTTGACTAGTAGAAGTTCTTTATATATTTTGTATATTAACCCCTTATTAGATATATAATTTGCAAATATTTTCTCCCATTCGGTAGGTTGTCTTTTCTTTGTATTGGTTTCCTTTGCTGTGCAGAAGCTTTTTAATTTGATGTAGTCACCGTTTTTTTTGTTTGTTTGTTTGTTTCTTAATTTTTGTTTTTGTTTCTCTTGCTTGGAGAGACAGATCCAAA
Organism: Ailurus styani; assembly: GCA_002007465.1. Classification (NCBI taxonomy): domain Eukaryota; kingdom Metazoa; phylum Chordata; class Mammalia; order Carnivora; family Ailuridae; genus Ailurus; species Ailurus styani. Next base: position 19,425 of record LNAC01001288.1, read on the forward strand.
AAAAACATCACTGAGACTGGTGTCAAGGAGCTTACTGTCTATTTTGCTCTAGGAATTTTATGGTTTCAGGTTTTATGTTCAAGTCTTTAATCCATTTTGAGTTGATTTTTGTGTATGATATAAGATAGTGGTGTGATTTCATTCTTTTGCATGTGACTGTCCAGTTTTCCCACCATAATTTATTGAAGAGACTTTCCTTTCTCCATTATCTATTCTTGGGTCATTTGTTGTAAGTTAATTGACCACATAAGTATTTATTATTTCTGTGGGTTTTTTTTTGTTTGTTTGTTTGTTTTCTGTTCTGTTGGTCTCTGTGTCTGTTTTTATGCCAATACCATACTGTTTTGGTTGCTATAGCTATAGTATAGTTTATAAGCAGAGACTGTGATACCTCCAGCTTTGTTCTTTCTCAGGACTGTTTTGGCTATTCACAGTCCTTTGTGGTTCCATACAAATTTAAAATAATTTGTTCTAGTTCTGTGAAAAATGTCTTTGGATTTTGATAGGAATTGCATTGAATCTGTAGATTGCTTTGGATAGTATGGACTTTTTAACAATATTAATTCTTCCAGTCCATGAGTAATTGAGCTCTTACCAATCCATTAGACACTAGAGATTTTACTGCTGGGAAGGAGAGTCTAATGTTGTAACAATTTTAATTTACTCTGCTTCTTTCATGAGTTTCCTAGGATAAATACTTCTTTATTGACATGATGGAGGCCTTTTTGTTTTTCAAAGATTATTTATTTATTTGAGAGAGAGAGAGAGAAGGAGCACCAGCAAGGGGAGGGGCAGAAAGGAGAAGCAGACTCCCTGCTGAGCATGGAGCTGGATTCGAGGCTCCATCCCAGGCCCCTGGGGTCATGACCTGAGTTGAAGGCACATGCTTAACTGACCAAGCCACACAGGTGCCCCGAAGGAGGCCTTGATAATAATATATTCAATGGATCTGAATAGAGCAAGGCTAAGTTTGTCAACTTAAACTATGACAAAGATGTAAAAAACATATTTGGGGGATAATGGGTAGAACAGGGAACTCTAGTAGTTAGGTTAAGGACTGAATCAGATGCTCTAACTCTGTTGAATCAAAGTGTATTATATCTTTTAGTTCTCTGGATTTAGCAGGAAAAAAATAGATGATAGAATAAAAATAAGGTAAAAATATAATGGCAGAATTTAGTTTTTGCCAAATCATGGTATTAATACTTCAGGTACAGATCTTCTTCAGGAAATCTGAGGGATCTTAGTTTAATTTATGTTATTTGGTAATCTGCTTTATTAGATCAAATGGTGGGTAATTATAATTCTTCTTCTTAGTGTGACCACATTTACCTACTTCCAGAACTACATAAGCCAAAAGGGTAGACAAATCTCTTTCTCTAGGGGTCATAAGCTGTCTTGGGACAGGGGTGAGAATTTGAGGTATAAGGTTATCCTCAGAAAAATATTCTATCTCCTTAAACTTTCTATGATATGAAAGAATTTTCTTCCTTTAGGGAAAAATATTTTGAGTTATGACTTTCCATAAATATCCCCTCACGTAGGAGTCAGTGACTTGTTACTCAGTAGAATCTCAAACACCCTGACATTAGATCTTTCACCACTAGGAAAGACATTTAAATTTCAGGTTTTAAGCCATTACACTCCCAGAGTAATGATGACTTGTCCCTTGCTCCTTCCCCTTCAGTCTCAAGTAGCTCTGAGGTCCTTCTGTTGTTAGATTTGAATTTTGTCCCCCCAAAAGTTCACATGTTGAAGTCCTAACTCCCAGTATCTCAGAATGTGACCTTATTTGGGATAAGGTCAGTATAATTAATGAAGATGAGATCTTTAGGGTGGGCCCCAGTCCAATATGATTTGTGTTCTTATGAAAAGGGAACGTTGGGACACAGAGACAGACAAGCACACAGGGCGAATTCTACTGGAGTTATGCTGCCACAGTTAAGGAACTACCACAAGTTTAATAAATACCTTTGTTTACAATAATTATAAAAATGTAGATAAGGAAATATATTCTCTCCAGTCAAAAAGAATGATGTGAAGAACCTATCATCACTGACAGATCTAATTGCGGCAAGTTGTTCTATAAGCATCCAGCTCTCCTTAATCATTCCAGGAAGTGAGGCGCAATAATAGTATTAAGTCTACCCAAAATCCTGCAGTTGTATATTGTTTTCTGCACTTCTGTATTGATTCTTTCATAAACCTCTCTTCCACATTTCATTTGATGACATTAGAGTTATATGTCACCAAAGTTATGAAACAGATGGAGAATACAGTTGATTGCCATTAACATAACTTTAATTGTAAATATGAAAAATTAAGATAAATGAGAAAATAAGAAACTCAGAAATTCAGTAGAGACAGTTATTTGCAATATTAGCAGTACATAGATATACAGTGACAATATTAGCAGCACATAGATATTTATATAGTGAAGTACAATATTGAATTATAAAATTTTAACTCTTATCTCATGAAATGTAACATCCTATTTGAAAAAGTATGGACTTTGAACCCTTAGTTAACAAAGTGAATATGAAAAATGGCTTAGTGTATCCCTCAGTGTACATAGATATATGTACCTCTTCCTTCCCAATATCCTCCCGCTTCAATGGCTGATAAGTAACCTGGCTTATTGGGGTGGCAACTAACCCATTTGAGATTATCAAAATGTTTTCCAATTGGGTATATTTTCACTATGGAAAGGTTAGAATTGAAAATAGAAATGACAAAATAAATTAAACCTAAGGTATTCACACTTTGGTGTTAGGTTTAAAAGTAATATCTATAATTGGCATTTTAAATGTTTGTAACATTTAGAGAATTTAACATATTAGAGTATCTGAGATTTTGTTAGATTAAAATTTACAATTTAAAATGAAAAATTGATTTTAGATTTGTGATGTCAGTATAAAAAATGTAAAGGAGTTTGGCCAGCATCCTAAACTATATTGAGCTAATCAAAATAATTTGAGTAACTATGTAAGTTTGATTTACTAGATTCTCAAATGTTATTTTTAAGTACTTGGAAAAGTTTTGCTCATTAAGTCATGTATTTGAAGGATATGAAAATAAAGTAGAATTATTAAATTTTAAGTAGACTGAATGTGAATTATAATTAGGCTGTAAATAAAACTTCTCTGAGGGGGGTTTAGTTTGAGTTAATCAAAGAAAAAGCGAAGATTATTATCTTTTTTATTAGATTAATAAATAGAATAACACTGTACATTGAAATTATGAGCAATGTTTCCATATTTTAAAATCTTGAATATTAATTTTAAACCTAAGAAACTGTAAGTAGTACTAAGAATAAAACAATCATGAACATCATGAGATTCATTTTGATGCTATGCTATGGCATGAAATTTTATTATGAAAAGAGTGTGTGAAACCTGACTACTCGAGGCTGAGTCCTTACCTTCCTAGCGATATCAAACAGTCAGTGACTCTGAGAGATGCTATTGTCAGACTCTGTCACTTTTTTCCTGTGAAAAATTTTGAATATCAAAGCACACCCAGTTCCAGCACCTCGTTTTTAGCAGCTTTACAGATCTTGTTTTTTTTTGACTCTAAATGTGGGGACAACTGCTGTTTGAAAAATTATACTTTAGGGCCTTATTGCCCTGTGCCAAGATCTCTATTCTTTATGCTCCCTAAAGTATAGTTTTGAAGGAATATACAGCCTTTTGAAGTGACGTTGTCAAATTCACAAGATTATCTTCTTTTGTGAGACAAGATAAATTATTTTACTTTTTCATATATTGTGTATGAAATAGACATTTGACATTTCTACTAAGGGAACAACAGGAAGTCTATGGCATCAACATAAATTAGAATTTACAGAGCAGTGAGTTCAGACACATTTCTGTTACTTGTGATTCATAACTGCCAAAGATGCCACTTCAGGAGTTTGGAAAATAGTCTGCATTGAGATTCTGTGTTGTATTTGTGCTTCTTAAATTAACTAATTTTGTGACTAATAGTAAGTTACTTTATCTGCAACTTTTGCTATAGCTGTAAAATGCGTTATTTAGACCAACAATCAGCATGGTGTCTTTCTGTATAATCCTTTGTAATCCTTGAAACTCAGGTTTATAGAACTATTTTAACTTGTATAGATGGTTTCAAAATTTAGCAAGACATGCATCATTTACATAATGATACCTTTGTTTGTTCTCTGTTTTGTTTGTTTGTTTGCATTTAGTTTTCCTTTTCCTGCTAACTGTGAGATCTTCTCTTGGCCTTTCTGATGAAGAGAGAAGCTAAGGAAGGAGCTTTGGTTTGGGTCATGGAATGGAAAACCCTCTGGCCAAGACTGAATATTTGACTGGTCATGAGACATGTTTGTGATCAAATTAGTTAGCTTGCATTCGTTTGGAAAGAAAATGAAAGTTATAATAATCACAATGTATTTATACAGACTGCTGAGGGAAATTTCTTTCTTTCTACTTTGTGTTTGCCCAAGAATTTTATAAATGTTACACAATCAGAGATTAAAGAATTACAGCAATGGAACTTTTATAGTCAGAGTCATTATACCACAGTATGCCAAGAAAAGCATTTTTTATTTTTACTTTTTTTTTGTCAGTGAATTGCATGCTTCTTTGTCTTTGTATCCAGTCTTCCAGTACAGTGCCCAGTATGAGACAATCTATAAACACTAGATGAACCAAAGAATGAATGAGCCACCATTTTCTATTTGTTAACTATTGTCACAAGACAGGTTGCTCCAAAATTTATTGGCTTAAGCCAACCATAGAGATTTATTATCTTGGACAGTGTCTGTGGGTCATGAATTTGGGATTGGTTTAGCTGGGTGAATTCTAGCTCAGTCTCTTATGAGGTTACAGTTAAGATTTCTGGATCTCTTCTTAGGACTACTTATGTGTGTTCATGTCTTAGAAGCTTGTCTTCCTGTAGAGGAGATGATCTCAAAGAGATCAAGCATAAGCTGTAATGTATTTTATCATTTAACCTTGGAAGTCACACACCATCATTTCCATAATATCTGGTAGGTTAAAAAAGCCAGTCCTACTTATTATGGGAGGGCACCACACAAGGACATGAATACCAGGAGAAAGGGATTATGGGGGCCATCTTGGTAGCTGTGTAATACATATTAAAGACATTTTATATTAGATGAAAGTTTTCACATTTATTCCTTTTCTCATTAGTTTAGATCTTTCATGTTAGAATTAGGCAATAATGGCACAAGGAAAATTAGCCGATTCATTATGATTCATAGGGATCAAGAAGTATACTGTCAACAAACTCTGGCAATATGCAGCAAGCTGAAGAACAATGTTAACAAATGTGTATTTATTTAACTTTTCCTGACTGTTTTCCGGAACTCTTGCTGTTAAGTCCTATGCATATCCTGATGCAATATAAAATGTGAAGCATCCTTTACCAATCTGAGATTTGCCTAGTTAAAGCCTGAGCTTTCATGGGAAGGAAACAACCTCAGTTAACATCAGTATATCCCTTTAGTTTTAAGTGCAAGAAGTCAATCACAGAAAAATCACAAAGCATAAAGTAACAAATAAAATAACACTGCCAGTCTGATCTCTTAGGAAAAACAAGCAGTGAAAGGGAAAGATACTTTCTGAAAGCATGCACAACCTCTCCTAGCAAAACAAAAGCCAAAAACAAATTACAGTGTGTGTTTACGCTAGAATGGCTGTTACCTTAAGAAAATTCAAAGCAATTTTCCATAAAAGTAAGGTCGTCACATCTGAGAGTAAGTACAGTCACTAAATTGAGGCCAACCTTATTCAAAAATACAGTGGAATGGGGTGTGGGGAAGACCAAACTCTGAAATTTAAGAAACCACACAATTAAAAATTACATTTTCTGTGATTTTGACTTTTGTTTCTCTTGGAAATTTTTTCCTCTGGATTTTCCTTATTGACTTTTTGATTTTTAATAAGAGTATATATGTCCCTTTCTGTTTGGAATGAGTTAGCTAGGTGGTACTAGTGATGTATTTTCAATAATTTATAGTAGTAAATTATTCAAAATGGAGAAAGCTATTGTTTTTCCTGTTTAGCCAGTTCTGATTTTTGTTTGAAGAAATCTTCCATTACAGATGGGTAGGGAGAAAAGAACTCCTGGCTATTTTTTGTTTGTTTGTTTTTGCTTTATGTGCCAGGCACTGTGTGAAATAGTCTACTTTTATTACTCCATTTAATCTCCACAACAAACTGATGAAGGATAATCTGAGATGCAAAGGGGTTGAGGAAACTGAAAATTAGAGGTAGTATTGCTTATAGGTAGTAGCTAAGAAGGGGCAGAGCCAGAATTTTGTCTGACTGAAGCTATTTCTACTACTCTGTACTTGTCTCCCAGGGGAAATACAAGTTTCAAGAAATCGTCCTTTTCTAACATCAACTAAAGATGGAAGTAAGGCTGTCAGGTTATTTTACCAGAAACTGTAGAACTTACAGAGTTAGAGAACTAGAAGATGGTGACCAAATAACAACACCATATTACTTTAAAAATGAACAAAAATATCAGTTTCTGAATAATTATCTGCTTCAAAAAATAATAAATAATTTTCTTAAATAAATACAATACACTAGATTCGTGTTTAATTCTGTACCAATTTCTTTTGACCTGATGACCAGGCATGACTCTTGTCTCTCTTCAACCATCCTCTTAAATGTAGCTTGAACAGCTTCTTGAGCCTTGTAGGAAATTAAGTGATGCCCACCAGACTAGTGTGTATCAACCATTGAAATGACAGCTGTATTAATTTCTTGTGGTAACACGCATAAGGGGAAAAGGTATTTAAAAAAACATTGCTAAAAGTACTCTAGAATTCTCCTAGTCCAATACTCTACTTTCATGAAATAATTGTATATAAACACAAATACCTATTACATCCAGGCCATGCACTGGGATTTGACAACCTACGTTCAGTTTCTTGATCCAATGTTTGGTTGTCCTGCCATGAAGTTCTTTATTTAGTGGCTTTAAGTTTCAAGGTACTCAAGTCCTCCTAAGCTCTTTTCAATCTTTTGTTTGCTTTCTAGTGATCAATCCACATGTATTTTATCCTTCAGTCTAAGTGATTCATTGTTCAATTAACATTTCTTGCCTTCTATAAATTATTCCTCAATTAAGTTTAGTGTAGAGTAATTGGTTTAACCTGTGGCAGCTTCCTCCCATCTGCATTACTGCAGAGACTCACTGTCCGAGAAGCTCTGCTGTTCTTGATACCAAATACATTTCATATGCACTTTTTCTTTTAATGACATGCTATTGAGGTCAGAGGAAAAGTCAGACACTCATTTAAGGGCAGTATGGGGCTCTTAAGACAGCATTTTCAGTTCTTCTCAAACTCATTACTATATAAAACTTCATGAATTTATGTGACTCTCTGTCATACAGAATACAGACATGTTTATTACCACCACCATCATCAGCGTCATTACAGATCATTGCTGTGTCTGTTGATGATTCTTCTTGCGTTTGATAACTTCAGAATATCAACATGGTCTTTTTATGAAGTGGTCAATCTAAGACTGAAAGAAGGAAGCAAAACTTGGCAGAAGTCTTTGATGTCTCTGCAGGATATGCCTATATGTATGTACAAAAATAACCTAGATGAGGTAATACACAAATAGAATAAGGAAAACTTAATCTTCCTGTTGTTATGATTAGAAGTTCATCTTCTTTCTAGAGAGTATGGTATAATGAGGTGGAGGAATCAGTCCAAAAGTCAGGAGACCTGATTTTTAGGTCAAATTTGTTATTGCTTACTGCAGTGCTGATTCTCAGTTTTGTTTTTTTTTTTTTAAAGATTTTATTTATTTATTTCACAGAGGGAGAGAGATCACAAGGAGGCAGAGAGGCAGGCAGAGAGAGAGAGGGGGGGAAGCAGGCTCCCCGCTGAGCAGGGAGCCCGATGCGGGCCTNAAGATTTTATTTATTTATTTCACAGAGGGAGAGAGATCACAAGGAGGCAGAGAGGCAGGCAGAGAGAGAGAGGGGGGGAAGCAGGCTCCCCGCTGAGCAGGGAGCCCGATGTGGGCCTCGATCCCAGGACCCTGAGATCATGACCTGAGCCGAAGGCAGAGGCTTTAACCTACTGAGCCACCCAGGCGCCCTGATTCTCAGTTTTTAAGTGCATTATAAATCATGAGGGAGTCTTGTTAAACTATATTCTCTTTCAGTAATTTTGGGGTCAGGAGTAAGATTCTGAATTCCCTACGTTAAATTCTTAGAGGTATATTGATACTGGTCTACATTTTGTGTTATAAGAACTTGCTTAACTCACTTTGAAGAAGTCCATCATTCTTTCTGTTTTGTTTGTTTTTCTTTTCATTCACAAAATAAAATGGTTGGACTGACAGGCTGACAGGTATGCAAGGGACCTTGTAAATCTTACAGTGTTTTGAATTGCATAAGCCGTCTATACCTCTATTATGATATATCAAACTTTATCCTTTGGTGATTTTGTCATAAATTTACTTAAGAGAATTTGTTCCCCTACTTCTTTCCATGTCCCAGATGAAGTTTGAATCACAGTTAACGAAAGATTTGAAATTAATGAAAGCTTTTCTTTTTAATTAAATTAAACTAAGTTTAATTTAATTTATAATATAATTTAATAAATATAATTTAATAAATATAATTATTAAATATAATAATTATTATGGTAACTATTAAATATAATTTATCAAATATAATTAAATATAGTTTGCTAAACTATAGTTTAACTTAATTAAACTATAAACTATAACTTTCTGTCACAGAGACATACTAATAATTGCATATCTATACAACACATGTTTTGTATGTACATATCATCTTTATTTCTAAGAATATGGTACTTAGCTGTAAGTACATATATATATACACACATATATACACACATATCTATATTTATACATATGTATATGTATACATATGTATATATACATATATATACACACATACACACATACATATATATACTTATTGAAAACTGTAGGGATATATATACCTATGCACATAAAAGTGTAAATAAATGATGGGGGGTTAGCAGGGTAGCATAGGAAATCCTGAATTCACTTCTTTCCATGTTTGCAGCAAATCTGCAGCTACATATGTATCATTTCCTTCTGAAAAAGATCTGAAAACTAGATGAACTCTTCTCCAGAACAAAGAAAGGTAAAAAGACAAAAGATGGAAAATTAACTGAAACTATGATTATTAGTTTAGGAATATATAGAATAAAAGATGCAAAAAGTGATATCAAAAACACAAAACATGAACGGGGAGTAGATATGTAGAGTTTTGGAATGTGTTCAACTTTAAGTTGCTATCAACTATTAGACTATCATATACATGTAGGGTGATATATGTGAACTTCATGGTAATCACAAAGCAAACCTTAACAAGAAAGGAATCTAAACATAACACTAAAGAAAGTTATGAAACTATAGGAAAGAGAGAAAGGAAAGAAAGAGAGAAACAAAACCAGCCAGAAAACAGTTTATAAAATGATAGTAAGTATGTACATATAAATAATTACTTTAAATGTAAATGGTATATATGCACAACATAGGACCACCAATATATATAAAGCAAATATTAATAGACCTAAGGGGAGAAATGAACAGAAATACAATAATAGCAGGAGATTTTAATATCCCATTTATATCAATGAAGAGATCATTCAGACAGAAAATCAGTAAAGAACACTGGCCTTAAATGACACATTAGATCAGATGGACTTAATAGATATATATAGAGCATTACATCAAAAAGCATCAGAACATATTTTCTTCTCAGGTACCTCAGGTATATATATATATATTTTTTTTTGATTAGTCTCCCAGGCAAGGGAAACAAAAGCCAAAACAAGCAAATGGGACTACATCAAACTAAAAATCTTTGGCACAGCGAGGGAAACCCATCAACAAAAAGAAAAGGCAACCTACTGAATTGGAGAAGATATTTGCAAATCATGTATCTGATAAGGGGTTAATATCCAAAATATACTAAGTACTCATACAACTCAATAACAGCAACAGCAACAAAAATTTAAATACTTACCAAAGTGTTTTTTTCAGTTGCTTCCACGGGGTTAAAAAAATGGGCAGTCTCAAAAGACAATTTTTTTCCCTAAAAAAAAAAGACATACAGATGGCTAACAGGCACACGAAAAGATGCTCAGTATCACTAAGCATCAGGGAAATAGAAATCAAACCATAATGAGATATCATACCTTACACCTGTCAGAATGGCTATTATAAAAAAGATAAGAAATGGGGCGCCTAGGTGGCTCAGTCATTAAGCATCTGCCTTCGGCTAGGGTCGTGATCTTGGGGTCCTGAGATCGAGCCCCGCCTCGGGCTCCCTGCTCAGCAGGAAGTCTGCTTCTCCCTATCCCACTCCCCTGCTTGTGTTCCCTCTCTCGCTGTGTCTGTCTCTGTCAAATTAATAAATAAAATCTAAAAAAAAAAAAAAAACAAACCCAAAACAAACAAAACAAAAAAAAGATAAGAAATAACAGGTGTTGCCAAGGTTGTGGAGGAAAATCCTGTGCACTGTTGGTAGGAATGTAAATTGGTGCAGCCCCTATGAGAAACAATATGGAAATTTCTCAAAAAAATAAAAAATAAGTCTCCTTATCATCCAATAATTCCTATACTTGGTATCTATCCAAAGAAGACAAAAACACTAATTTTAAAACATGTATGCCACCTCTATGGTCTTTGCAACATTATTTATGATACAAGGTATAGAAACTAAGTGTACATTGGTGGATGAATGGATAAAGAAGATGGGCTATATGTATTCAATGGTATACTACTCAACCATAAAAAGGATGACATCTTGCCATTTGTGACAACATGGATGGACTTCGAGGGTATTATATGCTGTGAGAAAAGATAGAGAAGGACAAATAACGGCATGATTTTACTTACATGTAGAATCTAAAAAATAAAACAAAACAAAACCAGACCAGTAGATACAGAGAACAGATTGGTGGTAGCCAGAGGAGAGGGTGTTGGTGGGGAGATGAAATGGGTGAAGAGGATCAAGATGTACAAACTTCCAGTTATAAAATAAATATATCTTGGGAATGCAATACACAGCATGGGGAATATAATCAGGAACATTATTATATCAACTATGTAAGATAACAGTATCTAAACTTTGGTGACCATTTCACAATGTATACAAATGTCAAATCACTATGTTGTACACCTGAAATTAATATAATATTGTATGCCAATTCTAGCCTGACAAAGTTTTAAAAGAATGTAAGTAAATATAAATGTGTATGAACATTTGATATTTATTTGTTACTTTTAACATCTTATGGAAAGCTTCACAAGTGTAAAAATGCAAATGAACATACATACCAATGACCAAACTTTATTTATTTATTTATTTTTAAAGATTTTATTTATTTATTTGACACAGAGAGAGAGAGATTACAAGTAGGCAGAGAGGCAGGCAGAGAGACAGGGAGAGGAGGAAGCAGGCTCCCTGCTGAGCAGAGAGCCCGATGCGGGCCTTGATCCCAGGACGCTGAGATCATGACCTGAGCCGAAAGCAGAGGCTTTAACCCACTGAGCCACCCAGGTGCCCCCAATGACCAAACTTTAAAAACATTAATATTTTTACCAGTTTTTAAAATCTGTACTGTATCCTGCTGCCAATTCATTTTTAAGAGGGTTCAATTATTTTAAAGTAAATGTCAAATATAATTAGTGAATTTTTCTAAATATATAGCATTATTTTAGTACAACATTTTATTACAACATTAAAAATCAAAAAGATTGTTGCTCTTTCAAGACTGTACTTTATTTGTGTGTGTGTAATTTCTGTAAACAAAATTGCATAAATCCAGTGGTGTGCTGGTAGATGTTTGCCAACTGGCTGTCTGAAAACAACAAAACAAAAGTTAGCACAAACCACTGGTTTGCTGCATTTACAATTTCTCTGGTGTAAATACTTCCATCATGACTGGTTTGAAGCCAGCAATCTGACAGTAAGAAGGTGGATTTGAAAAGAGGTGCTTGAACAGTTCTCTTAAGCCAGAATAAGCTGACTCCAGCACACTGCATAAATCTGCTTATTTAATTGCATGGTTTAGGCACATAAATATATATTTCCCTCTGTAACTCAAATTAACATTTGAGTCCTGGGTCATTTTAAGTGTAGAATGGGTAACTTATTTCTGTAAATATTTTAATTTATGCCAACAAGTCATCAAAGTGTTTCTGTCAATTGCCTGCATAGGAGGTATGGAATATGTTAGGAGTAATGATTTCTTAATATGATTAAACAGCATCACACATCCCTGTCATGGCACCTTGTACCAATGGACACTCAAAAATTTGTTCAATGAGAAAAAAATTTGTTCAATGAGGGAATGAAATGTTGCATTATGTAAATAAAGTTATAATTACACAAAAATACATTTTTTTCGCATATCATCAAGACCAGAGAATTGGGTGTTTTATTTAAAATAATATTCTTTTTTTTTTTTTTAAGATTTTATTTTATTTATTTGACAGAGAGAGAGAGATTACAAGTAGGCAGACAGGCAGGCAGAGAGAGAGGAGGAAGCAGGCTCCCTGCTGAGCAGAGAGCCCGATGCGGGCCTCGATCCCAGGACCCTGAGATCATGACCTGAGCCGAAGGCAGAGGCTTTAACCCACTGAGCCACCCAGGCGCCCTTAAAATAATATTCTTAAGTTATATATATTCTTAAGATTTATATTCAAAACTTAAAATGTCTCGGAAGTTTTGTTCTTAGGCATGTGAGTCATCTAAAATCAAGAGATGGAAATCCGGGGGGTGCAATGTTAAATAATGCGTGAGTGATGTGATTTTATTGTGGATCTCATTAGTACAATGCTGCAGGAGATGGTAATGTTAAAAAAATATAACTTTCTTTTCTTAGACACCATTTTTCAGCATCATCACATTTAAAGAGTCAATTTTCAGACAACCTGATGGGAAATCATATGAAGTTATAATGCAGTACAGACAGTTGCTATTCTGTGGATCAAAAGGAAAATCATGAATCTCATTTCTAATTCAAGCTTCAGTCTCTTTCTCTCTTTATTTCTCCTCTTTTTAATCTTCTGCAACAAACAATTTCAAATGTCTTCCACCTAATAAAATGTAAATTACCTCTTGGATTCACAGTTATTAGAGCAGTTTTATTAGCTCTTACACTGTGCAGCATTCTGGTAAGGAACTGGGTTATATAAATAATCATCTTTTTCCTTATCTCCTGGCTTTTATCTATAATTGATGGTTTACATCACCTTATCTTACAGACAACCATTTCTTCATAAACAAATATGTGAGCTGGTGCAGATGTGCCTGAGTGTCCTAAAAAGCCAATATATCAATTTTGCTGCATTTTAAAGCCTTACAATTTCATGCCTAACACTTGGCATTGTAACCATGGTATCTGCAGTTAGATGTTAGATCCAGAAACATCAAATAGAAGGATTATTTCTTGAGTCTGTTAAATACAGTCAAAACTGTAAAGGGGACAAATTGTGAGAGCATGTAAGAAGCTGTGTGTAATATTTTTTCATATTTTTAAAAAATATTCAACCTTAGGGAATTTGTTATTTGAAATCCTTACCAGAAAATAAATAGTTAAAATCAAGTTAGTGTATTATATATATGATCCTTACTTTTTATAGTTTCTCTTCAAATAAAAATATATTAACTGGGGAGCACCTGGGTGGCTCAGTCAGTTAAGCATCTGCCTTCAGTTCAGGTCATGATCCCAGTGTGGGATCTAGTCCCATGTGGGGCTCTCTGCTCAGTGGGGAGCCTGCTTCTCCCTCTCCCTCTGCTGCTCTCTCACTCTTTTGCTTGCTGTCTCTTTCAAATAAATAAATACAATCTTTAAAAAATATATATTAGCTGGATTTTCCCATGTGAGGGATTACTGAGCTGTATCTTTCTAGTTTATAAATTTTGAAACATATGTAAACATAATTCTAAAATTTTTGAAATGATAACTTTTTCTAGATGCTGAAGCATTTTTAAAAATCTTAGTAATTTGATTAGGTTCTGTGGTAGACATCTGTTTTTAATTTTTTGTGCTCAGTATCTATTTGCCTTTTCTTGTAACTTTTCAGTCTACCTTTAGGAATGTTTTCCACTCATTGTGTACAGTTTTGGTGGAAAATTGATCAAGGTACTCTGCTCACAATCAACAGAAACTAGAAGAGTTCTTGAAAACTCCTTCAGCCAAATACTTCATATTAACTGCTCTACCCTCCCTCTCCACAATTAAACTTGTGCAGTAGGCAATACTATACTCTAATTTTGAGGAATAACACTTTCTCCCTCAGGAATTATGAATATTACTTTATATAAGAGATTAAAAGGGAGACTGATTTGTTCTTGCTGTTCATTTCCTTGTTTCCTGTCTTTTCCTAGTTGAGGCTTGAGTTTTAATTTTTTAGAATAACTGAGAGATCCATTAATGGATTTAACTAAATAAGATGCAGTTTACTTAAGAGGAGATTTAACTATTTTTTTTAGGGAGCAGAAAAGAGCTGCCTTGTGATTTAAAAAAATTCCAACAACTTCTTTTTCTCCATTTTTTTTTTTAATGGATGGATATTATAATAGAAAGGATGGTGTTTTTGTGTCCTTGATCACAGGTGTCTGATACTGCCATCTGGAGACAATACCTGTCTGGAGACCATTATGAAGTAAGACATCTTGGAGCAATTCCAGGATGCTTTGGAACCATATAGGGTCAGAGGCTGGGACTGTGAGATCTGTATTGAACCAGGCTTACTGTCAGTAGGTGGTTAACTGAGATATTCATGGGCTCTGTTCTCTGAAACCCTATATGAACCATATGATTCCTGGAAAAAAAGAACACATATTCCTTAAGAGTGATCATATTATTTATTGGAGAGAAAAACCTTTTGCTTTTCCTTGGTTTGGTTTTGTGAAAAATGGCTAAAAGTTCTGCATTCTAAACCCTTCTTCAATCAGATCAAGGACGAGGAGTATTCTTGTTTCACCTTGGATAAGTCACTTAACCTGGACCTTAATTTCTTTACCTATAATAAAATTCAGGCTCATTACCCATACAACAATGTGGTTAGTTACCCCATGAGTTAAAGCACTTTGCATTTTCTAGTTAAAATTAAATATGTGGTATAATTAAACAATAATACAATGATGATTAATCATTTTTCACAATTATGCAATGTATATGATTAATCATTGTAATTTAAAGGGTATAATAAGCAAGCAGAATAATTATGTATAATGGAACATGAGGTGTAGGTTAAAAGGTATATATTAAAATTACTCATAAGTATCCTGGAAAAAATTATTAAATGATATCATTGAATATGCCTTTAATGAAATTAGTCTCAGGGCTTTATATGTAAAAGACAGGCATTTCTTTCCCTTTGCACCAGGGAAGAAAGCTTTCCCTGTTTTCTCTATCTCCTTTTTCCAGCTGAGTCTATATTTTTAAGTGCTCTGCATTTTTTATTCAAGTCTTCTAAAAAGGGAACAAAAAGAGATCTGAGATTTTTGGAAGGACAGACAGGGTCAGCTCTCCTGGTAGAATCTTTAATGCTAGTCTTCATTCGAATGAACTATTTAAATACAAACAGCTTCCATCATACCAACACTTCATCTTTAATTGCCTGAAGTTTGGGTGAGTTCATCCATACAATGTCAAGGAAAGGTTAGTTTTTTTTTTTAATTTTTTTTTAAATTTACTTCAGCAAAAGGAAGGCATTCAATAAGAGTAGGTAACCCCAAATTCCCTTTGGAACTTGCTGCTTGAGACCAAAAGAGGCAATTATTAACTTTTTCCTCTGTAGGAGTAATAGAGGATAAAAGATATCTGCTTATTCATTAATGTATTTACTCATTCAGAAAATATATGGGTTGTGACCATGCTCTATATAAACATCTATTGGATGTCCACATAAGTATCCAGTCCCTTCCCTAGTAGGAAGAGAAGTTCCCAGTGTCCCAAAGTGAAATTTGTACCAAAAATAATGGCCACATTTTCAATTGAGTTAACTAGAAACAAAACAAAATAAATATTGATAATATGCTGAGCCTAGTTCAGTGAATTAAGTCTACCTTGAGATTTTTAGCTTATTTCAGGAAATTAACATCTTTAGTACCATCTTTCAATGGGGGAAGGCATTCCAGGTTCTAGACAAATGACTGAATTTAATTTTGAAATACAACTTAGTTGTAAATTAGAGCCTAACTATTCTAAGAGATAGACCACCAGTATCATCATGTTATGGAAGGGATAATAAAAAGATGCAAATAACATTTTTCTGCTTTAAAATTTTTTTTTTAAGATTTTATTTATTTATTTGACACAGAGAGAGAGAGATTACAAGTAGGCAGAGAGGCAGGCAGAGAGACAGGGAGAGGAGGAAGCAGGCTCCCTGCTGAGCAGAGAGCCCGATGCGGGCCTTGATCCCAGGACACTGAGATCATGACCTGAGCCGAAAGCAGAGGCTTTAACCCACTGAGCCACCCAGGCGCCCCATTTTTCTGCTTTAATATCCTAGAATCCATGTTAGGTAAATTGAGAGCAGTGTTTGATTAAATCACTAAAAGAACAAACAAAAACATTTTGAGAACCAATTGTCATTTGTTATGCCTTTAGGGAATGATTCCTCAATCCCACCCACACTTACAAATAACTCTCAGCAACATCAACAGGAATTAAGCATGTCTCTGGAGAAGCACATAAGCAATCTGAGGTGACAGGACCCTTGCTGGGTCTTGCTGTTAGGAGTTATGCTAAAGCAAAGTGTCATGCCATGCAGCAGAGGTAAGAATGCTGGGTAAGAACTGCATACAATGTATCTGTTGAGAGCTATTGGTATGTCTTCTTGGAGAAGTGGTTATAGGAGTGAGAAGGGAAGGAAAGGAAAAAGGAACTGAAAAAAAATGAAAGAGCAGATGTGGTCAAAACAGATTCCACTGTACTTCAAGAGGCAGTTGCATTTGGGCTACAGAGAATTTCTTGATCTCTCCATTTATTTCTGCTCACTTTGCCACTGGGATAGTCTTTTAGTAAAAATAGAGGAGCTTATGAAGCCATTCTCTTTGCTTGGCAGGGACCCGTGTGATCCTAATCATTTTTTACCTATTATGTATCTAGGGAAAGATGGGCCCGTTATTGTATGCTGAGGGAATATAAGTCATAGATGGGAAGTGCTAAATTAAGACCGTAAACCTTACTTGCTATGGAAGTCTAGCGCAAATTGCCACCTAAGCCGGCTTCACTCTGCAAGTGGAACTTAGCTCAACTTTGAAGGAAGTCTGTTATTTAGACTACAGGGTAAGAGAGTGTACCATGGAGATTAGTACTGAGTAATGGTCTGAAGGCATAATATGTAGGCCAAGTCAGGGAGGTAAAGAGCTGATCATTGTGGTGTAGCAAAGGAATTCTTCTGGACAAGAAACTGGTATTTCTTGTGTTGGACTAGAGTTGGTTTCTTTTAGCTTCTCCAAATTCCATTGTCTTCCTAGTCTTAGTGGCTTACCCTGGGCAATTATAAAGGTAGGCTAGCAAGTGAATGGATTTTCATTCATTTATTTATTCATTCATTCAGTTTGGACTATGTGGTGGTCTGTTTTATGTGTGTCATTTTGGCTAGGCTAGTCGCCATTTATTCAGTCAAACACTTAATTCTGGTGTTGCTGTGAAGGCATTTTGTAGATGTGATTTAAGTTTATAATGAGTTAACAGTAATTAAGGAAGACTATCCTAGATAATTTGGGCAGGCCTTATTCAATTAGTTGAAAAGGCTTAAGAGAAGAACTATGGCTTCCCAGAGGATGAAGAAATTCTGCCTCCAGATAGCAGCTTACACTTGTGCCTGAGAATTACAGCCTACCCTTCATAATGGCCAATTTCAGAATTCCAGCTTACCCAGCCAGCTCTATATCATGTAAGACACTTCCTTGCAATAAATCTTTAATATATATCTCATACTGGTTCTATTTTGTTTTTTGGCACCCAGAATGACATAAGATCCCATAACAAATAGATTTGAGGGGGGAGGTGTAATGGGAATATTTTAGTAGGAAATGTTTTAGTAGGAAGATATTATATGAAAAGTGAGGCTTTAATAAACAATGACTAAATCTAGTGATAGTGCATAGGGGCAGTGTGTATTAGAGGTAACCTGACTGGACTGTTGAACTAATTCAGTGAGAAGTTGGAGACTCAGTTTTATAGGACTGGACATGGAGTATGGATTCCTGCTGAAACAAAGGACCTGAGGAATCAGAGTAACAATTGAAGTTAAAGTCTGTTGAAAAAATCTGATGATTGAGAATTTTACATGGAGATGCCAAATCCAAATGCACCCAGGGTAGGGCTCTTGGTAGCAGATGTTTTGAAGCCAGGTGGAGATGTGATCAAGGCTAGAACAGAGGGGATGTGGAAAGAGCTAATGAGTATGGACATTGTTCCAGGAAGATTCAGATTGGCTTAAAGAGCCCAGGGCAGGATGAGATTTAAAGTACTAAGACAGCTTAGGATGCGATAGCAATATGTCATAATTGTCATGATATGGCTCAATTAAGGCAGTATTGAGAATGGAAAAGAATGAGATAGAGGAAAGTGACATTAAAAAAAAGAAAAAATCATATTTGCAGGAGAATTACAAGAATAAAAGGAAAGGGAAGCAATGTGCTTCCCAGATTACAAAGTGTTTAACATGTGAGACCAAGTGTGCACAGATACACACTTCTATATGACTCTTAACAGAGCAGTGATCTGCAGTGACTCAAATATTCTAATATCATTTCCCTGCAACAAAATTGCAAACATATTAAGCATTTGAGCAATGAATTTAGATTGCTTTATTTCATTTTTCTTTGTTTTCTTTCTTCCACCTTTTTTTATTGAGTTTTTAATTTTAATCCCTACATTTTTTTTTTCTTTATCAGTGATCTATTTCCCAGTTCTACACTAAGCAGTAAGTGCTTTAGTATATGGCCCTAGTTCAAGATATCATGGTCTGCTTTTATTGTAAATAAAAGTAGATCTTCCAAACATTGAGAGTCAAGCTTTCTTTTTCTCTCAGCTTTTGACAGTCTGAAGTTTAATTTCCTATACATGTCCACAAGGTTTTGTCCCTGAAACTATTACGAATTTAATGAGAAAATTAAAATACAGTCATGCTATCACTGGAAAATACATGTAATTCTCATTTGAAAGCAGTTCTTTCAGCTTTTCAAAAAGATATGTTGGAAGTAGACAAATGATGTTCAGTGTGGCACAGGTATAAGAGTGTGTGCTGCCTTATAAGTTGAGAATTCTTACAAAATTACCTTTAACCCCAGTGGTCCTAGGAAGCCACCACCCTGAGTGGATTATTGTGCAGTACTTAACCAATCTATGATTTCTGGAAGCCCTCAAGCTTAGTTTAATGGTAAAAGTTTCAGGCCAGCCCAAGTGTGTTGAGTCACATTTTAGACCATTGGCAACCTCAGGCACCTTAAGTTACTCAGAAGTAGATGCATCTAAATGAATTCACTTGTTAGGGTCTCAGAACAGCTGTCACAGAGACCCTGAATTTAAATGAACAAACTCTGTAGATTTAAAATAAGAATATGATTTACCAGGAAGGACTGCATAAAACTGTACCCAGAAAAGAAGAAAGAAGAAAACATTTCTTGTGGTCTCCATGATGTTATATTAGTTGCAGTTCATATTAAAATTAAAAGATTAATATAAACCAAAGAGAGAGAACATCAGTGATATTCATTATAGAGATAAAACAGCATATCTGAAATCCTTTCTCAGAAAATTTCCTTGTTTTAATTTGAT
Source organism: Ailurus styani (assembly GCA_002007465.1). Lineage (NCBI taxonomy): Eukaryota > Metazoa > Chordata > Mammalia > Carnivora > Ailuridae > Ailurus > Ailurus styani. The sequence goes on from LNAC01001288.1 coordinate 39,259, forward strand.
GAGCAAAAAATATAATCTTATTTGTTATCAGCATTAACAAAGCATTTGCAGTATGCCAAACTGTATAATTATGTTGACTTATAATCATTAACAGAAAAACATAAAGAATTACTGATGGATACTGTATGGGAATAATGAGGAAACTGATCTATTTCTTCATTTGGGAACGTAATTAAAATTTATAACAGTATTACGCTTTGTACTAGGTATTTGGTATATGTTAGATTGGAAATTTTAAATTAATGAAAAGTATGATTATTTAATAGGTGGTATTGGAAAACTAATTTTCTCAAAAGTAAATTCAGTAAATTCCTCATGATATATCAAAACAATCTCATATAAATGAGTTTATTTTAATGGTGCTATAAAATAGAAAAAATTGCATCCATTCGATCTTGGTTGTAGGAAATTCTTTCAAAATGTGCATGGTAATGTTTTAGGATATAATCCCTTTTTTTCCCCCCTTCCCTGCATTTCATCCTTTTCCATGAAGCATACTGAACAGGTAGCTGGCTTTCTACTTCATTATTTTGGTTAAGGATTGTGGCAGACCAAAACATATAAATAGACCACATCTGTTCTTGGATTTCTTTATTTTCTTTCAAGGCCAAAGTGCAAATATGAACATGAACAGTTTATGGAGGAGGAGAAAGGAAAAGTGGGACCATCTTACCGCATTATCTGTTGCCTTAGCTCTTAGCCCAGGACTGTGGCACTACTCTGGAGGCCGGGCAAAACTCTATTATGGAGTAGAATTTTCAGGAAACTAAGGCAGTAAACAAAGACAGAGAAACCACAAAGGAAAAAGAAATGCTATATTTCCCTGCCCAAATATGGAAAAAAAATTTAGGTCACTAAGTATTTTCTTTGTTATTGAATAATAGTTTTTCATATTATACACTATATTATTTAATAATATGCCTATTTTTGAAAATTTAGTTGGTTTCCAATTTGTATTATAATAAATAGTACTTTAAAATGTGATTTATATAATTTTCAAACATAACCTCAATTGTTTATTTAGAATAAATTCCTCCATTTGGAAGTCTAGTGTAAAATAAATAAATATAGATAATAATATATATCATAAATAAATAAATATATAATTAATATATATTAAATATATACATATATTTAAGCCTCTTAATGCATATGGGCATATTTCTTTTTAGAAAAGTTTTGGCAGTTTTGAATCTAGCACAGAATGTGTGAAATGGTTTTGTCATTATACTGCTATTACCATTATCTTTTTTCCCTGATTTTTTTTTTGCCAATGTAATGGGCAAAAGCTTACATAGTTATTTTAATTTATATTTTTTACTACCAGAGAAGATGCAACTTAAGTTTTTTTTCAATTTTTAATAATTCTTCTTTAAAAAAAATCCATTTTTTTCTAATGTGTTTAAGTGCTTTTAATGCTTTGTAAAACCTTTATGTACATTAAAGACATGGTTTGTTGATGAAATTTGTTGCAAAAATGTCATCCATTTGCCTTCTACTTTTTGGTTTTATGTCTAACTTTGTAAAAGGTCATTTAGTATTAAATGTTAATGTAAACCATTCTATTTTTCATTTCCTTTGTGTTTTTTTAAATTAATGATATGCCTTTTCCATTATCATTTAGAATTAAGTTGAAAAAGTTGTATATATTTTATTCTATTTCTTTGGTGTTTTCTGTTTTTTTACTACAACCCTAATCAGTCTGAGACTTATGCTGCCAGGGTAAAGTACAAAATAATTTTCCTCATTCATTTATTATCTAGAGATTTAAGCTGATAGCTCTTGTTGGCTAGTCATGTTCTGTGTCCTGGGGATAAAGTGGAGTATATAAGACATAGTCCATGCCTTTAAACATTTTATTCCTTTAAGCATGTCATCTAGTAGCAAAGAAGAAATATGCAGAAAGTATGTGAGAGAGCATTGGCCATTCGGAGGTGGAAAAAGATCAGTGGGGTGTGTGAAAAGAATATGAAGAAAATCACAGTATAGGAGTCAAAAAAGATCAAAAGCCAGATCACACAGAGCTTCATGGGAGACACTGAGAGACTGGATTCAATTTAACTAAGGGCAAAAGTTGTTGAAGGATGCTGTAGAAGGGATGGAGCATCCTACAATTTTGCCTCATCCCGAGTCTCTGAATAAGTTTATAACTAAAATATCACATCCCACCCACAATCAGGAATACCCATATTGGATTGCTCTGTGTTGGGAAATCATATTTACTCTGTTAAACCACTGAAGCTTGATCTCCAGGAGATCCTGACCTGAGAGCCAAAGGCAGATGCTTAGCCAACTGAACCACCTAGGCACCCCAAAATATAATGGGTGATTTCAAAGTAAAAATCCATATGTTAAATCCTATGGTGGTTATAATAATATAATATATTATAATAGTAATATGTTGTCTGCATTTAAATATATGAAGAGATTTACAGGGACAAGTAGGGGGAAATATTAAAAAGAGAAAGGAGGTTGAACTGTAATATACCTTAATAAAAAATTGCTAGTTAGGACATGCGCTTGGGAGTTTTCTCTCCTCTTGAGTATTTCCTGTTGTTCAGTATCCAGTTTCAGTTATGAATAGGATAACTTTAAAAGATTAAATGATGAAATGGGGGAAGTGAGCTTTAGAAGTTGTCATATATATGGCACGCATGTACGCACACACAAACGTGAATATTCAGTCTTACTGATTGTACCATCTAATATATACAACTACAAAAAGATTTAAGTGCTGCAAGACTAAACTCTTACTTGTTATCACAGTGAGTTTAAACACATGAAATGATAATGTTTTTCTCTCAATAGATTGCTTTATTTTTGGAAGGTGCTTGTACTATAGGTTGAAATGTTAGTTGAATATAGTTTCTCTTTTTGGTATCTAATAAGCAGTGTAAACAGAAAAGTCAATTGAGTTTGGCAGGTTGGGAGAGTAGGGTTGGAGTTTAGGCTATTATCCGCAGAAGCAAATTGTACAGACAAAAGCAATCAGCATAGATCAATTTAGCCTGTGGAGTTGGGTTTCTGGTAAAATACTGCTCTATATTCCACTTCCATTTACACTTGCCCCACAGGTTATTATTTATTATAGGACATTATTACAAATTCTTAAGAGAAAGTAGTGTAATTCATTTGAAGTGATGCTACACTATTGTGCATGCAATATTCTCAAATTCTTGCAATTATTATTCTGACTTACGGGGTAATGAGCTGTTTTCAAGTTACTTCTTCTGGTTACAACTTTAACAGATTCATTTCCATTTATTAAATTATTATGCTTATTTATAGTCATTAGGAAAATAATTTTTAGTTAGGTGAACTCTGAATTATTATCTCTGAATACGTTGTATGTCCTTTGTAAAATGAACTAAACATAGTGGTTAGCTTGATAGAATACATAAAATTCTATGAACTATTTTGGGCTATTGAGGAAATTTTGGTGATGTTTTTATCAGAATTACATTTCAGTAGTTAGAACACACTGGGAATCAACATTACATACATATTTCTAGGTTATCTAGTTATTACATGAATGATACCATGATACTCACTTTGTATTGCAAGACGAATTGTATATACATAATACATTATTATTGTCAACAACGTTTGATAGGTTGTTTAAATTTTGTTTAAAAATTAAAGAAATTATGGAGTAAATATTAGTTAGAAATCTATTGAATACTGTCTCTGTGGTGTACCTTACATTAAATTAAAGGCAATATGGTATACAAGTTAGGTACAGTGTGTAGTTGTCTTCCTAATCTTATAGTTGAGAAGACAAAAGTAATGCATGAAAAGTAACTAGAGAAAGAAAATAACAAAGTTAATAAATCACAGGGTAATTGAATATAGAAGTTCAGAAAAAGGTGAAGTGAGTAGAGGCTCTAATATGCAGAAGATTTTATTCAACAGTTTAAATTTGAATTGAGGTGACCGAGTAAAAATTTGGATAATTAAAATGCCCATACTGGATTTGTAGAATATCAAGAACACATACATATAAGTTGGGTGTAGTTTTGTGTGTTAAGGGAAACAAAGAGTGGAGGAAATTTTGGTTCTCAGTGAGAAAACAAGTCAACTAAGTAGAGTGGGCAAGATTAGAGAAGGCTTTGAAACCTGGAACAAATACATAGGGACGCTTGGGTGGCTTAGTTGTTAGGCATCTGCGTTTGGCTCAGATCATGATTCCAGGGTCCTGGGATCAAGCCCCGCATTGGGCTTCCTGCTCTGCAAGGAGCCTGCTTCTCCCTCTCCCACTCCTCCTGCTTGTGTTTGCTCTCTCGCTGTCTCTCTCTCTGTCAAATAAAATCTTTTAAGAAAAAACCCCAAATGTATAAAAATCTCCATCTTCTATCTATCACCTATTGATCTATCCCAGTTCAGAAGCTCTTGAATCTCTAGATCAATAATGAAAATGCTTTTGTGAACTGAGAGTATTTTGGGTAATGTTGGCAACCAATGATGGTAAGTTTTGATTTCAGTATATTTTCCCTCCAAGAACACAGCCTCTCCACCCAAAACTTGGTGTTCTTAATCATTTAAATAATTTGTATAAGAGGGGCGCCAGTTAAGCTTCTGACTCAGTTCATGATTTCATGGTCATGGGATCAAGGCCCATTTCAGGCTCTGCGATCAGCGTGGAATCTGCTTGAGATTCTCTCTCCCTCTCCCTTTGTCCCTCCTGCTCATGCTCTCTTTCTCTTTAAGATAAATAAATAAATCTTTATATAGAAGAAAAGATGATTTTTCTTTGGGCGTAAATTAACTGGTTAGTTTATGTATGGAAAGCAGGCTATCATTAATTAACTATTATGTTTTAGACATGGGGCCGGGCACATCACGTGTTTTATTGTATAATTTTTCACAGCAGTGCCTGGAGTTAGATGTTTTTATCATTCAACATTAGTAAACAGGGACATTAGAAATATGTTATTAAGCATATCCAGACCTCTGTAATTCCAAAGGCTATGCTTTCTTTTATAATCAAGCTGCCACATCAGATTGTCCTTGGTTAGATCTATTAGATGTGCTTGTCTTTGTTTTACCGCTTTCTAAAATAATATGCACCCTCTACTCTCCTTTTTCTCAAAGCTGAGATGGGCATGTTGATACCAAGTACCCCTGTACCTTAGCTGACAGTTGTTGGAACCAAAAGCAAGCACCTGATCTAGGTTGAGTCAGACAATTTCTCTCACTATAGACATTTGTACACAGACTAAGTCTATCTATAGACTAAGATACACAGTGATAAATTGAGCATATATTGGTAATTGGATCTATACATGGTGAGGTTAAAGCAAGAGTCACTGCTATGAAGAGTCATGGTATGTTGCAAGTGAAACGTAGAAGCAGAAGATAAAAGCCTTAGAGAAGAAGCAAGTCCCTGGGAGGAAAATGAAACAGATGTGGATTGAGAAACAAAGGCATGCAGGAGTCCGTGTCTTTGTATGACTAAAAATGTCTATTTAGATCCTTTTGATAGAATAGACATAAGACTCTAGGTTTAAAATCCTATTTTCATTGCAAGTTGGGGATTTTATATTATTTTATAGCATCTTGTGGTATAAAAGAAAAGCTGCATCCTAGTTCATTTTTATCTCTTTTTAAGCAGTTTAGTTTTTCTCAGTGGAAACTTTTAAGTTTTGTTGTTATTTTTATTTGTTTGTTGTTGATAGCAAATATCTCAATGAGCCACTGTGATTTAGGTATGCAAAAATGACACATTATTCAATTTTTAAAATAAAATTCTAATGATTTTCAATGTGAATAGAAATATAAGAAACAGGCATATGTAAAAGAAATTGATCCATTCTGTCATAAATAAATTAATCTTTTCTTCTTCATAAAGGAGCACTAATAGTAAAATAATTTAAACCAAAGTTTTAGCTTTCCTTAAGTCACTAGAAAAGTGATTATTCCCAAGATTCTTATAGACAACTATCATGTGTGAATACTGTATGAGATTCATCACATTTATAAATAGTGAATCTAATGCATTTGAGTAATAATTCAATAATAATAGTATGAAACCATTACTAGTTCGGGTGCTCTGCATGTAATAAATTATTTCTTTAGTATTAATATGAAATGTGACAGCAATTTCTGAGAATGTTTCTATGCAATAAAAGTCTAATTAGAAATAATGAACAGCATATCTGGAAGGGGTCAATGGATTTTTCATTCCATATGGCAATATCTTAAGGCTAGAAGTTTTTGGAAAATGGATACAATTTGTTTTTCCAACACTTTTTATATATTTCCTTTTAAAAATATTTCATGCAAAGGTAGACTGGATATAGAAAAAATTAATGCTTAGAAGGTATAAATATTATTCTATAGATGTTTGTGGATAGCTATTGGTCCTATTTGGCCATACAGAAAGGGGGCACTTTTCTGTACCCCTTTAAGCAGATTTAGAGCATATTTCAAGTGACAAGAAAATGACAGGTGATAAGAGGAGGGGTTGGAAAGAACAATTCCATGATTCTTTGATTCTTGTGAGCTCAACTCTTTAAACCACTATTTGTTCATTTATTTTTTATTTATTTATTTTTTTTTTTTAAAGATTTTTTTTTTATTTATTCATTTGACACAGAGAGAGAGATTACAAGTAGGCAGAGAGGCAGGCAGAGAGAGAGGAGAGAGGAGGAAGCAGGCTCCCTGCCGAGCAGAGAGCCCGATGTGGGCCTCGATCCCAGGACCCTGGGATCATGACCTGAGCCGAAGGCAGCGGCTTTAACCCACTGAGCCACCCAGGCGCCCTATTTGTTCATTTAACAAGTATTTATTTATTTAATGATAAATTTATTGATTTAATGATAATTTTATTTATTTAATGATAAATTTAATAAATTTAATTTATTTATTAATAAATAAATTTATTTATTTATTTTAAATAAATAAAAATTAATTAATTTAATTAATTTAATTAAATTTAATTAATATATTTAAATTAAAAATTTAATTTTATTTATATTAATATGTTAATATAAAATTAACATATATTTATTGGGTATTCCTGTAGTGCCCCAGGTATTCTTCTAGGTGTTCAGAACACATCAGTGAACCAAACAGACAAATATTCCTGCTCTTGCTGAGCTTAGGCTTTTTCATATGTCCATTTTTCTATACTTAATTAAAATGTATCACAAATGCTTGGCCGCTTTCACCAGTAATGTGCAAAATTTGATGTGTATTTATGCCTCTCCTTTGCATCTACTTACTCATTCAATTTGCTTGTTCTCTCAAACGTTAAGAGCAGAGTGCTTGTAAATCCCTACATTTTTCAGTGGAAGATCACTTACAAAACCCATGGCTGTGCTACTCAGAGAGCATATGAAACTGTCATAAAAGTGCTGACCCCTCTAGGGTACCATTTTTTTTGCAAGATAAGCTACTTATAAAACCGGGCAATTAATAGGCATTAGTTTACATATCTAGTTTGGGGAACTGTGAGAAAATCATGGATATATTTGGAATTACATTTGTACCTAGTACTTCATCAGGAAGATGAGAAATAGAGAGTTCAGGGGAAGATAAATGTGGGGTTATTGCCAAATCCACATAAAATCTCAATCTTGAGATCGCCACAAGATCATTGTTGACTCTACAAAGACAGACTTGGGAAGACACACACTTCAAGGGATAGGAAATTATACCATGAGATAAAATAATATCACTGAGCAAGGATTTAAATTTAAAGAACCAAAGAAACTGAGAAAGTAAATAAGAATATATAGTTTCATATCATTATGCAAAAGGTTTCCTGGCTATGCTCTTAGGGGATTTGAAAGAAAGGCATAGCACAGGAATAATTGTCTAGAGATGATGCAGTTAGTGTTGGCACTGGGAAGTCAAACCAAGGGAATCTGGTACAGACTGCTTCACATATTGACCCTATGGTACTGACCCTTCACCACATGGAAACAAATACCTCAAAATTCTGTTGTTATAATAAACTACAGAGAGGGGGCGCCTGGGTGGCTCAGTCAGTTAAGCGGCTGCCTTCGCCTCAGGTCATGATCCTGGAGTCCCTGATTGAGTCTGGCATCTGGCTCCCTGCTGGGTGGGGAGTCTGCTTCTCCCTCTGACCCTCCCCACTCTCATGCTCTCTCTCATCTCTCTTTCAAATATATAAATAAAATCTTTAAAAATAAATAAATAAACTACAGAGAGTTCGTGAAAGCCATTATTAGTTCAGAGAGAAGAGCTTCTAGGTTCTGCCCCCAGACAACTACATAGCCATTGCCAGCAGTCAGCTACAAGAATCCATAGCCATCAAGAGGCATTGCTATTAAGGAAAATCTTATGGAAGTTGTAATTAACATCCAAAAGCACTTGCAATATAATATCAAGTGAAAATGAAGGGTGCAAAACTTTCTATATAATACAATATCAAGAATATGTATTTTATGTATGTCCATATGTAGAACATAAAGAAAAGGAATACATATTTTCTTCAATGAACATGATTTAAATTTATAATCATGGAAAAGCTTTTTCTGTAAATCTGTCTAATTACTATCAACTTTTATGTAGTACACACTCCGTTTTTTACTTAAGTCCATCTTTATGTCCACCTGAAAGAGTTTTATAGTTTGGAGACTTTTTTTTTCATTGCATCAAAGTGGATTTATTAAAATATTTTTTTTTAAAGATTTTTATTTATTTATTTCACAGAGGGAGAGAGATCACAAGGAGGCAGAGAGGCAGGCAGAGAGAGAAGGGGAAGCAGGCTCCCCGCTGAGCAGGGAGCCCGATGCGGGCCTCGATCCCAGGACCCCGAGATCATGACCTGAGCCGAAAGCAGAGGCTTTTAACCCACTGAGCCACCCAGGCGCCCAAGGATTTATTAAAATATTAACATAGGAGTGAGTGAGGTGTGAATGATAATTTCAAAGTCCTGTATTCTTTTTTTTAATTTTTTAAAAAATTTTTTCAGTGATCCAAGATTCATTGTTTATGCACCACACCCATTGCTCCATGCAATATGTTCCCTCCTTAATACCCACTACCAGGCTCTCCCATCCCTCCTCACTTCTCCCTTCCATAACCCTCAGTTTTTTTCTCAGAGTCCACAGTCTCTCATGGTTCATCTCCCCTTCCGATTTACCCCAATTCACTTTTCCTTTCCTTCTTCTAGAGTCCTCCATTTTATTCCTTATGTTCCACAAGTAAGTTAAACCATATGATAATTGACTTTCTCTGCTTGACTTATTTCACTCAGCATAATCTCCTCCAGACCCATACATGTTGATACAAAAGTTAGATATTCAACCTTTCTGATGGCTGAGTAATATTACATTGTATATGTGGACCACATCTTCTTTATCCATTCATCTGTTGAAGGGTATCTCAGCTCTTTCCACAGGGATTGTGGACATTGCTGCTATGAACATTGGGGTACATATGGGCCTTCTTTTCACTACATCTGTCGTTGGGGTAAATATCCAGTAGTGCAATTGCAGGGTCATAGGGTAGCTCTATTTTTTTTTAAAGGAATCATAACTTCAAAGGTATTTTAAGAATAGCTTAAAATACTAGTTACAGCAATAAGAGTTACTATGATTTGGGTCCCATTCTCATGGAGGCCAAAAAGAATTTATGGGGTTCATCACCATGTGCCTTCTTTGGGTGGAGGCTGGTTACAGAGACATCTATTGGAGCTGCTTAGGATTGTGTGAAATGAGAAAATACCTTGAGGGAAATTAGTGACTGTGCATACGGGGTGTCAGATTGAATTTCTTTCTAAGAAGCTTTCCTTCAGAAAGAAGTAAAGGAAGACTCTGCGTAGGATCAAAGTCAAGTGATAAATAGGTGGAATGGGAGTTGCTAGAAACCTTTTCTTAAAGATTATGAATTTGATTTCTTTTCAGATTACTCACTCTCCTGTCCTTTAGAAGTGTTACCAGCCCAAACAGACTTGGCCTTCCACTACTTTCTTCTTCTTTTCTGTACAGAACTCACCTTCAGTTTCTTGCTTGTACTAATATAGTTTGCTGTTTTAATAAAGGGTTCACCCTTCATAGTTAATATCCTCGATTGAGGTTGATGTGTGTATGCTGACCACCAAAAAGCTTAGTCACAAATTGTGAGAGCAGGAAGGGTGATGTCTAGACAATGTCAGGGATGGTAGCCAGGTGAAAGGGAAGTTGACTGTGTAATCTATTCTTTTAGAAAGCTGAGGGGCACTAGCTGTCCAGAAGTGTCAGGATAACTTTCCACAGTTATGAAACGGGGTGTCTTTTCATAGATTCTTAGGACATATTTGAGTGCCCACAAAAATCTACATTAGGCAAATGATCTGTCATTGGTCAGTTTTAATCTAATAGTCACCATAAAGAAATACTGAATAAAATGAGAATGAAGAAAGTCAGCCATCAAAACTAGCTTCCACATGTATTAAAACTGTTTAGTTCTTAGATTGAAATAGTCAACTAACAGCCCATAAATCGTGAAATAAATGGAAATACTATGTGACAGATTGTTAATCAATGCAAATCATCTAAGATAATATGTTCACTCAAATTAACATGGCAATCAGTAAGATAACAGATAATTGCAATCCAGTGAATACTGTATATACTCAGTAATTTATACATTTAAAAACATTTATTGAACTCCTACATGTTAACTTTTATGCAAGCAGTTTACCTTTCATCTTGACCATAGGCTTTTGCTGAAGCATTCGGCATATAATCAAGAGGCCTTATTAGCCTAAATACTCATTAGCAAGACTGAGGCATTTCCTTAATTAAAAAAAAAAACTTCTTTCTATGAGTCGACATGTGAAAAGTCTGTGCCCATCATATTTGTGTTTATTATACATGAACACAAAAATATGAGTGCTTTCATCAACAAACTGACAAATGCTCGAGAAATGAAAACAGCAACTTTGACAGTAACAGGGAGACTGCATTTTCATTATTCAAAGAGTATGCTAGTGTCATGATTTGAGAAGAGGGAGGTACAATCAAAGTAAAAAACATTTAGTTGCCTTCTCATGCTTTGCCTAAGGGAATTGAGATGAATTTGTTTTGAATTTGATTTGAATTGATTTATCTCTCAATTCAAGATAGAAACATCATTTGTCATCCTGTTAGAATTACTTACTACTAATTTTAATTTTAAGTTGTTGACTAGCTGATTTTAACTCTCTATTCTGAGATAAACCCTCTAAATTCTGTGTTTAAATATCATTTCTACTATAAACGTCATTGAGCATGAAAGCTTGATCCAGCTCTCTAATCCTATCCAGCTCTGTTGTTATGTTAGTAGAGCTTTTGAAGTCTTTGCATTCATGCCATGTTTTTGACATTTATATCAGGTATAATAGATGAGCTTAAAATAAAACAAGTGATACTTACATGCGAGGTACACAACCTCTTTCTGGCAAGGCTCTTATCTTTTCAAAAAGCTACAAAATTTATTGCCTATGTTTTTTCTTTAGGAGAAAACTTGACCTTGTTTCATACCACATATTCTTGACACTTAAGCTGTAATACATGAGTTTCTTTTCTTTCTAATAACTGCTTTCTTTTAAAAAATTAAGAGAAGAAACTTCTCCCTATGGGCATCTAATTTTTATCATTTTCTGTTATTTTTTGCTGTTGTCAGAAAATATGTTCTCAAGGCCATCTCAAAAATTATATTCCTATCAAAGGAGTTTTACTTCGTATAGCCATTCTATAATTGTGTGTGCTTTCTGTAAAGTTGAAAGGAGAAACAAAATTATATACTAACAGGGTAAAAAAATCAGGCTTTATTTCAAGAGTAAAACAGTTGACATGTTGAATTCTTACTATGGAGCAAACACTCTGCAAAATACTTTAAATATGTCATTACTTAAATTCACACAAGATGAAACTGAAGCTCATACAAACTATGTGACTCCCCCAGGTCATCCAGGAATTAGATGATGGAGTTAGGAATTGAGCATGTGTGCTTATAGACCTTGACATCTTATGACTATACTATACTATTTTCAAGTGTTGCTTTAAATACTGACTTTACTGTCAATATGAAGCACAAATGCCAGATAAATGAAAGGTTTTAAAAACTAAAGATAGCATTCACATGAATTCAGAAGAATTTTAATAGCATATAAATAACCTCATACCATTCTGCTTTACTCAACCATTTTATCAAAGTTCTGAAAAAAGTTTGTGTTAAATAGTGTTGACTTTTTAAAAGTAAATATATGGTTGATGACTTTGTAGTTTTCTCGTGGAGGATGTGTGTAAAGAATAAGTTTCCTGGTTATATAAAAAGATTTTTAGTGGGGTGCCTGGGTGGCTCAGTGGGTTAAAGCCTCTGCCTTTGGCTCAGGTCATGATCTCAGGGTCCTGGGATCAAGCCCCGCATTGGGCTCCCTGCTCAGCAGGGAGCCCGCTTCCTCTCTTGCTGCCTGCCTCTCTGCCTGCTTGTGATCTCTGTCTCTCTCTGTCAAATAAATAAATATTTAAAAAAAAATAAAAAGATTTTTAGTTTGCAAATATTTCTAAAATTCCCTGAGATAGTAAACCATTTATTTTCATTATTGATGTTATTTACATTTTGAATATTAAACATTTCCTGGTGTTTGAGAGCACATGCCTAATACTGAGGTATATTGGGGAAAAAAAACCCAATTACAAAACAGATAAAATACAAGGAATTCATTATATAATATTCTAAATGAGATGTAAGAAAGGCATTCTGTACAGTAAAGTAAAAGGACATCAGTAGAACTATATAAATTCTATTTACTGTTCTGTCATGTTCTTAAGCCAGGAGAAGAGTAATGTGGACATAACCAACAATCTACTTAAAGAAATACCAGCTTTCCAGTTAAGATCTCCAAGCTGTTTATTATGTATCAAATTGTATCCCTCCAAAATTCATATGTTGAAGGTCCTAACTTCAGTAACTCAGAATGTAACCTTGTTTGGAGATAGGGTCTTTCTAGAGATATTCAAGTTAGAATGAAGTCATTAGGGTGGGCCTTATTCCAATATGACTGGTGTCTTTACAGAAAGAGGAAATTTGGAGATAGACACACAAATACAGGACACAGTGTGTGAACATGAAAATGGCATCCACAAGCCAACGAGAAAGGCCTGGAGCAGATCGTTCCCTCCTGGCTCTCAGTAGGAGCCAACTCTGTCAAAACTTCAGTTTCAAATTTCTAACCTCCAGAACTGTGAGACATTAAATTTCTATTGTTTAAGCCACCTAATTTGTGGTACTTTCTTATGTCAGCCCAAATAATTTAAAACACCCATATTATTCTTTATTGGTACAATGGCCTGTCATTATTTATATTACAAGATGGTTACTATTTCTCTAACGTATTTTGTGAAAGGACATTGTGGTTACTGTTGTAAAATGGAAAAAAAGACAAAAAGAGTATCTAAATCAATAAACACTGTAGAGTTCTCATGTTCACTTTTATTCACAGACCTCACTTCTTGTACTATAGGATATAGTTGATATATTTTTGTCACAAATTATACCTGGTTTAAAAGAAAATAATTTGGGGGCACCGGGGTGGCTTAGTTGGTTAAGTGTCTGACTTTGGTTCAGGTTATGGTCTCAGGGTCTTGGGATGAGCCCCACTCTGGCTCCCTGCCCCGTGGGGAGTCTGCTTGTCCCTCTCCCTTCCCCTGTCCCTCCCCTCCACTTGTGCTCTCTCTCTCTCTCAAATAATTTTTTTAAAAAAGAAAATAGTTTGTGTATGCATAAATTAGCACAACTTCCTCTTCTATATTTTTATTTATTAAGAATAATTCTAATAATTACTTTGTTCATAGTATTGTTTAACTGTAAAACATTAAGTGATTTTTCTTTTAACCAATAATAATACTAAAGTCAATATAATCTTGATCATTTGAATGTTCTCTGAAATGAATTGCTTTTATTTTCTATTTTAACTCATTGAAATAATTGAAGTGGGATTAAGAGGATACAGATTCTATTTTAATTGTTTGCTTTTTCCCTCCACCTCTTATAATTAAAATACATTAAAATTATGGGAACAATAGGAACAAAATAACTCATCAGGGGAATGGATTTAAAAACTGCTTTTACTATCACTTATAGTTCTGAAAATATATATTATAATAGGGAATTACACTTTACTGCACTTTTAAACTGAAAACTAATTGTAACCACAGAGACTTTGGTGGTTATTTAGAAATAGCCTTTTAAAACATAGCTTCCGTAAATATTATAAATAGTAACTTGAAGACTTTCTCATTGAAAATTCCTAGAGAAAGAAGTTGTTAGATATGCATTAAAATTCCATTATTATCGAATGCTTCAGAATATATACATCCACTATTAAATGGTATAAAAATATTTAGAAAATATGAACTTGAACATGTAAATGCACTTGAACTATCATCTATTCCCCTCCTGACAAAAGGCACTCAGCAAATGGCAAAAAGGCATTCAGTTTTCTATAGTATTATCTTCTGAATTTAATATCTTTTTCTGAGTGATAGCTTTCCTTTGTCATCCAAGAACAAAAAGCCTGTGGTAGTCGTCATGGTGTCTGATTCACTGTCCATAGTATCTTCATGTATAGTTTTAATTAAATCTGGAAAGGTTCACTTCTACAACTGCCAGTGGCTCCGCATTTTCTGGCTGCAATCTTGGTATCCAGCCTATAATAGTGTCTCTTGCTGTGTTAAACAGCTATTCAGTATGTGTAGTTGTTGGGCCTGACCTTTTCATCTTCTAGTGTTCAGATTAACAGAATGTAGAGAGGCTGAGAGGCCTCACTGATGAAATCTTTGTGCTTAATTCTTAATTCAGAATATGGTGGTAATAATAGTTCTTAGCTTAAGCACAATCCTTTTTAAAAGTTCTATAATTGCTAAATTATAATAATCATAATCATGTGAGATGACTGGAAGGGAAGAGATCTGGAAATATACTTTTCTGGTTTAAAAGGATTTTTATTTCATTCATTTCAGAGCATGCCTGCTGCTTGAAGCAATATACAGCTAGTATTTCAATTATACAATTTTTAAGACGCTATCACTGCAATCACTTACTTGGAAATAATGAAGAACTTCCCATTCCATCACATCCTTCAGAATGATAGTGTGTGTACTGATCTTTTAGATCTACTGACAATCAGTAGCAGGATAGTAGGAAATTATTTGAAACTGGCTAGGCATTGGCTTAACAAAATAGATGGAAAGGAGATATATTTATTTCCATTCATGAAAAACATATATGAATAATTATGTACATTTAGTATACTTTATGTTTGGTTTGGCTGTCATTTCCCCTTCTACAAAAATAGCACTTTCATGACTTCATCACATTAAATAACTTTGTTCGTGGTCTAACTTACTAAGTGTGGCTTTTAGCTCTGGAGCATTTGACCTTTTGTTTTCTTCAGCTGCTGTAGGAAGAACCAGAGTTTGAATGTTTCATCATTTTAACCCTTTATATCACTTTGGAGAATATATTCAAAAGTTTGAAATCAATATGCTTATGTTAAAAGCTTTGAAAGGATTTTGAAGGTTAGTCTTTAAAGTTTAGTCTCCAAGAAATTATTCCTGAGTGGAAAGAGAATTTTACAATTTCATAGAGCAGCAAATTTAGAGAAGATTGAAGTCTGAGTACCATAATAATGTAGTTTGAGGAAGAGTGATGTCAGATATGTGTTAGTGAGTTTCCCTTAATATTATGAGCTGATTAAATTAGTGTATGTAAATAGTTTAGTAAGTATTGATAAGCAATGAGTATAATTTAAAAATATAAAGCAATAAATAAACTTCTGCACATTTCACTATGGATTCTTGCAACAGGTGCCCCTGAAAAATCATAGATTTTCAAAACTTAAATAGACTTTAAAGATTATTTTAATCCCTGATTTTCTAGGTGATTGAGCTGAAACTCAGAGTTGTTAGGAGAATTGCCAGTGGTCACAAAGATGGATAGTGACAAGACCAAGAAAGTCACCCATATGTTCTGTTTCCCATGTGTTTTTCTACTCAGAAAGACCTAGTTTAAAATATCATGTCTACCATACAGTGTTTTAGAGACCTTGCCTAAACCATACAAAACAGAGGTTTCCTCATATGTAAAGGATAGAAAAGTATGAGAAGGGTTGATAACTGTTTTTAGGTGCATGGTCAAATGATGTATATACTGAAGACTGATACCTATTATTACTATTAAAGATTATAGAACCTTGGCAAATTTTCTTATCTATATATAATTAAAGAAAAAAGAATGAACTAAGGACTCCTTGGGCTTTCTCTGGATGAAGAGAATACAGTTTTATATGGGGTCACTTCTGTCTGTAGAGTCTAGGGTTTTAGGGGACCCTGACTAAGTATTTGATTATTTAAAGGAAAAATTTTAATTCAACTTTTCTGCAGTCTTTGGTATTAGCTCAATGTAGAAAACCTGCAAAAGTGTTTCCTTTTTTTATTAGACTAGCTTTAATGAGTAGGGGGAATACAGATTGGAGACTAGAATTTAACTTCTGGTAAAAAGGCAAAGAGCTAAATAACTCTCTCAGCAAGAGAGGACAGGATTTGGGGAGACAAGACATTGTCTCAAGTGAAGGAGAAAGAAGAGTCAGGGAGAGGAAATACAACCAGCAAGAAACTTCTGATTGGGTAATGGCTCAATAATTTTAAGAACACATATATCTAATATTAGATTTATTCTACTGAGGAATATTCAATACTGTCATAAAAAGTAGAATTTGAAGTTGAGTTGACCTTTTCTTTAACCAAAAATTATTATCAAAACTTTAGCTGCCCAGGAGTGCCTGGGTGGCTCAGTTGGTTGAGTGTCCACCTTCATTTCAATGCCATGATCCTTGAGTCCCAGGATCAAGGCCCAATATGGCCCATATTGGGGGAGGGGGGAAGAAAAATTAAAAAAAAATCCATGCTCAGCAGGTAGTCTGCTTCTCCCTCTGCCTCTGCCACTCTTCTATGTGCCTGCTTTCTCTCTCACTTGCTCACTCTCTCTCTTTCAAATAAATAAATAAAATCTTAAAAAAGAAACTCTTGGTGCACAGAGTTATGCTATCAAAAATAGAAGTTACCCTGTCAATGATATTTTGCTGCAATTTGAACATTCTGGGCAAAGTGAAAGAATGATCCTAGGAATAGTCATTCCAAAGATTGCAGTCTCTCCCCTTGGATTTTTAAAACATAATCTGGAAAAAGGCAACCACAGCCAACCAGGTGACTGGCAAGGAACCGACAGAAGTTCTATAGAATGCTCTCCACTGAATACCATTGTTGCTGTAGTTGAACAGCTTAACTGAGAAAGATGTCGCCCACAAAAGAACACTGTATCCCATATAGGATGGTCCTGCTCTATTCTATAAAAACCTGTCTAGTGCAGATCTTGTCTAAGTCTGTGAATGGGATAGTTCTACACTTAAAAAGAAGATCACAAGCTTAGGGACTCCGACAAAAGAGTGAGACACTTAAAAAGAGTAACAGGCTCTGTTTATGTTGTTTTTGTTCCAATACATTTTGTTCCATGACATTTGAAAGTGAGCCTATCTATCCATGTGTCTGTGCATATATAACATATATATATAGTATGTGTATATATACACACATTATATTTATATATACAAATATGAATATAAATGACCCTTAACTCTAAGATCCAGGCTTGAAGCATAACTCACATGTTGAATCTTCAAAGTTTCCCTAACATTTCACTGGCCATAGTAGGCCACATGGCCAAGCCTGACATTAATGAGGCAGAAAAGTATAATTATCTTTCAAGCAAGTCACAGTAAGTAAATACAAAAAATAACACAGTCTATCTCAAACATTAATTAAAAGTATATAATTTAGCAACAGGTATATAGTTTTAGGTTAAAAAATATTGAATCAAGCATTCTATATCCAGATATCCTCAATGCATACATTTGTAAATGTGATTAAATGTGGTTGAAAAACAGAACTAACAGTATTTTTCAAAGTAAAATATATATAATGTAAATAAATAGAAGTTATTATACTAGTTATAAAATCCCAAATTATACTACCAAATTCTAGAAATTGTAGGGAAGTTTGGGCCTCTCTCAGTTTCTTACTAATTGATGAGTTTTCAAATTACACATACTACTAAATGAAGACGGATATCAAGTGTAATAAATTAGAAATGTGACATTTATTTTCATCCAGCTAAGTCCAGCTGAGGTAAGAAATAACTGTGATATAGTTAGCTTTACTGTATAAAGTAGTGATTACTTGAAAAATGGCAGGAAATGCTTTTGTCCCATCCCTATTATCGCTTCATAATGAGAGGCTCACTCCCTCTTGGGGTTAATGTAGAGCATGAACTCAGCCATAATACCTGGCTTGCTAAAATGTAACACAGAGGCCACTCAGGGCAAGGAAGGTTTTGGAGAAGGGCGTAGGCCTTTGGAATGCTGAGGCCTGTGTGACCACTCTGTCCTTGGAATGCTGCGGGCTGTTGCCTTCCCTGAAGCTTTCTTAGCCCGAACAGCTGCCCTGTGACCTAAGAGATGTATGCATTGTCCCTTAAGCTATGTTTAGCAGAACTCATGGAACATGCAGATTAGCATATAGTATCTTTCCAGTAAACAGATCATCCTAGTTTCAGTAAGACCTCTTGTCACACATCACTGTGCTCGAGAAAGTGGTAAGGATTTGTGATTATCCTGAAGGACCAATAAAAGGAGCAAAGAAGAACAAAGGGTCTTCGACTCTGAGCATTGACCCCCTTGCCTTCTCCTCTGTTTCACAGCAAAGTTTGGAGTAATCTTTCATCTGTCGGCACAGGGATTGCTGGCCATTCCCGGAAACTCCCTGTGTCAATTATATGAGCAATCTGGATAGGTGAACTCTGAGAAGTGGCAATAAGCAGTTTCCTCTGTACTCAAACTTCATCTCTCCTTCACCTCCATTTTTTATTTATCAGTATAGAAGTTTTATATCCCTGAGTATAAATGGTTTGGAAGGAGGGAGGGACAGGATTCTGAAAAGGATTGCTTATTCTGAGTAGTGTGTATCCCACAGTAAAGCAATATGTATGCGAATGGCATGGAAAAAACTCAAGTAAATCAGTTGTTCAGCATCTTCAGAGTGTAAAACACTATGTTAAGACTTCAGGATAGAGTGGGAGGAAGAGCATAGATAGTTTCTGCATTCTTAGATACACAGAGAATAAAAGCAAGTCCTTAATATTAAGGAATAAGTGAATGTTTATAATTGGAATGGAGGAAGCTCTGGCATGATGACACTTTTTAAGCAAAGACACGAAAGCTGAGTGAGGGTTAGCTAAATGTCATGAAGTGGGAAGAATTGTTACAGGAAAGGACCAAAAGCAGGTGGCAGCATGAACTACAAAATAAAATGGAGGAAGACCAGCATGGTTGGTGGAGTGAGCTGGAGGTTAAATCCAGCTGAGAAAGCAGAATTAAAATAATTCAGTATATGATGGCTTGTATGACTGAAGAATAGTGGTAGAAAGTCATAATATAATGTAATTTTATCCCTATCCTAGGACTCAGGGAATGCCTCCCTGGAAAAGTGACACAGTGGGAAGTCAGTGAGGAAGATAACAAAGTAAGATATAATGTTCTCAATCGGGGTGACACCATATGTCATAGGTTTCATACCTGAGAAATGGACTCTGCTTGTAGCAGGTTATTAGAAAGTGTTCTTGGCTTTAACACCTGTTGAAAGGGAAGAGACAAAAAATGGAATGAACAAGAGAAGTCAAGCTATGATGCAATCTCAACAAAACCTTGTTCAATCTTATTGGGGGCTCTGAAGTATAAAGATTCTTCAAAGTTGTCTTTGAGCTGCTCCTAAAAGTCAAATTTTATACCTCCTTGTAAATGAGTAATTGTGTATAGGCTTCTCTCTCCACCCTGCCTCAAAGGGAGGATGGGTTTGGGTGAGGCAGTTCTTTTCAGTTGATGCAATCCCTGAAGAGGACTGACAGTTGAGATACATCTGCTGGTAGCCATCCCAGAAGCTGAACTAATAATACCTTTATTTCTGGAATGGGATCTGGGCGACACCTCGTAGCATCTACCACATGATGTTTGAAAGATTGGGAGTTAGTTTGATAAACTGAAAGAAATATAAGATGACTGGCAGAGAACCTAAAGAATGGTGGCAAAACATAAGACTGGACATAACATCAGAAGCTGGACGAGGAAGGACTTTATAAACCATTTTGGGATTTTAGACTTTAATTTAGACACAGAGAGAAGCCCCTGGGATTTTTAAGAACAGGAGTGACATGGACAGATTTAGATTGAAATAGCCCTTTAGAAGCTCTGTAGAAAATACATTGTAGAGGAAGCCAGTAGCAATTAAGAATAATCAATATAACAGAGAGTTTAGGTAAAAGATGATGGTAGCCTGGAGGTAACATGTTAGCAGGGAAATAGCACAGCTCCATGTATTGGTTCAGAATTTTTGAGCACTTTTATGGAGACTGACTTCTTGTTAAGTCTAGGAAATGAATGAGATCATGGTGGGAGTGAGTGGATGATTAGCAATATAGAGATCCTAGGAAAGAAACCTAAAATTACTTCAACATTTATTGGTCAACAAGAGAAAGGAGGACTGCTAAATTAAAATTTCAAGATGTTAGAGGGAGGAGAACTAAAATGGAGTTTCACTGAAAGCTAGAACTGAGAGTCTTTTCAAGAAATAAAGAAGGTGGATCTTGGTCAAGGGCTACTTAAAGGTAAAATAAAATTAGGACTGAAAAGTACTACATTGGCAACAGCATAGGAGTAAGTATTAGGAGGTAAATCTAAGAAAGATAATTGTAACTGTTTAGTTTTGAGAAGCTAGTATCTTTTCCCTGCTTATTTTCTGTGTGAAAATAAGTCTTAGCTAAGTCTGCTAAAGACTTAAGAAGAGAGAGAGCATCGTTTGAACCTGGAAGAGATTAGAAGATTGAAATAATATTTTTGGAAATGGAAAGAGAAAAATTATCAAAAAGACCAATTACACTTGCTGGTTAGTTATGTACTGATGTTTCTGATGGTAAAATTATAACACTATTGAACTAGTTGTGGTGTTTATTTATTTATTTGTTTGTATTACTGCTATCACTTGGGATTAGACAAAAATAAAATATTGACATTTATCTCGGTAGATTCTAAAAGTAAAGAGCAAGGGAACTGGAGTTTTGATAAGACAGTGTCTGAAATGAATCAGATAATCAAAGTAAGATAGGAAGGGAATTAAGGAAAGGGTGTAATTGGCAGGACAACTTCTAACCTTCAAATACAATCTTGAAATTAATAGCAGGATTTCAAATTAAACATGGCAGATCAAATACCCATGTTTACTTCCATTCTTCTTGAGATACCATGAAAATAGCAGTAACATGAATTTTCATAAAGTCGTAAGTCTGTAAAGGCAAAGAGAACCTGAGGGAAGAGGTGAGCAATAGTATTTGGAAAGTTGGAAAGTAGAAGATTGAGTGGTAACCAACTTGGCACACCTGAGCAAATTGCAATTATGTCAGCCCTAGGGGATAGCATAGAATCAGGCTGATTCAGGAACTTTGGAAGGCTCAGAATTTGGATGTACAAAGTACCTCTAAAAGCGGGGCTATAAAAAGATCAGAAAACAGGAATATCGGTTAAAATATTGCTATCCATTTGTAGGACATTAACTATAGACAGTGTCTCCTGAATTCCCACTTTCTGAGATAAGAACATTAGCAGCTCTATCTTTTCTTGCACTTAGCTTTTCTTCTACTTCTTCGCATCTCACATTTGTACTTTTATATTGTACTTTTCCTTGTCTTTTTAAAATTTTTTTTAAAGAATAGGAACATGTTTAGGTTTAATTTCTTTTCATGAGATAGTTCTTTTTCTATCTTTCTTTTCTTTTTGAGCATAGTTGACATATGTTATATTAATTTCAGGTGTACAACATAGTGATTTGATAAGTTTATACATCATGCTATGTTCACAAGTATAGCTACCATCTGTCCTATAACATTGCTATTATAGTATCATTGACTGTATTCCTTATACTCTTTTTATTCCAGTGACTTATTCCATAAGTGGAGGCCTGTATCTCCCTCACCCTCTCACCCAATTTCCCCTTTCTCATTCCCCCATAAAGTATCAGTGTTCTCTATAGTTAGAGTTCTGATTCTGCTTTTTATTCGTTTATTCATTTTTTTAAAGATTCCATTTGTGAATGGAATCTTACGATATTTGTCTTTCTCAGTCTGACTTATTTCACTTAGTATAATACCCTCTAGGTCCATCCAGGTTATCTTAAATGGAACAATCTCATCTTTTTTTTTTTTATAGTTGTACCACATTTTCCTTATCCATTCTTCTACTTATGGACACTTAAGTTGCTTCCATGTCTTGGTTACTGTACATGATGCTGCAGTAAACATAGTTTTGTTTGGTTTTGTTTTCTGAAATAGGCTCCATGCTGGGGCTTGAACTCATGACCCTGAGATGAAGTCCTGAGCTGAAATCAAGAGTCAGATGCTTAACTGACTGAACCACTCAAGCACCCCAAGGGTGCATTTATCTTTTTGAGTTAGTGCTTTCCCTGGATAAACACCAATAGTGGAATTATTGAATCATATGGTATTTCTATTTTTAATTTTTTGAGAAACCTCCGTACTGTTTCCCACAGTGGCTGTATCAGTTTACATTATTACCAACAGTACACTAGGGTTCCTTTTCCTCCACATCCTTGCCGACACTTGTTGTTTCTTGTCTGCTTGATCTTAGCCATTCTAACAGGTGTGAGGTGATATTGTGCTGCTGGTTTGCATTTCCCTGATGAGTGATATTGAGCATCTTTTCATGTGTGTGTTGGCCATCTGTATGTCTTCATCAGAAAAATGTCTATTCAGGTTCTCTGCCCATTTTTTAAACGTTCATTTTTTTTGATATTCAATTGCATATATTATATATTCTGGATATTAACCCCTTATTGGATATATCCTTTGCAAATGTCCACTCCTATTCAGTAGGTTGTACTCTTTGTTGTTGTTCTTGGGCAAAAGATTTTTATTTTGATATAGTCTCAAAAGTTTTTTTTTGCTTTTGTTTCCTTTGTCTTAGGAGATATATCTAGAAAAATGTTACTTTGGCCAGTGTCCAAGAAATTATTGCCTGTTCTCTCTTCCAGGATTTTTATGGATTCAGCTCTCACATTTAGGTCTTTAATCAATTTTAAGTCTGTCTTCATGCCTGGTATTAGAAAGTAGTCCAGTTTTATTCTTTTACATGTATCTGTCCAATTTTCTCAGCACCACTTATTAAAAAGATCTTTTCTCCATTTTATATTCTTGCATCCTTTGTCATAGATTAACTGAACATATCATTGTGGGTTTATTTCTTGGCTCTCTATGATATTCTTTTGACCTATGTGTGCATTTTTGTGCCAGTACCATACTGTTTTGGTTACTACAGCTTTGTAGTATTTTTTTAAGTAGGCTCCATGCCTAGTGCAGAGCCCAGTGCTGGGTTTGAACTCATTACTCTGAGATCAAGACCTGAGCTGATATCAAGAGTCAGATGCTTAACTGACTGAGCCACCCAGATGTCACCATTTTGTAGTATATTTTGATATCTGGGATTGTGATACTTAGAGCTTTGTTCTTTCTCAGGATTGCTTTGGCTATTTGGGCTATTCTCTGGTTCCATACAAATTTTAGTATTATTTGTTCTAGTTGTGTGAAAAATGCTGTTGATATTTTGATAGAGATTGCATTGAATCTGTAGATTACTTTGGGTAATTAGGACATTTCGACAATACTAATTCTTCCAATCCCTGGGCATGGAATATCTTTCCATTTATTTCTGTCCACTTCAATTTCTTTCATCATTGTTTTATTGTTTTCAGACTACATGTTTTTAACCTCTTCAGTTAAATTTATTCTTAGGTATTTTATTCCTTTGGTGCAATTGTAAATGAAATTTTTTTTTAAATTTCTCTTTCCGTGACTTCCTCTACAGAAACACTACCAATTTCTGGATATTAATTTCATAGGCTGCCAATTTACTGAATTTGTTTATTACTTCTAGTAGTTTTTTTGTGGAGTCTTTAGGATTTTCTATGTATAGTGTCATGTGGTCTGCAAATAGTAAGAGTTTAGCTTCTTCTTTACCAATATGGATGCCTCTTATTTCTTTTTCTTGTCCCACTGCTGTGGGTAGGACTTTTGAATAAAAATGGCAAAAGAATGGACATCCTTGTCTCATTCCTGACTTAGAGTGAAAGGTCTCTGTTTTTTACCATTGAGGATGATGTTACTTGTGTGGTTTTCATATTTAGCCTTTATTATGTTGAGGTATGTTTCCTCTAACCCCATTTTGTTGAGAGTTTTTATCATGAATGGGTGCTGTACTTTGTCAAATGCCTTTTCTGCATCTATTGAGGTGGTTATATGATTTTTATCCTTTTTTTTGTTGATGTGGTGTATGACATTGATTTGTGAATATTGAACCATCCTTGCATCCTGACAATGAATCCAGTCTGATGGTGGTGAATGATCTTTTTAATGATAGTTGTATGTAGTTTGCTAATATTTTGTTTAGGATTTTTACCTCTATATGTTCATCAGGGGTATTGTCCTGTAGTTTACTTTTTTTGTGGTGTCTTTATCTGATTTCAGTATCTGGGTAATGCTGGTCTCATAGAGTATAGTTGAAAGCTTTCCTTCCTCTTCTGTTTTTTGTAATAGTTTGAGAATAGGTATTAGCTCTTTAAATGTCTGGTATAATTCATTTGTGATTATATTGTACTTTATGCTATACTTTTTATATTTGAATTTCATCTTTGTATTTATGTGTTATGACATATAAGATGGTGATTCTTGCAATACTAAATAAGGAGTAATTATGACTCTTGTATTACTTTTCTAAGTTGGAATTGTTAGAGAGAGAAAGGGAGAGAAGGAAAGAAGGAGGAGGTGGATAGAGAAGGAGGAGACTTAAATGTCTTTTTTGCTTTACTGCTAATAAAAAACGAAAAATAGGAGACCAGTGCTAATTAACTCAGATCAGACTGAACAGAACAACTACAGACCTTCCTTGAAGGGACAAAGACTGCTTATATAAGCAAATCACTTGGGAAAAAAGAGCCAACCAAGGTGTACCTTCTCTGAAAGGAAAAGGGAGAAGGAAGGATAGAAAGAGGAAAATGCTGGGATAAGCACAAGCAAATTACTCCCCCAGAAACATCATTAGCTAAGTTACAGAGTGGTGAGGAAAGAAGAGAATCTTGGAATGTTTCTCTCTTATTTTTCATACCTAAGAAGTCACGTGAAAATTCCTATTCTTCTATGGGCCACATTAGGAATGGGGATATGTCCCTCCAAGCAATTATAAAGTTAAAAGTTAAAGATGTTTAGAAACTATGACTATGCAAATATTGTTTGATGCAGGGTCAAGCAGTACTATGAAAGTGCTCTTTTCTCTATGCCTTTTATTATTTGTGTTTATTTTGTTTTTATTTCTTCTTTTGAATTTTCCTTTGGCTCTCCTGAAGTCAGACTGCCTGATTTGAAACAAAAGCTTCATTTGTAAATAGTGATATTAACAGTATATCCTTTATAGAATTATTGAGATGATTTAATGGGTTAGTATACATAAAATGCCTAGAACAATGTCTCACGTATAGTAAACACTCTAGTAAAGTATTTGCTATGGTTTTGCCTTTATTATGGTATATTATGTTCATTCAGTTTCTCAAGTCATATAATATTATCTAAATCATATAGATGTAGATAAAACTTTTCCCTAAAGATTTCTTCTGGAGTCTTCTGTTCTCTTGCTCAGCACTGAAAAAAACTGTGATATATGCCTGTAGACAAATGTCCATCTGGAATTTTCCTGTTGGGTTCTGTATGTCAGATCTTCAGAGGTCCTTTTTTTTTTTTAAATTGCCCTTCATTTTACTGAAGTACATCTTTAATAATAAAAGAAGGTGTGTGTATGAGGTAAGTTCTTAGGGTCTTTGCAGTTTGAAAAGTCTGTATTATTTTCTCACTTTTAAAGATTTTATTTTTTTCTCACTTTTAATTACTAATCAGGTTGCTAAAGGTTTTCTGTTATTTTCTCTCTGACTTTTTAAGACATTTATTTTTTCTTCTAACAGCTACCTTTGATGATGAGAGGTCTGTTTGCAGTCTTAGAAAGGTTAATTTGTGAGCAATCTGTTTTTCTTTTCGTCTTTAGAATCTTTTAGGAGTCTTCTTTTTATCTTTGGTAATGTGGAATTGCAGAGTGTGGGTCACTTATTTTTATTCACCCTGCTTAATAATTTATAGAATCTTTATTTTGATGATGAATGCCTCCCTTCAGCTTTGGAAAATTATCCTCTATTATTCTTTCACTCTCAATTTTTTCTTGAATTCCTATTAGACAGATGATACCTTTCAAATAAAAATAATTCCTTTGATATATATGTCTTATACATATATAACATATAATATGATAAATGATATATATAATGTGATAAATGATAAGATATAAGGTATATATGTCTATTTTTAATTTTTTTTTAAGATTTTATTTATTTATTTGTCAGAGAGAGAGAGCTAGTGCACAAGCAGGGGGAGCAGCAGAGCCAGAGGGAGAAGCAGGCTCCCCGCTGAGCAGGGAGCCCAATGTGGGACTCGATCCCAGGACCCTGGGATCATGACCTGAGCCGAAGACAGCCGCTTAACCAACTGAGCCACCCAGGCGTCCTGATAAATATGTTTATAGTAAGAAGATTTCTTTAGCTTTATCTTCTAACACTTATACAATTAATTTCTTTTTATTCAGGTTATTGCATTTTTTATTTTTCAAGAAATTTTTCTTGGTTTCTAAATGTATTTCTTACAGCTTTGAGCTTACTAATTAATTTTACTCAAATTTTTCTTTATTTGTTGAAATATGTGCACCTCCCTCAGTCAGTGTTTTGTATTTTTTTTTTTTTGGCTTGTTTTAATCATTTTCTCCCAAGATGCAGCCTTTCCTTAAATATCGAGTAATTCCTGCTCATGCATTCATATTTAATGTAAGGTGGTATGAAGGATAATTATAGTTCATGTATTTGTGGACAGAATTTTCAACAGACTGTTTCACTCTGAAACAAACAGGCTATTTTAGTACGGCTATTAAGTGCAAGAATTCAGAATACTCTGGGGTACTAAAATTGCCTTAGCTCTTTCCTTACAGTTTAGAATAGTTTTGTTTTATTTTGTTGTTGGTGGTGTTTTTTTTTTTTCCAGAATATAACCATCAATTGTTTTAGCGGGATTTAGTTGCCTGTGGCTTTCATTTTTCTCCAGGGCCTGAGAGACTAGTGGGATCATTGCCTCTTTTCTGTTTAAGCCTTCAAATAACACCTTTTCTCATTTCCATTCCTTACTCTTAGTTTCTGTTAGACTTTCGGTCTTTGAATTTGTAGTCTTCTTGGGCATCTGTTAGGTGGTCTGACTATGTCCCAGAATTCTAGGCGATGTCTATTTAACTCTGCTTCATTAGAATTAGTTGAAATCCCTCTTCTATTGGTGACTTTCATTCTGTTTTTGTTTTCTTTGTTGTAGGATTATCTTGTTCTTTGCACATTTACTTATAATAATTTTAATTAATGTCTCAAGAGAGTTATAGTGTATGTATACATGCTTAGTCTGCCTTCTTGACCTAGACCTGAGTTTAGTTTTTAAATGTATATGGAATATGGGCTAAAGGAAGAATGGGTAAAGGAAGAATAGAGAGTGAGGACTAATTAGAAGCTTAGTCCAGATGAGATAATGGTATGTTAAATTAGACTGGCTTCCATGGAGATGAAGAAATGTGTGTGGATTTAACAAGTGTTTTGGAAGTAAAATAAACATCATATTATTTAGTAATTTGGTAAATAAATTCACTTTTATACAGTTCAGGTTTTTCTTCACAGTTTGAATTTTTTGGTAGCTTTTGTTTTACAGAATGAAATTCTGATCTTTTAAATTTTACTTCATAAAGCAGTAGCAATGTTTCTTCTATTATTTAGTTAATAATTTATTAGTCTTTTCAAACTTTTATTTCTTAAGGAATGGGAATCATAAATGCACACAATATTCGAGGTGTTGACAGACATTATTTGCAAATTATGAGATTTGTCACCTACCTGTTGCCCATGATACTGTATAACAGGAGGCAGTTTCTGGAACAAACTTGGTCAGGTCAAGGTCATATGAAAAGCCTCAGTCTGAGTGGGGCTGGGATACTCTTGGTTGGTAGTCGTTTCATTAGTAAGATTCAAACTTAGACAGCTATGGGTCACATTCTCTAAATCCTGACCTGTTAACTACCATGATTACAGATATCCTTTGAGAAAGATATATGCTTATAAGATAGGCCAAAAGAAGATTATATAACTAGCTTGGATTTTGCTTTAGAATCTTGCTTGGGGCCATATTCGTCCTGGTGATCTGCAGCATACCACATGAGAGTATACCACATCCAGTATTAATTTTATGTGTGAGGCCTATGATAAATCACTCATGAAAGTCTTTTCAAGTAAAGACCTCTTCCTGAGTAAGAGGCTTTGACAGACCATATTGTTACATGAGATTTACAATAATAGGGAATCAATCCCAAAAGGATAAATTTTAAAAGGTTAGACAAAAATAGGGTTAGACAAAAAATAGGCCTGATTATTATTATTAGACAGACATCTATCTTTCTATTACTTTTGCCCAATCAATGTCATTGTATTTGACCCATCCATACAAGAATCACACTTTTACGAAGATGGAATAAAGAGAAGATTCAAGTTTCTTTTAAAGATGGGTATACTAATAAAATTAATTAGAATTGACAAGAGGAAATTGAAGTAAGAGATACAAGAGAAGTGATTTGTAAACCTAGCTGCTCATCAGACACCATTAGGGGTTTTCAAATTTGTAGGTGGGTTTTGAGGTTGAAGTGATTCTTGAAAACTCCCAGGTTGAAAGTCCATAGATGCTTTGGGGAAGGTTAAATGTCAAGTCCATGGTAAAGCACAGTTTAGGATGTTTCAGAATATGAGAGTAGGATTTTTTCTTTTTTGTTTTTTGAGATACAATGAAGATAAAACATTGTATTAGTTTCAGGTACATTTACTGAAGAGACTGTCTTTTCCCCATTGTATATTCTTGACTTCTTTGTTATAAATTAATTGATCATATATGCATCTGTTTATTTCAGAAGTCTTTATTTTGTTACTTTGATCTGTGTATCTGTTTTTGTGCCAATGCCATGTACTGTTTTGGTTACTGTAGCTTTATAATATAGTGTGAAATCAGGAAGTGTGGTGCTTCCAGATTTGTTCCTTTTTCTTAAGATTGCTTTGGCTATTCAAGGTCTCTTGTGGTTCCATACAAATTTTAGGACTGTTTGTTCTATTTTTGTGAGAAATGCCATTGGAGTTTTGATAAGGATTACACTGAATCTGCAGATTGCTTTGGGTACTATGGATATTTTAATAACTCGGTAGCAAAAACCAAACCCAATTAAAAAATGGGCAGAGTACCTATATAGACGTTTTTCTAAAGAAGACATACAAAAGGCCAAAGGTACACGGAAAGGTGCTCAGTTTCACTAGTCTACAGGGAAATACAAATCAAAGCCACAATGAGATATCACCTTATACTTGTTAGAATGGCTATTATCAAAGAGACAAAACCTAAGTGTTGGAGAGGATGTGAAGAAAAAAGAACACTCTTGCACTGTTGTGGGGAATATAAATTGGTTCAGCCTCTATGGAAAACAGTATGGTGGTTCCTCAAAAAATTAAAAATAAAATTACCATGCGATCTAGCAACCCACTTTTAGGTTTTTCAAAAAATAATGAATGTGGAATCTCAAAGAGATATCTGCACCCTATTCTCATTATAGCATTATTCACAACAGCCAAGATATGGAAACTACTACCTAAGTGTCCATCTATGGATGAATGGATAATGGAGATGTGGTATCTGTATATACAATAGAATATTATTCAGTCATAAAAGAGAAGGACATCTTGCCATTTTTGACAACATAGAGGACTTTGTGGACATTATGCTAAGTGAAGTAACTAAGATGAGAGAGACAAATACTATATGATCATCTTTTTCTGTGGAATCTAAAAAAAAAAAAAGAAACTCCTTGAAACAATGACAAGACTGCTGGTTAGGAGTGGTTGGGAGGATTGGGGAGGAGAGTTATTAGTCAGAGTAAAAATTTCCAATTACAAGATAAATAAGTTCTGGGGTCTTAATGTATAGCATAGTGGTAATAGTTAATCATACTACATTATATACCTGAAAGTTGCTAAAAGAATAGATCTTAAATGTTTTCAACACAAAAAAGAAATGGAAATTATATGACGTGATAGAGATGTTAGCTAGTAATATGATGGCAATCATTTTGCAATATATGTTTATTAAGTCCACACACTCTGCACCTTAAACTTACATAATATTATACATCAGTTAGAGTTGACCCTCAAACAACATGGGTTTAAACTGCACAGTATCACTTATGCACAGATTGTTTTCAAGAAATACAGTACAGTACTGTAAGTGTATTTTCTTTCCTTATGATTTTCCTAACATTTTCTTTTCTCTAGCTTACTTTATAGTAAGAATACAGTATGTATAATAAATATACAGAATATGTGTTAACTGTTTATGCTTCTGGTCAATAGTAGGCTATTAGTGAAGTTTTTGGGGGATTAGTAATATTTTGGGGAGTCAGATTTATATGTGGATTTTTGACTGCACAGTGTTAGGGGCTGGGTGCCCCAACCTCTGTGTCGTTCAAGGGTCAACTGTATATCTCAACGAAGCTGGAGAAAAAAGAAAATACAGAGTAAGCTTAAAATAGAGTTGACATCTCTATTTTAGAGATTTTGTTGAAATCTCTAGATTTGGAAGCTCCATTTGTAGATTATACAGATAAATTAGGAAGTGCAATAGAGGATAAGATTAAAGAAGAAAAACCAGGAAAGATATTTATTCAGAAACCAAGAGAGAAGTACTTACCTTAAGTAAGTGAAAAGGTCAAGAAAGAGACATTGAGGAAAAGTCATAACAATAATTTATTTAGAAGTTACTTGGGGAAAAGTCACTTATTACTTAAAGACTTTTAAGAGCAATTTCTTTTTATTATTGTACTCTGTGTGACTTTAATAGAACATAATTGTAATCGTATTCAACATATAATATCAATATTGTAATTGAAACTTTAGAACAATACACTTTGTATGGTATTCATTTTATGTAAATAAACATTAGATAAATATATATAATAGTGGCATAATATTGCATTGAATGGATAAATCATATTTAAGATTCCCTGAAAATGGACAATTAATTTGCTTTCAATTTTGGCTATAATTAATATTTCAAATATTGTTTGGCATATGCTGATTTTCCCTACTTATTTCAGGACTAGTTCCTGAAGAAGTAATTCCATATTTAAATTTATTAGGATAGGGGTGCCTGGGTGGCTCAGTGGGTTAAGCCTCTGCCTTCGGCTCAGCTCATGATCTCAGGGTCCTGGGATCGAGCCCCACATCTGGCTCTCTGCTCAGCAGGGAGCCTGCTTCCTCCTCTCTCTCTGCCTGCCTCTCTGCCTACTTGTGATCTCTCTCACTCTATCAAATAAATAAATAAAATCTTAAAAAAATAAATTTATTAGGATAAATAGTCCCCTCTTTTCCTACTCTGTGGCACTTCTTCCTATATAAATATCCACTGTACCCTTCTCACTACATTGTCCCACGAAAAACCTGATTTTTCAGAAGGGCTAGATGTCATTCATAAATTATTTAGAATGATTGATACCAATGTATTCTTTTTCTTCTTTCTTTTTTTAAAAGATTTTATTTATTTATTTGAGAGAGAGCATGAGGGAGGAGGGTCAGAGGGAGAAGCAGACCCCCTGCTGAGCAGGGAGCCTGATGCGGGACTTGATTCCGGGACTCCAGGATCATGACCTGAGCTGAAGGCAGTCATTCAACCAACTGAGCCACCCAGACACCCCCAATGTATTCTTTTTCTAAGAATATTGCTTTTCAAGCCAAATCTCAAATTATAGAAATCTAATCATTAAACACCTTTGAAGAAATGTTGATTATCCCAATCAGGTAGGGAAGCTTTCAGGCAGGCTAACATTTCACTAACTATAGCCTTTGTAAACCAGGAGCTGGCATGTGACTTTTTCCCTGCCTTTTACCTATTTCTTCAAATATTTTCTGTTTTGAGCTCTGCCTTACCCCTACTTTTCCAGCTAGTTTCAAATCTAGTTAAAGTAGAAATACACACACACACACACACACACAAACACACACACTCTTGTTTTATACATTGGAGAAATGAGGCCAATACCCATTGCCTCCATACTTCAATAATTTGAATTAAGTTTTTAAAAATTATAATGGCTGGAGTGCCTGGGTGGTGCAGTCTGTAAACCATCCAACCCTTGGTTTTGGTTCAGGTCATGATCTCAGGATTGTGAGATCAAGCCCCTGTTGACTCTGCACTCAGTGCGGAATCTGTTGGGATTCTTCCTCTCCTTCTGCCTCTCCTTCTCTCTCAAATAAATAAATATTTAAAAAAATTATAATGGCTATCTAAATTATATCCATTCATGACTTTCTTCTGAACATGTAGAGGTAATCTAAGATGAATTCTGTTTGTATGAAATCATCAGACTTTTTATTTCATCTCTTGCTGATGAGGTTGATTGACTGCATAGTAAATTTAAATGAGGAAAATGCTACCAATTATCAAAATGATCAAAAGACCTACCTCAAATGAAAGGCTTCCAATGACCAATGCTGGAACTATTTGATGAAAAAAAAAGCAATGATTATTTTATTAGTTCTCTATTGCTGTCATTAAGAGATTACCACAAACCTAGTGACAGCACAAATTTGTTATCTTAAAATACTGTAAGTCAAAAGTATGTCACAGGTCTGTGCAGGTTATATCAAAGTCTCTTCCTCACTGCATGCCTTTCTAATAGCTCTACAGAAGAATCCATTTCCTTTCTCTTTTATGTTGGTAGCAGATTTTAGTTTCTTGTAATTATAGGGCTGGGGTACCCATTTTCTTGATGGTTGTCAGTCAGAGGCTGATCATAGCTTATAGAGACTACTTCATTCCCTGGCTTTTGGCCTCCTTCTTCATCTTCAGAACCAGCAGTAATAAGTCGAGTCTTCTCTCATGTTGCATCCCTCTAACCCGTTCTTCTTCCTTTGTTTTCTACTTTTAAGGACTCCTGTGATTAGAGTGTAAATTATCCATTTGAGTATTGAGGAAAACCTCCCCATCTCAGGGTCTGTCCTTACCTAAATTATATCTGCAAAGTATCTTTTTTTCATGTAAGGGAACATATTCATAAGTTCCAGGGATTCTTTGGGGAATGATGATTTTTTTCTACCATAATACTTTTTACTAAAAGAATTATCCATGAATCCATACTGATACACACAAGTTATTTAATAAATACCTCAGTAGGGCAAAGGGATATCTCTTCATTATAGAAGAATTGTGATTGATAAATATAAAAGTAATGGGGGAAAGAGAAACACCATAATAATAATAGTTGCAAGCAAGATCTATTATGGATGCTAAAATTAGTGAACCAGATTTTGAGAGAAAGACAATATTTGCATAGTCTCAAAATAATCTTCAACATATGTTATGGGAAAATAGTAGCTTTACTATGTAGAAACCTAACAGACACTACTTTAACCAGTGGCTCAAGATTAACTTCCCACTAATAAGATATATAATGTCATATACACCATGAAGTGATGCAAGAGAAGGGCACAATACTTCTGTTATATTCCTGCCAAAAATTCATTACCTCATCCTAATCATGAGAAAATATCAGACATACCCAAACTCAGGCACTTGATCAGTACTCTTCAAAGAGTCTAGTTCATGAAAGACAAGGAAAGACTGAGGAACTGTCAAAGATAGAGGAGAGTTAGGGAGACGTGAAAAGAATGCAATATGAGGTTCACGATCAGAATCTGGAACAAAAAGAAGTCATTAGTAGAAAAATCAGTGAAATAAAATGTGCAGTTTAGTTAGTAATATTCGGCCAGCATTCATTTTCTGGTTTTCATAATTATACTGTGATTATATAAGATGTTAACATTAGAGAAAAGTAGGTGAGGTTATATGGGAGCTTGTCTGTACTATTTTTGCTACTTTCTTTTTAATATAAATTGGTTTTATTTTTAAGTTAGTGACCACAACAAACACTGGTGTAGGATTATGGCTATTATAAATTTCCTTCTTTTTGTTTATCTGAATTTTTTTGGTCATGATTGTGTATGTAATTTTTTTATTTAAATAAAAATAAACAAAAGACCTGGCTCAATCATAGATGTACAATATTCCTGCCACAAAGATCTAAGTAGAAAATATCCCTAATTAGTTAGCTCATTAACAAACAATTCCTGCAATGTGTAGGGCTTCTGAAAAGACGTTTCTGTCTTTCAGTTTATAGAAGAATATTACCCATTAGGATGGATATTCAAGGGGATCTTTCAAAGCAGTTTCAAGTATTGGGAATAACATGGGTTTGGAATCTGAAAACTAATGTTACCCACTACTTGTTGAACATTACTAGATCTTGTTCCCATCAATTAAAGTCTCAGCCACTGTTGACTCATCAATTATAATAAAACTATTCTTTGGTAGTGTTTTTTGTAAGGATTAAATGACACAAATGTGGTAATGTGCCTGATAACTGAGAAATGCTCTTCACTTATCCATTACTGTTATTGTTTAGTATCTCCCATTGACGAGTGAGCCGCTGGCAACTAGAATTCCTTGTGATAACACATCTGAGAAAGTTGACTGAACTCAATGCAGAATCCTGTTTTACTCTCACTTAACTGAAGTGCAGCTTCAGGGAAGGCTTTGGTGAAGAGGAAGATGAGTGAACACTTTTACTTTTCTCTTTTGAGCCTGCATGTCAGATGAAATATGTATGGAAATTAAGTCATTTTCACTTCATCTTGATTTTTGTTGCTCTCCTCATACCTTTCTGACCTTCTTTTGCCCCTGAGCTTTTTCAGTGCTGAGTGATGATCACGTAGGTAGAAATCATATGGAAAGCATGTCATGCGTGCAGTATGCACAGGGATGCAAGAATTTAATTTTCTTTCAGTGGAAAGCAGTCCTGCCTGTTTAAAACTGATTTCCCTTTACAGCAAAATCTACAAAAGTGCATTGGGAGAAAAAGTTTTCCACTTTAAATAAATTCTGCTGCTTGTGCTTTACGTGAGGAGATTTATGAAGTTCATTTAAAAAATTGGCTAAGTAAAGGGAGTTTTCAATCTGAAATGAAGACAAACTAAGGGGAAAAAACATAAAAATATATGGAGATCTGACTCATCCTAGCCCATTAGCTCAGCACTGGTGCACGCATACATAATGTTAATGCAGGAGTACAGTTTTAAAACCTGATTAGAGTGTAGAGTGGGAGTTTAAAAAATAATCAAAGGAATCAGCTTTAGAGTACACATCAAAGAATACTCTTTGTGCAGATGGGAATGAAGAGAAACAGAGAAGAATATCTTGTATTTAATCCTTGATTCTCAGGGCAACTGTTTTAAGAAAACAGATAAAAGATTAAAGCTCAACTCACATACAAAATAAGAGAATTAAATAAATTTATGGCCTGAAAAAGCCTAAGCTCTTCATTCCTAATTATATCTAGCAATAATCTTCTAACAGCCTAGTAAAAGCATTAACAATGGAAAGTTAATATACACAGCAAATTCTTCTTATTTATATTCTTGTCGTTTGGTTTTGAATTTGTAGTTAGAGATCTCACACCCAGCCTCCTTCCAGCAAAGTAAAGATAAAATGTTTTTATTAAAAAATTCCTCTTCATTTCTTTCTCTTAGTTGCACAGTAGTAATAAGAAGGCAGATTTCTAATATAGAGAAAAAGAATGATGTGCTACGAATGGATGCATCAGCCTAATATGATTAGCATATTTTTGCAGGTAAATTTTTTTCCTTGTGAGGGAAAAACATTTTGTACTCTTGTCACATTCCTCAATTTATATAGAGGAAAGTGACTCATTAGGGACGGGTTATTGTCTGGGGATGAGACAGTCCACTCATCTTGTAGTTGTATGCATTTTCCATTTTAGGTTCTACACATTGCTCTAAGTTACTATGCATTGCCCGAGAAATTAAATGTCTTTCTTTGCATTTAGAAACAAATGCAGAGCAGCTCATTTTCTTTTGCTGAGAGGCAGAGCTAGAGCATAGGTGTGAAAAGAATTATTCTTAATATAGATGAAAAATGTTTCCCCAAAAGTATTGAAAATTCCCTTTTAGTCTAAGCATTGTGCTTCTTAAAGGGAGTCTTGCACAATCATTAACACCAATTTATGTGGGAGGTAATTTGAAAAGACTTTTAGAAAGTCTGGGAAGCCAAGACTATAACACATCTGTTCATTAGCTCTCAGCCTAACTACCGTGCAGTCATTCACACTTACCTTCCTGAATCAGTGTTCCTGTTAAAAGGAGGATATCCTTCTGTGGGCTCTAAGGAGCTGAGCCTTGCCAAGACTTAGAGCATATGTAAGGGGCCCTCTCTTGAGGTCATCTATCTGATTCATCACCCAAGAAAACCATAAATGTAATCAGCATTAATGACTATAAAGGCCAAATCAAATAATTAAAATTTTGGGTAGGATTTGAAGTTATAAATGTCATAAAACAGAAAATAATTAATCTGTTTGTGGTATATCCTATGACCCTAATTTGGCAAAGTCATGGATAAAACAGAATAGTGTTTATGAGACTTCTCTTTGGAGACTTAAGAATAACTGAGTACTGTAGTTTCTGATCTAGATGCAATTTAGTGAATCAAGAGACAGAACAAATAGGCCTTTGCTATAGCAAACTAACATTCTGCAAGTCTTGTTATCTGTTAAAAGAAAAAAAAAAACGAGTGTATTCAAGTGTTGTGTGTTCACTAAAGCTGCGTGTTGTTAAACCATTAAATCCAAGGCTTAATTCATATTATGGCTAAATTCAGGTTCTAAAATATTGGGCAGATAATAAACTGCTGGTGTGTGTGTTGGGGGGGCAGGGATGGATGCATATCACACCTATGCAAGAAGGCTTTGGAATTTATTAACTTGAAAGTAAAATTATTTTAACTGATTTTAAATTGACAAGGCATAAGCATGTAGTCAGTTAAGATAAAGGTAAAGCAAAATTTAAAAACTACCTAGGCTTATCTCAATTTACCTTCAGAACAATCCTATGTAAGTTCCCAATCTCAGAAGCTGTTTTCCCCAAATCATACAGCAAGTAAGTGATAGAATTAAACTGATTATTATACTCTACATTTTTGGAAGTCACTAGGAATTTTACTGTGAATATATGTAGATCCACAAATTGCTGTGGATTTCACAGGTACAGCCTGAAGAAGACCAAAGATGTACTACAATTCTGGAATCCTGTTTTCCCCTCATGGTTTGCATAATAAATATCAATAGATGTTCTTCATATACAGTAGCTCCATACCAAACCGGAACTCAATAATTCTATTTTGAATTATTCTGAATGTGACGTAAAAGGGTATCAAAGAAAGAGGAAATTAGACAAAGAAATAAAAACAATTTAGACCTTCAGAGTCAATTCAGTGAAGTTTTGTGGGAGAATAATTGTTTTGTGTGTTTTTATTCAAAGAGATTGAATTAACTGTTTATTAGTTGAGATGGAGAAAAACAAAACCATCCATCTCTAGGTTGTGTTCATTTTTCTATCAAAAAGAAAAGTGTTTGTAATTTGTGGCAAGACAGAATGCCAACAGACAAATATGGAGGATTATCAGATCTCCAAATATACCTGCCACTCTTCTTATAAAGGCATTCAGCAAAATAAATAGATGAGATCCATGTCAGGTGTAAAAAATGTGAAATCGCCTCACCTGCCATTAGATATCCTGGATTACTAGGAAGGAAGGATTACTGGAATCCTAGGAAGATTCTGTTGACTAAACTAGATGCTGCGAGAAGACCAACATGAGGCCTTTTATACCAGGACTGGTTTATTAATATTTATTTTAATGAATTGGCATATATGATTGTGGGAGGTAACTCGGCAACTCTGAAATTTGCCAGTAAATCATAGTCCACAGGTGGAATTTCTTCTTCTTCAAGGTCTCAAAATATTTAAAATGATGTCCACTCTCACCACTTCTTTTCAATATTTTATGGAGGGCCTACAGAAATTGTCCGTGGATTTCTAGGGCTCAGGTAGAGTGTGGAGAGGAATGACGTATGATGTCTACTGGGTAAGTGTTTCTTTTGGGCTTATAAAAATGTACTGAAGTTAGACTGTGGTATTGGTTGCACAACTCTTTAGATATAGAATAAAGCACTGAATTGTACACTTCAGTTCTTCTTATTCTTAATTGGTTGAGCAGACAACAGTTTGTTCAAAATAATAGCAACAATTGATCCAATTATGTACCTATGCTTATGTGTGCTTGTATGTGAGTGAATTGAATGAGAGCAATGATACAATGAAAAGAAGGTGGGATTTAGGGTTTTTTTTTAAGATTTTATTTATTTATTGGACAGAGAGAGTCACAGCAAAAGGGGGAACACATGCAGGGGGAGTGAGAGAGGGAGGAGCAGGCTTCCTGCTGAGCAGGGAGCCTGATGCAGGGCTCCATCCCAGGACCCTGAGACCATGACCTGAGCTGAAGGCAGATGCTTAATGACTAAGCCCACCCAGGTGCCCCTAGGGTTATTTTGTTACTATAAAGAATTGTGTGTGAAGAAGTTTGGATAGTTCTACTTTGAATTTTTGATAGTTATATTTTTAATTTTAATTTTAAATTTTTGAGTTCTACTTGTTATTATAAAGAATTGTGTGTGAAGAAGCTTGGATAGTTCTACTTTCAGTTTTAATTTAATATGGCTCTACTCTATACTGTTGATTCAGCAATCCCACTTCTGGGTGTATATCCAGAGGAAATGAAAACAGGATATCAAAGAGATATCTGCACTCTCATACTTATTTCAGTATTACTCAAAATAGACAAGACATAGAAATAGCCTAAGTGTCTGTCAACAGTTGACTGAATAAACAAGAGATGGTGTATATATAGAATGTAATATTATTTGGCCATGAAAAAGAAGAAAAATCCTGCTATTTGCAACTACAGGGATGGACCGTGAGGACATTATAATAAGTGAAATAAGTTAGAGAAATACTGTGTGATCTTATTTATATGTGAAATCTAAAGAAAACCTTAACCTTGTAGATAGAGTTAGAAAGGTGGTTACCAGTGGCTGAGGGGTGGGGAAATGTGGAGATGTTGGTCAAAGGGTACAAACTTCCAATTAGGAGATAAATGCTGGGGATGTAATGTAGAGCAATGTGATTATAGTTAACATGAAAGTACTATATGTTTGAAAGTTGTTAAGAGAATAAATCTTAAATCTCCTCACCACAAAAAAGCAATGGTAATTATGTGACATGATGAAGGTATTAGTTTACCCTACAGAGCATAGAATTGAGTCTCTATTCTGCTTTGTTTATGATAATGATACTTTCATTGATAAAAGTCATTGTATCTGATAATATATCAATTCTATAGCCAAAGTATGTAAACTATTACTATTTTAATCTAAAATGTCCATACCACTATTAAATCAGTCAGTCATAATGCTCCAAAATAAAGATCACATTATAACTAATGCTAGGTTACATTTCTTAATTTTTTCCAAAAAGATTTCCATTTCATAATGACCAATATAAACTATATTGCCTTAAATATAAATAAGTAAAGTGATATCATATATATTTCATTTATCCTTTTTATCTTACTAAAGGAGCGTTATTTTTGTTTTATCTTGAAGCATTATGTATCTTCATTCTCTAGTCCCTTTTTTAGAACTCAGCATTTGAAATGTATGTGTTAGCAGCAGAGAAAGATGTCAGCTTTCTCTTAATCACTGAATACTAGTTTTTTTTTAAAGATTTAGTTATTTATTTGAGAGAGAGAGAGAGGGCACGAGGGGGTGGGGGTGGGGGAGGGACAGAGAGAGAAGAAAAGAATCTCAGGCAGACTCGCGATTGAGTGCAGAGCCCAATGTGGAGGTCATTCTCATGACCCTCAGATCATGGCCTGAGCCAAAATCAAGAATCTGCCGATTAACCAACTGAGCCACTCAGTCACCACTGAATACTACTTTTTTGATGATAGCAATATTGAAGGCCTAACTTTCTTCAAAATGATATAGTTTCTGTGGATATTTGGAAATGTGGGTGGAAATTTCCAGATTGATAGAGGTTTCAGGCTTATCCTTGACTCTACTGAGAGAAATTAGATATTTTCAATCATTTGCTCTTTAATTGAATTTACTATCAGTTGTAGGTAGACTTGCTCTCCATGAAACTTTATTGCTTCTAAAACTATAAAAATTGTTACAAGAAGTAATCTCTTGGTCTTGAGATAGATATAACTTAAAGGAAGTAGGTAATTTCATAGAAAATAGATTGTATATAAAAGAAGACTAAAGATATTTTGGCACTACTTTTATGATGTGTCTTTGGTTATAAAGAATTTTTCTATTTGGAAGTTTTTCATATAAAAGATGTAATTTTTCTGAATGATTGAATAAGAGAGACAAAAATCTTCTATAATGATTCTGAGTTCAGAATAGTTCATTATTTAAAGTCTTTCTGTTTTTCTCTCTTGTGTACTTCACTTGGTGATTTACTTTCCCTGATAGTATATTTTGTGAAAGTAACTAAAGTCTTTCTTAACTCAGTTTTGAAACATTTAAAATTAGATAACAAATTATTTAAGAAATGAGTATATGTACATTTCATATTCCTTCAAATTAATCAAGGTGTACAATAATCTGTTAGTTTTTTTATTTAAAGATTTATTTATTTATTTTAGAGAGAGAGAGAGAGAGAGAGAGAGCAGGGGGAGGAGCAGAGAAAGAGGGAGGAGAGAAACAGGTTCCCTACTGAGCGTGGAGCCCGACAGAGGGCTTGATCCCAAGACCCTGAGGTCAGGGCCTGACCTGAAATTCAAGAGTTAGACACTTAACCAACTGCACCATCTAGGCACCCCTGTACTTAATAGTTTTTAAACAAAGGTTGACATTATGACTTGAGTGACAGATTGATATTCTGACTTGGGTAATGAAGTAGCTATCAATTATTTTAAAGAGCAAATTTGAATTGGCCTTAATACTCCCATCTACTGTGAATATGAATCTATATCAACTTGACATGATGAATTAAGGTTTTCAGAAGCACATTTTAGGATTAGTTGATATTGATATCAAGATGTGTTGATGTATGTTAAAATTTGTTTAAAGTATTTCTGTAAACTGATGTTGTCAATAAGCCATATGTTTCCATTTCTCAATCTATTATATAATAATAGAGAACATTCACTAGGTACTTGCTATGTATTAAGCACTATTCTTTGTTCTTTCAATGGATCATTTGTTTTGTTTCTTAAATTCCACATATGAGTGAAATCACATGGTATTTAGTCAGTCTTTCTCTGACTTGTTTCACTTAGCATAATACTCTCTAGCTCCACCCATGTTGTTGCAAATGGCCAGATTTCATTCTTTTTTATGGGTGAGTAATATTCCATTGTATAACATTTTTTTTAAAGATTTTATTTATTTATTTGACACACAGAGAGAGATTACAAGTAGGCAGAGAGGCAGGCAGAGAGAGAGGAGAGAGGAGGAAGCAGGCTCCCTGCTGAGCAGAGAGCCCGATGTGGGCCTCGATCCCAGGATGCTGAGATCATGACCTGAGCCGAAAGCAGAGGCTTTAACCCACTGAGCCACCCAGGCGCCCTGTATAACATTTTTAAAAAAGATTTTTTATTTTTTTGACACAGAGAGAGAGATCACAAGTAGGCAGAGAGGCAGGCAGAGAGAGAGGAGGAAGCAGGATCCCTTCCGAATAGAGAGCCCGACAAAGGGCTCAATCCCAGGACCCTGAGATCATGACCTGAGCCGAAGGCAGAGGCCTTAACCCACTGAGCCACCCAGGAGCCCCTGTATAACATTTTCTTATGGCTAAGTGTAGTCATTTAAGTGAAAAAATAATGAGAATGATTAAAATAACTTGAAGTAGTCTTTCTCCAAGGATTTATAATGGAAAATAAGTATTATATTGATTCTCTATAGAAAGAATCTAAAGACCTGCTTTATGCCATTTTTTTGCATGCTGAAGATATAGCAGTAAACAAAAAAGACAAAATATCCTGCTCTTGATTTTACTTCCCGATGTTTATGGTCCTGTGAAAACTCTGAGAAAAA
Source organism: Ailurus styani (assembly GCA_002007465.1). Lineage (NCBI taxonomy): Eukaryota > Metazoa > Chordata > Mammalia > Carnivora > Ailuridae > Ailurus > Ailurus styani. The sequence continues at coordinate 81,584 of LNAC01001288.1, forward strand.
AAAAAAAAAGAAAGGAAAAAAAAAGAAAATACTTGGAGGGGCTTAGCAGGTAACAGAAATAGGTAAATAAGATGGGATTAAAACATCAGAGAATAGTGGAGTCTCTAATGATCTGGAGTTTTCATACCCAGCCCAGAGGATTTGGGGTTATATTTCTTTAAGTCATTTTATTAGCCAATCAAATGCTTCTGTTTTTTAGAACAAGGGAGGTTTCACTGTTCTTTATGAATCTCAAGGATTAGGGGTGGATGTAAAATGATGGAGTAATAGGATTACCCTAGGCATTTCTCATCCCTTGAACATAGCTAGATAAATATCATTATTCTGAATACCCAAGAAATTGATCTGAGGACTGACAGAACAAACTACACAGGTATTGGGAGAGAGGAGGCAACATCATGGAAGGAGGGGAGGAAGCCCAGATTGCAGAGAGAGGTATTCACAGGAGATCACTCACGGAAAACACTTCCCCAAAGCCATTGAGTGGGAAAATGAAAGTGGATGATTTTTATGAGTTTTTTTCAAGCAGCAGGTCTCAAAGACTGGGGTTTTAGAGGTCCATGGCATGGATGGTATAGAGACCTGAGGGCACTGCAGTGCTCCTGTAGACAAGGTGGGCAGGTAACCCAGGGACAGACGGCATGACCTGAGGATCTCTTGAGATGCACTGGGAGAGACACCTGCCCTTCTTGGAGTGCATCTGAGAGGAGTGGCCTTGCCTCACCAGGAACAAAAGAGCCAGTAGGCGACATTTCCCTCCCTTGCCTCTTGGCATAGGTGCAGAGATACCTGCTGATGGCTGCTAACCCAGACACTGGCTGTTTAGTGTGCTTTGCTCTAAATTCCATGCTTTTGAGCTCTGGTGCAACTGCCTTTGTGGGTCAAACTTACATCAAGCTCAGCATGGTGTGACCCTCCTTAGAAGACCAGTGCAGGTCCCTGCCACAATAGGTCCCTACAGTTTGGAGTTTTAAAATTTAGTCACCTGGCTGAGATAGAGCCCAAAGTGCTTGGGCTTCCCCAGGCAGACAAGCAACCCGGACACAGACAGTGTGTAAGCAGTGATCTGAAAAACACCTAGGTTACATGAAATTATTTGCTTTTTTTGGAGTGCTTTCATGACAGCAGGGAGCATGAACTCCCCTCTACAGGGACAAAGGAGCTGGCTGATGCCATTGCCCTTCCCCACCCCTTAGCATAAATTAAATTCAGTAAACAGCACAGCACTAACACTAGCTGTCTACATTGCTTACACCAAGCATTACCAGCAGAACACTATTGGGGAAGTGTGCCTGAGAATCAGCGCAGTGGGCCAGTCCTCCAGAAAACCAGCAAAATCCCCCACATGAACCACATCTAGTGACCATAAAGTTCTGCAAAGCTTCAGCTCTAGTGGAAATAACATCAGGTCTCTTTTAAGAAGCAGAGCAGAGCCATGTTAATCATGGTTAAACCATGTTTAACCATGTTAAAATTCATGCTGGCCAAGGTCCAAACGTTCCTCACTGCAGTTAAGGAGAAACTCTGGAGAGGACTGATCTGAGGGGTAGAGTAGCCATAACACAGCAGAGAAGTGCACACAGCATACACTAGAGGCAATTCTTGAAGCACCAGGCCCTGGACATTGTATGACCTCTTCATAAAGCCATTACTTTCAGGAGCAAGAAACATAACAGGCTTTCCTAACACACAGAAGACAAAATGGTGAGATGAAGGAATTCACCCCAAGAAAAGAACAAAAGGTCACTGCCAGGAATTTAATTGAAACAAATATAAATAATATTCCTGATCCAGAATTTAAAGTAACAATCATAACGAAACAAGTTGGGTTTGAGAAAAGCAAAGGACACACCAGGGAGTCCCTTACCACAGAAATAAAGGACCTAAAAACTAGTCATACTGTAATGAAAAATGGAATAACAAAGATTCGAAACTGACTGGATATAATGACCACAGGATCAAAGAAGCAGAGGAATGACTAAATGATACAGAATATAGAATTATGAAAAATAAGGCTAATCAAAAGAGGGAAAAAATGTCTTGAATGATGAAGGTAGACTGAAGGTACTCAGTGACTCCATCAAATGTATTAACTTCCGTATCATAGGAATCCCAGAAGAAGAAGAGGGAGAAAAGGGGGCAGAAGATTTATTTGAACAAATTATAGCTGAAAACTTCCCAAATATGGGGAAGGAAACAGACTTCCAAATCCATAGAGAACATCCATCAAAATCAACAAAAGCAGGCCAATACCAATACATATTATAGTTAAATTTGCAAAATACAAAGATAAAGAAAAAACCCTAAAAGCAGCAAGACAAAAGAAATCCCTAACTTACTAGGGAAGACAGAAAAGGTTATTGGCAGATCTCTCAACAGATACTTGGCTGGCTTGAAGAAAGGGGTATGATATATTCAACACGCTGAATGGGAAAAATCTGCAGCCAGGAATACTCTATCCAGCAACGCTATTGTTCATAATAGAAGGAGAAATAAAGAGTTTCCCAGATAAACAAAAACTTAAGTTCATGACCACTAAATCATTACTATAAGAAATATTAAAGGAGACTCTGAGTGGGAAAGAAAGACCAAAAGTGACAAAGACTAGAAAGGAACAGAGAAGATCTCTAGAAACAACAATGAGACATGTAATAAAATGGCACTAAATTCATATGTATCAATAATTACTCTGATTGTAAATGGACTAAATGCTCTAATTGGAAGACATAGGATGTCAGAATGGATAAAATATCAAGACCTATCTTTATACTGCCTACAAGAGACTTACTGTAGACCTAAAGACACCTGCAGAGTGAAAGGGAGTGGATAGAGAAACATTTATCATGCAGATGGATGCCCCTAGAAAGTCAGAGTAATAATACTTATATACGACTAACTAGATTTAAACAAAAGACTAAAACAGAGATGAAGAAGGGCACTATATCATAATAAAGGAGACTGTCCAACAAGAAGATCTAACAATTGTATATTTATGACCCCAACTTGGGAGCACCCAAATATATAAAATAATTAATAGCAAACATAAAGGAACTCATTGATAATACAGTAATAGTAGGGGACTTTAGCAGCCCACTTACATCAGTGGACAGATTATCTAAGCAGAAAATCAACAAGGAAACAATGGCTTTGAATGACACACAGGACCAGATAGACTTAATAGATATATTCAAAACATTTCACCCCAAAGCAGCAGAAAACACATTTTTTTCAGGTGCACATGGGACATTCTCAGGAATAGATAACATTGTAGGTCACAAATGAGGCTTCAACATGTACAAAAAGATTGAGATCATACCATTCATATTTTCCAACCACACTATGAAACTTGAAGACAACCACAAGAAAAAATTGGGAAAGACCACAAATAAATGGAGGTTATTAAAGAAAATCCTACTAAAGAATGAATGGATCAACCAGGATATCAAAGAAAAAAAATAAAAAATACATGGAAACCAATGAAAATGAAAACAAAATTGTCTAAAACCTTTGGGATGCAACAAAAGCAGTCATAAGAGAGAAGTATATAGCAATAAAGGCCTGTGTCAAGAAGCAAGAAAAATCTCAGATACACAGACTAACCTTAGATTAAAGGAGCTAGAAAAAGAACAACAAATGAAGACTTAAGTTAGCAGAAGAACAGAATTAATTAAGATCAGAGCAGAAATAAATGATACAGAAACAAACAAAAACCCCCAGTGAAATAGATCAATAAAACCAGGAGCTGGTTCTTTGAAAAAATTAATAAAATTGATAAACCCCTAGCCAGATTTATCAAAAAGAAAGGAGAAAGGACCCAAATAAAGTCACAAATGAGAGAGGAGACATCACAACCAATACCACAGAAATATAACCAATTATAAGAGCACATTATGAAAAAATATATGCCAACAAACTGGACTGGAAGAAATGGTTAAATTATTTGAAACATATAACTATCAAAACTGAAATAGGAAAAATAGAAGTCTTGAATAGACCAATTAATCAGCAAAGAAATCGAATCAGTAATCAAAAATCTTCCAACAAACAGAAGTCCAGGCCTGGATTGCTCCCCAGGTGAATTCTACCAAACATTTGAAGAAGATTTAATATCTATTCTTTTCAAACTCTTTCAAAAAATATAAATGGAAGGAAAACTTCCAACATGATTTTATGAAGTCAGCATTACCTTGATTGCAAAATTGGACAAAGACCTCGGTAGAAACAGGAACTAAAGGCTAATATCCCTAGTGAACATGAATGCAGAAGTTCTCAACAAAATACTAGCAAATTGAATCTAACAGCACATTAAAAGAATCAGTCACCACAATCAAGTGGGATTTTTTTGATTCACACCAATAAGTGTGGTTTCCACCAATAAGCGTGGTTCAATATTTGCAAATCAATCAGTGTGATATACCACATTACTAAAAGAAAGGATAAGATCCCTATGAACCTCTTAATAGATGCAGAAAAGGCACTGACAAAGTACACCATCCCTTCTTGGTAAAAACCCTCAACGAAGTAGAGATAGAGGGAACATATCTCAACACCATAAAGGCCATATACAAAAGACCCACAGTCAACATCATCCTCAATGGGGAAAAATTGAGAGCTTTTCCTGCAAGTCAGAAACAAGACAAGGATGTCCACTCTCATCACTGTTACTGAACACAGAACTGGAAGTACTAGCCTCAGCAATCAGACAACAAAAAGATATAAAAGGCATCTAAATCAATGAGGAAGAAGTCAAAACTTCACTATTTGTAGATGCCATGATACTGTGTACAGAAAACCCAAAGGACTCCATCAAAAATCTGCTAGAACTGATAAATGAATTCAGTGAAGTCATAGCAAACAAAATCAACATACAGATTGCATTTCTATATACCAATGATGAAACATTAGAAAGAGAAATTAAGGAATCAATCCCACTTAACATTGCATCAAAACCATCAGATACCAGGGCGCCTGGTGGCTCAGTTGGTTGGGCAACTGCCTTCAGCTCGGGTCATGATCCTGGAGTTCTGGGATCTTGACCCTTCATGGTAGGGAGCCTGCTTCTCCCTCTCCCTCTACTGCTCTGCCTGCTTGTGCTCTCTCGCTCTCTCTGTCAAATAAATAAATAAAATTAAAAAAAAGAACAAAAAACAAACAAAAACAAAACCAAAAAACCCCCATCAGATACCTTGGAATACGGCTAACCAAAAGGTGAAAGACTTATACTCTGAAAACTATGAAACACTGGTGAAAGAAATTGAAGATGACCCAAAGAAATAGAGAGACATTCCTTTGCTCAATGGATTGGAAGAAAAAATATTGTTAAAATGTCTCTACTGCCCAAAGCAATGTACACATTTAAAACAATCCCTATCACAATACCACCAGCATTTTTCCCAGAGCTGTAACAAACAGTCCTAAAATTTATATGGAATCACAAAAGATCCCAATAAGCCAAAGCAATTTTGAAAAAGAAAAGCAAAGCCAGAGGCTCCCAATTCTGGACTTCCAACTTATATGACAAAGCTGTAGTGATCAAAAGAGTATGGTACTGGCATAAAAACAGACACACACATCAGTGGTACAGGAAGGAAAACCCAGAAATGAATCCACAACTATGTGGTCGGTCAAGTAATCTTCGACAAAGCAGAAAAAATATGCAATAGGAAAAAGATAGTGTCAACAAATGGTTTCAGGAAAACTGGACAATATGCAAAAAAATGAAACTGGACTACGTTCTTATACCATACACAAAAATAAATTCAAAATGGACGAAAGACTTAAATGTAAGACAGTGTAAGGAAACTATCGAAATCCTAGAGGAGAACACTGGCAGTAACCTCTTTGACATCAGCCATAGCAGCTTCTTATAAATAGGTCTCCTAAGTCAAGGGAAACGAAAGCAAAAATAAACTATTGGGACTTCATCAAGATGAAAAGCTTCTGCGTATTGAAGGAAACAATAAACAAAACTAAAAGGCAGTCTTCAGAATGGGACAAAATGTTTGTAAATTACATATCTGATAAAGGATTAGTATCAAAAATCTATGAAAAACTAATCAGACTCAAAACCCAAAAACAAATAATCCAGTTAAGAAATGGGCAGAAGACACGAGTAGACATTTTTCCAAAGAAAAACATTTGGCTAATAAACACAGGAAAAGATGCTCAACATTACCTATCATCAGGGAAATACAAATCAAAACTACAATGAGATATCACCTCATACCTGTCATAATGGCTGAAATGAACAATACGGGAAGCAACAGATGTTGGTAAGGATGCAGAGAAAGGGGAACCTTCTTTCACTGTTGGTGGGAATTTGAACTGGTTCAGCCACTCTAGAAAACAGTATGGGGGTTCCTTAAAAAGTTAAAAATAGAACTACCCTATCATCCAGCAATTGCACTATAAGGTATTTACCCAAAGAATACAGCAGCATTATCAACAATTGCCAAATTATAAAGAGTCCAGATGTCAATCCACTGATGAATGGAAAAAGAAGAGGTGGTGTATATATACAGTGAAGTATACTCAGTCATAAAAAAGAACATTTTACCATTTGCAGTGATGTGGATGGAGCTAGAGAGTATTATGCTAAGTGAAATAAGTCAGTCAGAGAAAGACAAATACCATATGATTTCACTTATATGTGGAATTTAAGAAACATAACAGATGAACATAGGGAGAAAGTAAAAGAGTGAGGCAAACCGTGAAACAGACTCTTAACTGTGGAGAACAAACTGAGGGTTGCTGGAGGGGAGGCATGTGGGGGGATGGGTTAAGTGGGTGATGGATGCTTAAGGAGGGCACTTGTGATGAACACTGGGTCTTATATGTAAGCAATGAATGAAACTAACTCAAACTATGCTAGAAACTAACACTACACTGTATGTTAACAGGAATTTGCATAAAAACTTGGAAGACAAAGAAGATTCGCAAGATTTAGGGGTATCTGGCTGACTCGGTGGTTCTTGTGACTCTTGGTCTTGGGTAATGAATTGGAGCCCCACATTGGGTGTAGAGATTACTTAAAAAGAAAATCTTAAAAAAAATCAAAAAAAGAACCTCAAGTATTAAATGGTGCTTTAAACCATCCATTCCAATCCTTCTTCATACTTGAAGATAAACTACGATACATGCTACAAAGAGTCAATTCAGATTTGTTTAAACTCTTCTAGCGATGGTAATGTAGTACTTCCTGGGGTTGTCCACTCTTTCTCTTTTGCTCTGACCTAATATAGATCCTTCCCTTTGAGTTCACTTCGGTGTCTCCTGGAAACACATACATCTGAAGTTGTATCACATCAAAGTCAACCTGAAAAAAATCAATTAGCAAGTATTTTTTAATAACGTTTATGGATTATTCCAAGGCTAACCAGAAGTTTAAAATACCTAGATGAATGAGATAACATGAAAAATAAGTAAATTAATTCTACAGACTCTGTATAAATTATCACAACTTCAGTAAATATTAGGATTAGAAGATAACATCTATAAGATCAGTGGAAAGGAAAAGCCAAAGTGTCCAGTGTATGTGAGATCATACAGTATGCGTTTTACTCTGTTTTATTTTACTTAGAGTAATGCCCTCAGGTCCATCTATGTAGTAGAAAATGTTGGCATTTCTTTCTTTCTCATAAGGAATAATATTCCATTATATGTATGTATTCCATTATATGTATATATTCCATTATGTATGTGTATGTATACACATACATATACCTGCACTGTATCTTTATCTATTTAATTATAGACAGACAAGGTTGTAACCAAATCTTCACTGTTGTAAATAATGCTGCAGTGAACAAGGTTGTATAGATATCTTTTAAGACTTCATTTCCTTTATTATTTTAATTTCCTTTAGATATATATCTAGAAGTAGGATTGCTGCATTATATAGTGGTTCTATTTTTTATTTTTTCAAGGAACCTCCATACTGTTTTCCTCAGTGGCTGCACCAGTTTATATTCCCACCAGTGGTACACAAGTTTCCCTTTTTTTCCATATCCTCACCAAAATCTCACTTCTCTCTCTCTTTCTCTCTCTTTAAGTAATAACCATTCTAATAGGTGTGAGGTGATATACCATGTGGTTTTGATTTGCAATTCCCTGATTAGTGATATTGAGCATCTTTTAATGTACCTATCAGCCATTTGTATGTCTTTGGAAAAATGTTTATTCAGGTCCCCTGCCTATTTTTAAATCAGGTTGTTTGTTATTGAGTTTTGTGATCTCCTTATACATTAATCGCTTTTCTGATTTTTCTCCCACTTCATAGTTGCCTTTTTTCTTCTGTTGATTGTTTCTTTGGCTGAACAGAAGCTTTTTAGTTTCATGTAGTCCTCCTTGTTTATTTTTGCTGCTTGTGCTTTTGATCTCATATCTAAAAAATCAACCTACATCTGTAACAGTCTACTTTAAGTTAGTAACAACTGAAGTTTGATCTCATTCTAGAACTCTATTTTTATGCCCCTACCATGTTTTATTTTTGACATCACATTTTATACCTTTTTGTCTTGTGTACCCTTAATTATTGTAGTTATATTTATTTTTACTACTTTTGTCTTTTAACCTTCATACTAGCTTGTAAGTGATTAATCCACTACCTTCAACAGTGTTTATCTTTCCAGTGAGATTTATTCTTTTTATATATTTTCTTGTTACTAATTAGTGTTCTTCCTTTTTAGCTTAAAGAAGTCCCCTTAACATTTCTTGTAGGGCAAGTTTAATGATGATGAATTCCTTTAGCCTTTGCTCATCTGAAAAACTCTTTATCTCTCCTTCAGTTCTGAATGAAAGCTTTGCCTGCTAAAATACTCTTTTTTTTTTTTAAAAAGATTTTATTTATTTATTTGACACAGAGAGAGAGAGATTACAAGTAGGCAGAGAGGCAGGCAGAGAGAGAGGAGGAAGCAGGCTCCTTGCTCAGCAGGCTCCCTGCTGAGCAGGGAGCCTGATGCAGGCCTCGATCCCAGGACCCTGAGATCATGACCTGAGCTGAAGGCAGAGGCTTTAACCCACTGAGCCACCCAGACGCCCTAAAATACTCTTGACTGAAGGATTTTTTTTTCTTTCAGCACTTTGACTATATTGTGCCACTCTTTTCTGGCCTGCAAAGTTTCTGTTGAAAAATTTGCTGGTAATCTTACAGGGATTCCCTTGTACAGAACAAGTTGTTTTTTACTCTTGTTACTTTTAGGATTCTCTCCTTGACTTTAACTTTGGACATTGTAATTATAATACATCTTGATGTGAGGTCTCTGAGTTTATCTTATTTGGAACTCTCTGGACTTCCTGGAACTGGATAGTTGTTTCCTTCCCCAGGTTAGGGAAGTTTTCTGCCATTATTTCTTCAAATAATCTTTCTGCTCCTTTTTGTCTCTCTTCTATTTTGGGGATGCTTGCAAGGCTAATTTTAGTCTCCTTGATGTTGTTCTATTAGTCCTTAAGCTATCTTCACTTTTTTTTCATTTTGCTGTTTGAGTAGATGAGTTCCACAGCCTTGTCTTTGAATTCACTGATATTTTCTTCTGCTTCATCTAGTCTTTTGTGGGATCCCTTTCATGTATTTTTCAGTTCAGTTATATTCTTCAGCTCTGTGTCTTCTCTTTGGCACATCCTTATATTTTCTTTTTTTTGTTGAAATTCTCACTCGGTTCCTCTATTTTCCCAAGTTCGATGATATGACCATTATTTTGGATTCTTTATCAGGTAAATTTTTTATCTCTGTTTCATTAACATTTTTTTTTCTGGAAGTTGTATCTTGTTCTTTTGTTTGGAACACATTCTGTTTCTTCATTTTGCTTGACCCTCTGTATTGGTTTCTCAAAGTGATGACCTTGTGTAGGAGATGAACTTTGTTGTTCAACTTTTCCCTAACTCTTGGTTGTCTCTGAAACCTAATGCTTATCCAAGAGGCCTGGTTTTTTTTTTTTTTTTTAATCTCTCCCTGTATTTGAGGATATACTAAGACCTGTCTTTGTCTCAAAGGGGTGGATATCAGTGAGCACCTAAATTTAGGTTGATTGGAAACCAGGCCCTCAGGCATTAGCTTTTAAATATACAGTCCTATGGGACTACAAACATAACCTCCACTGTCACCAACCCAGGTGATCTGGAGGTGTCCCCTAGGTTGCAGTTACAGAAATCAGGGCTCCAGATGAGCACGTAAGCTCTTTCCTGTTTGATACTGGTGAGGTGCACTGAAGCAGAGGGATAGAAGTAGGATGGCATCTATCAGCCTATGTTTCCTGATAGCTATTCCTTAAGCCCCTAAATGTGCACCAAACCTGAAGTCTGTCCCTCAGAATGAAGCTCCAGGACAAGAAAATAGGTCTCTTTCATTAATAGAATGGGATGATGTTTCACTGCTGTCTGTGTAGTACCCTAGCAGTAGGAGCCTATCAAGAACTATCTCTATAATTATTATAGTGTCATGGGACCCAAGGACACAAGCCCCCAGCCACGAGAGCCAGGTGATTAAGGGATGTCCCCTGGGTGGCAGGCACAAAAAAGCTGGGGCACCAGATGCATATAACAGTTCTAGTTCAGGAGACAGTGACACTCTTGAGTGCAGCAGAAGGAAAGCATGAGGATAGTGCCCACCCTCTGAAGTCTCCAAAAAGTATTACCATTAACTCTTTGATGTGTATTTACTTAGAGTCCTGCCCTTCAGGCTGCAGTTGTGATTAGTTAATAGGCCTTTTTCACAGAAAAACTGAGTTCTTGGCTCTCTTGCCTCTTGCTATGCCCTGGAGGTGGTAGCTGTTGAAGAGCTCTTTCTTTGTTGATTCAATCCTATGGGACCCTTGAATGTAAGCCCTGCTGGCAGCCAGAACCAAGCCATGTAAAGCTGTTCCCTGGTGGCAGCCACAAAAGTCAGGGTGCCAGACTGAGGGTATATAAGCTAATTTCTGGAATATACTTGTGTGCTATAATGAGGCAGAGAGAGAACACAAAGATGGTGTCTATCAGCCCATGTTCCCTGATGGCACTTACATAGACCACTAGATACGTATCAAATCAGAAGACTGCCCCTCAGGCCAAAGCTCCTGGACAAACAAATAGGCCTCCTTCATAGAAAGACAGGTGCTATGCTTTAGTTTGCTATCTGTGTAGTGCCCTGGGGGTGGTAGCCTGCCAAGAACTGTCTCTCTGATTATTATCATCCCGTGGGACCCAGAAACAAAAACTCCCCTGATCTTCAGAGCCAGGTGATCAAGGGATGTCCTCTGGGTAGCAACCACAAAAATCAGGGCATCAGATATGTGTAAAAGCTCCCTTTTAGGAGATGCTGGTGCTTTCAAGCATAGCAGAGGGAGAGCATGTAGATGGCATGTGCTGGTTATAGCAAGACATAGGGGAGGTGTAACGATGGTGCTCTCTGGAAAAAGGAAAAACAAAAAGAGAAAATGAGAAAAGAAGAAAAAGATTTTAAAAAGAGAGATGATGCCCACTGGCTATAGCAAGGCAGAACAAGAGTGTGAAAATCGTGCCCGCTAGTCTCCATCTTGGAGTATTCTAGTAGACTTCTATATATGTGTGTTAAATTGGAGGCCTGCTGCTCAGTCCTACACTTTAATTTAAGCAAATGATCCTCTTTCACTTACAGTCTGGGTGTGATCAGCTGCCTGTGAGCTGGACAGGTGAGTACAAGCTTGCGAGCCCTTTAAGAGCCATTTCTCAGAATGCTAATCTTGTGGGTTTGGTAGATGTTCTGGGGGTTTATCTCTCAGGTATAAGTCTTAAAAGTTAGGGTGCTCGATGTGAGGTCCAAGTCCTTCATTCCTTAGAGAGATGCTCTAGGTTTTGAGTTTTCTCCTGATTTGTGACATGTTGTGTCAAGGATGGGGTTTATGGTGAGATTGTGTCCCAGGCTTCCCTAACTGCTGCAGTGTGGTGTCTTCTCATTTTTTCCAGTGTGTGGTTGTTGCTTGGCCACCCTTTAGGTCTTTTTCAGAGGAAAGTGTTCCACATGTAGCTGTAGACTGTGTCCATGACAAGAGGTGAGTTCAAGATCTTCTTAAATAAGATCTAAGTGAAAGATGTCTTGTTGATGTCACTGTCAGAATTCTTAAACTGTATGTATAGCTTAAGTAAAGGAAATTAATTTATATTATTTAGAGATTAATTTCAAATATATTAAATTTTTATAAAGAGAAATTTGTCTAGAACATTATTTTCCATAAATTAATAAGTTCCCAATAGCAATGATATTTTATACCAACATTTTATACAATAATAATATAGAAAAAGATCACTATTTTAATGCCATTTATAGCATATAAAGTAGTACCAAAACATAGATACTGTTTTGTATTCAGAATATAAATAATTTTGAGTTCCCCATTTCATAGTAGATAGAAATTTTCACAGAGATATGAAAAACTGACTATTACTGGATCAAGTGTTCATTAGAAAAAAGTACCTCTCAGACATGCAAAGTGATTCAAATTTTTTTTATAATTGACTGAGTTTTCTCATAACTATGCATCTCAAAGACCACCAGAGAGAACAAACTTGCTGTTTGCCATCTAAAATTTTTCTTTTTGAAATGACTTCTTTTCCTTTTATAGTTTTCCAGTCTTTTTTTATAACTCTTTCTTCTCTCTTAGGTTCTCTATGCCTGATAACTATGGGGTTCTTGTAGCATGGTAAGAGGGGTCTCAGATCTGATTGGGTGTCATTGGGAATCTTTCTGGGTCTCCTGTCTATGGCCTTGGAGGTACCAGTATTACCTGTCAGCCTGGCCTGATCCCCACTTGCTGAAGTCTACAAACTGTCTCCTTCTTTCTCCTTTCTCTCTACGCAGTTAGGACCTAATAGTTATTTCCACTGACTCAGTCCCACCACACTGTCCCTGGTGCTGCATATTTTAACAAAGCCTGGCTCTCATTTTTTTTTTCCCCTCTCATTAATCTTTAGATTTGGTAGTCTACTTTCAGCCTTTGTTCCTGCGTGTTTGTGTCTCTGGTATGGCAGTATTGGACAGCTCAATTGCCAACATATAATTACCCCCTTCAGATACTTGAGAACTGGATCCTTTGCAAAACAGTCTCTTCTCTGGGTCTTAAATGGGAAAGGTAGTAAAACTCCTTTTGCTTTTATTTCTTCAAACTATCCAACAAATTTCTTCCCATGGCAATCTCTATTTGGTCAGGGAGGTCAAGACACACTTCTTCACTTTCTTCTCACTATCAGTTAATCAAGGCCAGGTTTTCCACATCTCCTCCTATCTGGTTTTCCACTTCTCTTTTCTGAGGTGGCATTTACATGCCATCTTCTTCAGATATACATGGAATAGAGGGAGAGAAATTGGTTTAGACTTAAGGAATAGTGTTACAAAATGTATTATTCCTTTTATATCAACCTGCCATAATATGAATTGATAAAATAAGACATGAAATAAGCCTTGCCAAACTCCCAAACATTTTGTGAATGTATCATAATTTCAATAAATTTTCATCTCTTTTATTTCCTATAGCAGATCTTTTAGCTGTATAAATGGATTACAAGTTTGGAGTCTTCACTATAAATCCTTGAGTTTATCTTATACCTTCTTACTTTCTGCCTCTTTGGTATAAAATACATATTCTCAAAAAAAGAGATTTACCATAAATCTAAGACCCTCAGCTCCTAAAACAGTGTTCAGGGACTATAGACACTCAATTGTTTATGGAGTAAATGAATAAGCTAAGAATATTGTGGGAACTCTCCAACACATTAACAACCACTTTCACACCAAGATTTCTACAGTAAAAAAGAAAAAGAAAATGAAAGAGAACTTTTGTTCTCTTTCAGTATATTCTGAATTAATCTGTCTTAAAGAACTGAACGCATCCTGCTATCATCTAGAAGCAGCTTCTTTAGAGTATTCATAACCTGAGTAAATTTAACATAGTAATTCTAGAATTTACTTTTACATTTACATCAAGCCTGCTTGCTTTCAAATTAGCTATTGCTCTGAGCTCCTTTCTTCATTTGCAAAATTTAGTTATTTATTCAGGTATTGGTCTTCTGTAAACTGTTTTAATACTATAGGTAAAGACCTGTATTGCTTAGCATGTAAATAAAGGCTCAAAAGAAAATTAGCCTTTATTATTACAAATGGAGAGAATTTATGCAAGTGTTTGTTTATATTCTTACCCTAACATGATATCACACTGTGGTCCTTAGTAACTATAGAATATGTATTTTAGAGTTTACATAGCATTTTTACACACTATATTTCACTTGTTACTCTGTATAGCTCATATATTATTCACCATTCTTGATATTAAAACAAATAAATAACTTTGCTACCACAGAATTATTTTGGTTAATTAAAAAACATAGCACAGACATTTTAACATAAGAAAAATTGAAATGGAGAAAGGAGGAAAGCATGGCCAGGCATGTGGAAGGACAGCTGTGGAGGTAGAAAATGGAGGTTGTTAAAAAAAGTCTTTGCCTTCTCATTCACTCAAAATGAAGCAGTTTAGAAAACACTGATTCTTAACTTTGTAGGTAGCAAATATGTATAGTATCCAAGGTAAAAAGTTAGAGTGCTCAGCAAATATCAATTATGAAATGATGGTAAGTAAATACCAAGCATAAAATGAAACCCTAACCAAACTCAGACTAGACTGTTGGTAAAGGCTGATAATTGACTGCTCATTATTATTAAACCATACACTTACCTCTGACTAATAAGTGTCGCTAGCAGTTTAATGTCAACTAAGAAGGCAAGGTACATTCATTTGCTGACAGTGTTTCAGAAATGGCAAGCATTATAAAATGACTTTTTTGGAAATGCATTAAAAAACAATCATTACTTTATGTTTTGGACACACAATGTACAAAGATATAATTTTGTGACATTAACAACCAAGAGGAGTTGGGACAGTTTTAAATGATCAGAGTTATGTGTGTTATGGAAGTGAAGCTGATAAAATTAGAGCTTTATAACTTTATAATATTAAATGTAATCCTCATGCTAACCACAAAGAGAATAGTTATAGAATATATACAATATGAAATGAGAAAGGAATTAAAATGTTTCACTATAAAAAATCAACTACACAAAAGAGACAGTAATGTGGGGAAATGAGGTACAATAAGCTATAAGACATATAGAAAACAAATAACAAATGACAGAAGCAAATCACTCCATATCAGTAATTACTTTAAATGTAAATAAACTGTCTAATCAAAAGACAGGTATTGGTAAAGATAAAAAATGACAGGCTCCTGTTTTATCTTATTAAAGATAAAAAAGACTCATTAAGGTGCAAAGATACAAATACGCTGAAAGTTAAAGGATGGGAAAAAGTACTCCATGCAAATGGTAACCAAAAGTGAGCAGGGAGTAGTTATCACAGCATTAGACAAAATATATTGTAATAAGAAAAGTTCAAAGAAGTACATTATATATTAATAAAAAGATTCAGTACAGTAAGATTCATTTATAAACATTTATACACCTAATAGCAGGCCGTTAAAATATATAAAGCAAAAATTGAAGGGTTGAAGGGAGAGATAGACATTTCTATAATAATAAAGAATGCAGTATCCCACTTTCAATAGTGGATAGAACCACCAGACATATAAATAAGGAAATAGAGGACTTGAACAGCACAATAAACCAAGTAGAACTAACCAATATGTACAGAACACTGAACCCAACAGCAGTATATACATACTTCTTAGGTGCACATGGGACATTCTCCAGGTTAGACTATCTGTTAGGTCACAAATTATGTCTCAATGTATGTAAAGGGATAGATCTCATACAAAGTTATCTTCTCTGACCACAGACAGATAAGTTAGAAATCAGTAACAGAAGGAAAATTGTAAAATTAGTACATTTGTTGAGATTAAAGAACACATTCTTAATCAGTGAATTGAAGAAGAAACCACAAGAGATATTAGAAAATACTTAGAGATGAATGAAAATGAAAGCCTACCATATAAAAATGTAGGGGATATAAAGAGGGCAGTGCTAAAATGGAAATTTATAGCTATGAATGCTTACATTAAAAAAGATGTAAGAACTTAAAGCAATGGTGTATCTTAAAGAACTAGAAAAAGAATGAAATAAACCCCCAAAGCCAGCAGAAGGAAGAAAACCATAGGGATTAAAGTAGGAAGAAATGATATAAAGAATGGAACAAGAATAGAGAAAATTAACAAAACCAGAAGTAGTTCTTTGAAAAGATCAACAAATTGAGAAACCTTCAGCAAAATCATGTAAGGAAGAGAGACAAGACTCAAATTACTAAATCAGAAATAAAAGCGGGACATTAGTACAAGCTCTGTGGAAATAAAAAGGACTATAAGAGAGTATTATGAATAGTTGTATCACAACCAATTGCCTAACATATATAAAAGAGTCAAATTTCCTAGAAGCACAATGGTCATTCCTCATAATCCTAAGAAATGATAACCTTTGTCTAACTTAAGGTGGGAATGTAAATTGGTACTTTCATTATGAAAAACAGGATGGTGGTTCCTTAAAAAATTAAAATTAAATTAAATTAAAAATATAACTACTATATGATCAAGCATTTCCACTTCTGGATATTTATTATTAAGACTTATTATTTATTTGGATTGTCTTCCCTGTGTGGTATGTGAGTCTTTAGAGTTGCCATATTCTATGTATGGTACATGAACTTTCCATCCTGTTTTTCATTATTTTGGTGGAAATATAGCCTTTGTTCCTTTCATAAAATTTCCCAGTTAATGTCCATTCTTTGTGAGGAAGTGCTCCCTCCCCTCAAATATGTGCTGTGGAAAACTAGGGACTGGTAAGAATGGTGTGGAAAGATAAAGGTGTGGAAGTGTTTTTCAGTTCTAGCATGAAATCACTGACTAGCTACTGGGCTTCTCTCATAGATTGTAACATGTTCTGTCAGCTGAAGACTGATTTGTTGTTAAGTCAGAAATGCATGAATGAATAAGGTATGAACATAAAGATAGGAGATTTTATTATGCAAGTATAAGTGGAAACCTCTGGCTGCCAGTGTCGCATTATTCTCTGAGGCCCAATAAATGTAGAGAGGTGGAAAAAGGGAAAAGGACCAGAGGGAATGATTTATGATAAAATATTAGTATAATTATATATGGATGCCTTGGCCAAACTAGAAGTAGTGTGGGAAGTGAGTAGAAATGGATCATATATTTTATTCCACTCAGTGCCAGCTCAAATGTTCACACTGAAATTGCTTGGGGAAATGAAAAATTATGTGTTCCAGAGCTACAATAAGGATGATCACAGTCCTGCCATATTTGAAAATGTGGTGAAAAGTGACATTCTACCACTGATTTTACATGTGCTTTGTCTCCTTGGCTAGGTTGTAAACAGTGAAACAAGTATGTGTTTTCTCTTACATGAGGTTTAAAACTAACTTTGATTTAATATCTTCTTTCCCTTTGCCAATCAACCTTATTTATCACTAAATTTTTTGTACCTTTCACAAATTCTCAAATTCTCTTTTCAATTTCAGCTGTTATTCTTACCTTATAGAGATTATCATTGAAAGTTCTTTTTCTAATTATCCGATCTTGATTAGGGTGAAAGCTTAAAAAAAGTGCCAATTTACATATTGAGAATTTTCTTCTAAAGGATAATTATTTTATGGCCCCATTTAAAAAAATAGGAACACATTCTATATTAATTTTTTTGTAGCAGGGACTACTTCTTTTATTCAGAGTGTTCTATAGATCATATATATTTTAATTTGGCATGCATAGTTTGGCTAGACAAAAGGTTTAGCGCAATTTTGCATGGAAGAGGTAAAACTCTAGGAATAGAGTGCATGGGTTTCACATCCCAGCCACACCATTTCCTACCTCTGTGATTTGAGGCAAGTTAATTAACTTCTAAGAACCTCCATTTACTCATCTGTAGTGTAGAGATAATTCTACCTATGTACTTATGTAACATAAGAATATCTGACATATGGAAATAATAAAAGTTTCGCTATTATTAAATAGATTTCTGAAAATCGAATAAAGAAGTGGAAATAATGGTGGTAGGCCCTCAGTTTTTTAACTTTATCTGAAGAAAAAGTAAGTCAATGAGAAATCACCCAGTTCTAAACAGATAAAGACTAAAGGTGGGAGATGGGATTAAAGAAGATTGACTCTCATCCAAGGCTTGGAACTGCCATAGTGATTATTGGGTTTATCCAAATGGTAATCTGATTCCAAACTTGACACTTCTAACTTTCCTCTATTAATATCACTTCTTTTACCAATTACATTCATATGGAGGAAGATAATCTACAGGTTGAAAAAAATCTTCTTCAGGGCCAGAGGTCTAGGGACAGATGTTGTTGGCACCATCACTCTGTTTTATTTTATGTATGTTATTTTTAGTATTATTATTGGCTACATAAATAAATATGCTACTTTTCCCCCTTCTTTTTGATGTTTCTAATTAAGCATCATGTATGCTTTTATTTTTATGCATGAATGCAATAGGTGGGATTGAAATAAGCCTTCTAAAAATTTCCCAGAATACTTCATAAACCATTTTTAAGCATGCTTCATGCCTGGTTTATTACAACATCATCATAATTGATATCCTGCATTTTTCTCAGTTCTCCCATATGACTCTGGCTTGATCCTGATCCATCCATTAATCTCAAGGCCAGAAATTACAACTGGGCTATCATCCTATCATCTTCAACTTTACTTTGATAAATGTTCCTGTATTCTCATAATACTTTGTCATTTCTTTTTCATCCTCACTGTTGCAATAGACAACTAACGGTTTTCCTATTGGGAATTTTGTACTATTTCATTCTGTTATCTAAACTCTTGTCATAGTTGTTTTGCAAATGACTTCCTGATCAAGTTACTTCCCTGTAAATATTTTTTAAATCTTTAATAATTAAAAAATTTATAGGGTAAGGTAAAAACTCCTTAGTGTATCAAAGTAAATGATTATTGATTAGTTTCCATTTATCCTTATTCCCAGATGTGCTCTTCTTTGGGCATTACATTTAGTTTCCCAAATAGGGTGTATGTGTTTTAATGACTGATGAGATTTGGGTCATTTCTCTCTCTGTGCTTGGAATGCTAACAGGGATGAGCGTGGTTGGGGTGTCTGGCTTGAGGTTAATGAGTGAGTGCACGATGGAGGAGTATTGTGTAGGGATATCATGGTGCTGATATAGTGAACTAGGTATGAAGTATTCTCCAGAGTGGCTTACAAGCTAATTTGAGGAAGGAATAATTACCTTTTAAGACTTCACTTAGGGGTGCCTGGGTGACTCAGTGGTTTAAGCCTCTGCCTTCGGCTTGGGTCATGATCTCAGGGTCCTGGGATCGCACCCTGCATCAGGCTCTCCGCTCAGTGGAGGTCCTGCTTCCCCTTCTCTCTGCCTGCCTATCTGCCTATTTGTGATCTCTCTCTTTGTCAAATAAATAAATAAATAAAATCTAAAAAAAAAAAGATTTCACTTAGACCCCCGATTTTTAGTATTTTTTCCCCTAACATTTTATACCCACCTATGAGGATCACTACTACCTCTAAGCCTCATTCATATTTTATACAAATGTTTCTCAAAACAATTTCTTATGCTTTTTGTTTTTCTCTTTTGATTACTGTTGTTAATTTTGTGTTGACTTGAATAAGATACAGTAAGATATTTTGTGTGAAAGCATTTTTAGATAAGATTAATATTTAAACTTGAAAATATTCTTTTTTTTTTTTTTTTTACTTTTTTAAATTGTGTTATCTTAGTCGCCATAAAGTATATCATTAGTTTTTGATGTAGTGTTCCAGGATTCATTGTTTGTGTACAACACCCAGTGGTCCATGCAATACGTGCCCTCCTTAACACCCACCACCAGGCTCACTCCCACCCCCCTCCCCTCTAAAACCCTCAGTTAGTTTCTCAGAGTCCACAGTGTCTCATGGTTCATCTCCCTCTCCGATTTCCCCCCAATTCACTTTTCCTTTCCTTTTCCTAGAGTCCTCCATTTTATTCCTATGTTCCCCGAGTAAGTGAAACCATATGATAATTCCATATGATAAAAGTGAATCTTCCCTCTACTTAATCCCACTTTTTCTGAGACATCTTCTCTTTCAATTCAGTTCTAAAGATCTGTCTTTTTGCCTTAAAAACCTTCTTCCAAAGCCATAAATTTCACATATCATACAGTGTCTTGTATTGCTGGTTATTCATTTTTCTCTTGTGTTACTTATGTTAGTGCTAATATTTAAGGGCAAGTATTGAAAGTTAAAAATGTGTGAATTTGAAACAAGATGAACAAAGAGCAACTTTCCAGAGAATCTGTAGAAATTGAAATAAGAGTAAATAAGAGTATCATGGCAGATTGTATTCTGATTTTATTGTCAGTACCATCTTAAAAGAAGTTTTTGATAGATGCTTATAAGAGGCTTGAACTATTATAATTTATTTTTCAAATCCTCACTAGAGTATTATTGGAATTTTCTTTGCTCATGAAGTTTTTTTCATTTTCCTGATCATAATCTCAGGTTCAAGGACCTAAATTATTTTGTCTTTTAAAATAATAGCTTTGGGTGCCTGGGTGGCTTAGTCAGTTAAGCTGCTGCCTTGGGCTCAGGTCATGATCCCAGGGTTCTGGGATCGAGTCCCGCATCAGGCTCCCTGCTCCGCGGAGAGCCTGCTTCTGCCTCTCCCTCTGCCTGCTGCTCTGCCTACTTGTGCTCTCTACCTCTTTCAAATAAATAAATAAAATCTTCAAAAAAATAAAAATAAAAAATAAAATGCACTTACTTTAAGGAAAAAAATGACAAGCTAAGAAAAGGAGGAAGATCTATCTATTTATGTCTGTCAAGACAAAGAGAATTTGGTTTTTTGAGTGTGTGTGTATGTGTTTGTGGCTTAAGAATTGTTTGTTGCTCAAGATACTCCAAATTTAAACCTTGAAAACACATAAAGTTCAAAATCAAAGGTAGGGTAACAAAAGAAACATTTAAATATATCCACAAAATACTATTGTAAATGTCGTATTTAAGAAAGAAGAATAAAGAAGAATAAAATTAAAGAAAAAAGGGACACCGATTTTGTGTGAAAGTATTTTTTCGATAAGAATAATATTTAAATCAGTAGATTTTTGATTCATAGCAAAATTGAGAAGAAAATGCAAGATTTCCCATATACCCCTTACCTCCACATATGTATATCCTCCCTTATTCTCAACATCCCCTACCAGAGTGGTGTATTTGTTACAATCATGAACCCAACGTTGACATATCATAATTACCCAAAGTTTATAGTTTATGTTATAGTTCATTCTTGGTGTTATAGGTTCTGCAAGTTTGGACAAACCTAGAATGATATGTATCTACCTTTATAGTATCATACAAAGTATTTTTACTTCCCTAAGAATCCTTTGTGTTCCTCTTATTCCTGTCTGCTCCAACACACAACATCCCCTGACAATCACTAATATTTTTACGATCTCTATAGTTTTGCCTTTCCTAGAAGTCAAATAGGTTTGTATAATATGCAGCCTTTGCAGATTGGCTTCATTTACTTAGTAATATCTATTTAAGTTTCCTCCATGTCTTTTCATGGCTTGATAGTTCTTTACATTTTGGCAGTGAATAATATTCCATTGTCTGGATGTACCATGGTTTATTTATCCATTCCCCTACGAAGGACATCTCAGTTGCTTCCAAGTTTTGGCAACTATAAATAAAGCTGCTTAGGAACATCTTTTTGAAGATATGTGTGGACATAAGTTTTCAGCTCCTTTTGGTAGATATCAAGAAGCATGATTACTGGATTGCATAGTAAGATTATATTTATTTTTGTAAGAAGTCACGTTATTGTCTTCCAAAGTGGCTATGCCATTATGCGTTCCTACCAGCAATGAATGAGAGCTCCTGTTGCTCCACATCTTTGTCTACATTTGGTATTGTCAGTATTTTGGATTTTAGCCATTCTAATAAACGTATATTTATTAGATGTAATGTGTAATGTGTGTACATGTGTAATAATATCTCATTTTTGTTTTAATTTGCATTTTCCTGATGATAAATGATGTAGAACATTTTTTCATATCCTTGTTAGCCATTGATACATCTTTATGGTAAGGTTTTTGTTTAGTTCTGTGACCCATTTTTTGACCAGGTTGCTTATTTTCTTATTGTTACATTTTAAGATTTCTGTCTATATCTTGGGTAGCAGTTTTTTTTTTTTAATCAGATGTGTTTTTTTGCAGGTATTTTCCCCAGTCAGTGGCTTGTCTTCTTATTCTCTTGACATTGTGTTGCATAGAGCAAAAGTTTATAGTTTTAATGAAGTCTGTCTCATCAGTTACTTCTTTTGTGGTTTATGGTGGTATATGTGAAGTCATTGTCATACTCAAGTTTATCTAGGCTGTTCAGTCGTTCCAGCAACACTTGTTTAAAAGACTGTCTTTGTTCCACTGTATCGCCTTTCCTCCTCTGTCTAAGATTAATTGACTGTATATTTTTGGGCCTATTTCTGGGGCTGTCTATTCTCTTTGATCCTATTGATCTTTTTGTCTATTCTCTCATCAGCAACACTCCGTATTGATTACTATAGCTTTATAGTGAGTATTAAAGTAGGGTAGTGTCAGTCTTCTAACTTTGTTCTTTTCCTTCAAAATTGTGTTATCTTGGATCTTTTGCCTCTCCATATAAAGTTTAGAATCAATTTGTGAATAGCCACAAAATAACTTGTTGAGATTTTTAAAAAAATTTTTATTTATTAGAGAGAAAGAGAGAAAGCGAGCATGAGCAGGGGAGAGGGGTAGAGGAAGAGGGAAAGCAGACTTCCCACTGAGCAGGGAGCCTGATGTGGCGCTCAGTCCCAGCACCCTGAGATCATGACCTGAGCCAAACACAGATAGATGCTTAACTGACTGAGCCACCCTACCTCACTTGTTGAGATTTTTACTAGGATTGTTGAAACTATTAATAAAGTTGAGAAGAACTGACATGTTGACAATATTGAGACTTCCATCTATGGACATTTATTTAGTTCTACATTTATTTAGTTCTTTTATTTCACTCCTCAGTGTTTTATAGTTTTCCACATATAGATCTTGTACATATTTTGTTAGATTTAAACTTCAGTATTTCATGTTTTGGAAATGCTAATGCAAATGGTTGTGTTTTTAATTTTCAGTTCCATTTGTTTGTTGCTGATATATAGGAAAGTGATTGATTTTGTGTATTAACTTTGTATCCTGCCACTTTACTATAGTCACTTATTAATTCTAAGAGGTTTTTTTGTTGTTGTTGATTTATTTGGGTTTTCTACATAGATAATCATGTCTTCTACAAACAAAGATAGTTTTATTTACCAATCTGTGGACTTTTCACTTTTTGTTACATTGTATTGGCTGAGACTTCTAGTATGATATTGAAATGTAGTGGTGGGAGGGACATCTTTGCCTTGTTTCTGATCTGTGGGAAACCTTCAAATTTTTCACCCCTAAGTAAAATGTTACTTGTAGTTTCTTTCTAGATATTCTTGATCAAGTTGAGGAAATTCCCTTCTATTCCTAATTTACTCAAGTTTTTATCACAAATAATTGTTGCATTTTATCAAATGCTTTTTTTTGCATCTATTGATATGACCATGTGATTTTTTTTTCAATCTGTTGATTTGATGGATTATATTAATTAATTTTTGAATGTTGAACCAGCTTTGCATTCCTGTGATGTTTCACTTAGTTTTGGCATTCAGTTCTTTTATGAATTTTTGGACTCACACTTTTTCTTTTAAAGATTTATTGATTTATTTTATTGATTTATTTTATTTTTTTTTAAAGATTTTATTTATTTATTTCACAGCGGGAGAGAGATCACAAGGAGGCAGAGAGGCAGGCAGAGAGAGAGAGAGGGGGAAGCAGGCTCCCTGCCAAGCAGAGAGCCCGATGCGGGCCTCGATCCCAGGACCCTGAGATCATGACCTGGGCCGAAAGCAGAGGCTTTAACCCACTGAGCCACCCAGGCGCCCTATTGATTTATTTTAGAGAGAGAGAGAGAACATGGTGGGAAGAGGCAGATGGAGAGGAAGGGAGAGTACTAGGCAGATTCTGCCTAACACAGAGCTGAAACCAAGAGCTGAACGCTTAACCAACTGCACCACCCAGGCGCCCCATGGACTCACCCTTACTTTTAAATAAAGTAGGAAATCTCAATAGTATAGAGCAAAGTGTTTAGATTTACAGCCTCGAAATATGAATCTGAGAGACTTCTCCCATCGTGTCAGTCTGATATTCGGAACCATATGATATGAACAATATTCAGTATTTAAAAACTGAATGAATGAATGATTGCATAAAGTGAAGTTTGGGTAGAGTAACACACTTTACATTCAGTGTGAATGAATTGGAATAAACATTTTTTTCTCCTTAAATTTAGGATATTAGAAAGAAAACTCAGGGGAGAATTAAAAAAGATGGAGTAATATCAATCGTGGTCACCCACTAGAATTACCTAGAGAAGATTTATATGGACTAGTGCTTGGGATTCACCCATAAGGAAGCATGATCTCTGGGGGTGGGGCCCAAGTGTGATACTGTTTTAAAACTCTGGGTGATTTTAATTTGTTGGCATTGTTAAGAACTCCTGTTTCAGAAAAACAAAGTATATGAATGATAATAATATAAATATTTTGAGTGAAAATTACTCAGCAGTAACTGTTTCTTTAAAGAATTTTTTTCCCCATAAGGTTAGATGTCTTAAAAGAAACACTGTTTCATAGTTATGGATGCTATCATTGTTTTCACACAGCAATAGCTGAGGAGATGGAAATGTTGCTTTCTTGCCATGACTCATATATAAACAAAGTAGGGTTAGACAATTATATGTTCCAAAAGACAATGTAGTAATGTCCCAAGTCATTGTAAAAACATTCCCCTCTGTGGTTCTTGACTGCAGTAGAATTCTTTTCTTTGCCCCACATTAATTCACCTTCCTTAAGATTTCAAAAGTCTTCTAAACATTTTTTTCACCTGACTTATATTGTAAATGCATTTTCTCACCATTTCAGTTAGGAAATTTATAATCTGACTCTAAATCACTATAGATTGTAATTTCTGGAAACCGTGCCACAGAAAATCACACAGTATCATTTAGCCTGTGTATTTGACTAAAACTGTGTCTTTTTTTTTTTAAGATTTTATTTATTTATTTGACAGAGAGAGAGAGAGATCACAAGTAGAGAGGCAGGCAGAGAGAGAGCCTGATGAGGGACTTGATCCCAGGACCCTGAAATCATGACCTGAGCCGAAGGCAGAGGCTTAACCCACTGAGTCACCCAGGTGCCCTCTTTTTTTTTTTTAAGATTGATTTTGCCTATTTATTTGACAGAGAGATAGCACAAGTAGAAAGAGCAGTAAGCAGAGGGAGAGGGAGAAGCAGGCCCTCTCCTGAGCAGGGAGCCCAAAGCAGGGCTTGATCCCAGGACCCTGGGATCATGACCTGAGCAGAAGACAGACACTTAACCGACTAAGCCACCCAAGTGTCCCTAAAACTGTGTCTTTAAATTTATCTTCTTAAAAATAATGAAATGCAACAAGATTTTGAGAGATGGCAGTTGAGGAAATTTCTTGTTTGTGCCCCTTTTTTATTTTGATAATTTAGGGAAGGAAACACAGAAAACATAATTTGGTATTTTAAATCAGCTACTGTTGTGAATCATTTCTGAGTTAATGTTGTGATAATAACATTATTCTTAGTTGTATAATACAATATTTGAGGAGCTTGTTTTTTAATTTTAATATTTTCAGGAAATTACCATTTGTGGAAGGAATGGAAAGTCTGGCAAGGTGATTCTAGTTATCTAGATAACTACATTTCAGTTTTCTAAGATAAAGAGACTAGTTAGATTTTTTAAAATCTTAGAAAGACTTTGGGGCACCTGGGTGGCACAATTGGTTAAGGATCCATCTCTTGGTTTCAGCTCCCCTGGCCAACCCCCTGTGGAGCCCCGTGTGGAGTCCTGTGTGGAGCCTGGTGTGAGGCTCTGCTCTCAGCCTAGAGTCTGCTTCAGATTCTCTCTCCCCTCCCACTGCCCCTCCCTCTTGTGCTTGCTCTCTCTCAAATAAATAAATAAATCTTAAAAAAAATAAAATAGAGGTGCCTGGATGGTTCAGTCAGTTAAGCATCTGCCTTTGGCTCAGTCATGGTCTCAGTGTCCTGAAATGGAGCCCTGAGTCTGGCTCCCCCCTCAGCGGGGAGTCTGCTTCTCCCTATCCCTCTGCCCCTCCCTCCCCATGCACTCTTTCTCTCTCTCTCAAATGAATAAATAAAAAATCTTTTGAAAAAAATGATAAAATAAAATCTTGGAAGACTTTAACCTTAATGGTAATGTTAACTAAGGCTAGTTATTCTGTGTCAGTCTCAGAAAAAGCAAGTCCTTAGAGAATTGATTTAATTACACTTTTAAAGTATGAAAGTCTTCACTTTCTCCTCCTTCTCCTGCTTCTCCTTCTCTTCTTCATCATCTTCCTCCTCCTCCTAATCATCATCACTGTTATTTTTCCCTAAGAGTCGCTATGATTAACAATGAACTTTAGGGGCAGGAATATTTTTTCAACTAGGCATTTTAGAAGGTGATTTCTAGGAACGGTGAAATAAGGAAACTGAGCAGAATCTTTACAACTGTGTAGTAATAGATTTCATAGGCAGGGTAATAAAAAATACCAAATGAAAATTTTAAGTTGGACTTCATTAAAATGAAAAATATTTCTTTTTCAATAGATATCATTAAGAATCTTAATGATTCTTAAGTCATTAAGAAAGTAGAAAACTAAGTCTCAGATGTTGAGAAAATATTTACAGTACCTATCTCTGACAAAAATCTTCAGTCCAGAATATAGGAAGACTCAAGAAGACAAAATAGATTTTAAAAATAAAATAGTTAAAATAAATAAAAATAGTTACATGTTGGGGCACCTGGGTGAGTCAGTTGGTTGTCTGCCTGCAGCTCAGGTCATGATCCCCGAGTCTGTGGTTTGAGCCCGGCGGCAGGCTCAGCTTCTCCCTCTCGCTCTGCCCCTCCTCCTGTTCATTCTCTCTCTCTCTCACTCACTCTCTCTCTCTCTCAAATAAATAAAATCTTTAAAAAAATAGTTACAGAAAGAGACAAAGAAGTACATTATATATTAATAAAAGTTTCAATACAGCAGAAAGATAAAATAATTATAAACATTTAAGTATTTGGGTCTGTATGATGTAGCATCTAATGCTAGACCATCAAAATATATGAATCCAAAACTGACAGAATTGAAGGGAAAAATAGGCAGTTCTATAGAAATAGTTGGGAGACTTTAAAACCTCAGACTCAATAACTGAGATAGAACAACTGCACAGGAGATAAGTAAGGAAATACAGGATTGAAACCAACTAGGTCTAACAGATGTACACAGAATATTGTACCCAACAAGAACATATTCTTAACTCTGAAGTGCACATGGAACATTTTCTAGGATAGACTTTATGTTAGATCACAAATTAAGTCTTAATAGATTTATGTGAGATTTACAAAGGTAAATATGATGCAACACTCTTTTTTTTTAATATTTTATTTACTTATTTGACACAGAGAGAGAGATTACAAGTAGGCAGAGAGGCAGGCAGAGAGACAGGGAGAGGAGGAAGCAGGCTCCCTGCCGAGCAGAGAGCCCGATGCGGGCCTTGATCCCAGGACGCTGAGATCATGACCTGAGCCGAAAGCAGAGGCTTTAACCCACTGAGCCACCCAGGTGCCCATGATGCAACACTCTTAAACGGCTCTTGCATTCTTGGATTCACAGGACAACCATTATTTAAACATGAGTTCACTTGTCTTCTGCCACATTAAAATGTACTTTCTAGAAAAAAGATGCATGTACAACCACATACCAAAATGCACTCACATTCACAAACACATTATTCCTAGGGGAAAAAATTGTTAGATTAGGATTTAGTTTTATCAAAGTTATTTTTTCTTACAAGTTCATCATATCTGAAACGATTAATTTCCTTTGTGAAGTTTCAGGAGGCAAATATAGAAAACAAAAATTATAATTCGATAGAGAAGTTAACATGTATATAAATAATTTATTATATAAACACAGTAATAAAACTGATTTTACTACAAGTCTATACATAGTGGAACAAAGAAATATGGTTATAATGATAAAAATATTATTGAGAAAGGATTTACCATGTGCTGGATTCTAAGCAGTTTTTTGTAATAATCCCATCCTTTAAAGAAATAAATGAAATGGATAATTTTACAGATGGAGAATCTGAAGCACCAATTGGTTAAATAACTTTACTTAAGGTCAAATAGATAAGTGTTGGGAGGTGGGATTTAATATATGTGTTTTAACATATATTTTAGCATTTTAAATGTGAGGATTTTAATAATCATGTTCTTGCAGCAATACTAATTTCCTTAAGATCAGAGTATTCAGGTCTGTATGATACTGAGTCTGTGACATTTGTTGCGTCATACATTCTAGTCAACTGTGTACTAAGTTTTTATAAATATTCCATATGCTCTTAAGTTATCTATTGTATCATTGTATATTATATGTTTTTAAAGCAAAATTATGTATAAATCAAAAAACTATATATTTTCTTTAAAAAGTCTGTATCCATGCATCTTCTATTTTTGAATAATCAAGCATTATAAAAGGTGTGCTAACATCTTCCAGTAAGATTACAGATTTTTAGATTTCTTTTTGAATTTTCCATTTTTTTTCTTGATATGCTTTGCATTAGGTATGTAGAAATTAAAAGTTTAAAGTCTTTCCAGGTGAAATATACCTTTAATGATTATGCATTGACCTTATTTATTTTAAAAAATATTTTTAAAAATTATTTTTAAAGTGTTGTATATATTTTCTATAGTCCTCTTACTCCAAAGCACCTTGCCATGTATCATCCACACCTATATCTGTATCTGCTTACTTCAGAGCAATACGTGATTCTCACAACCCCTTAACTTTGGCTATTCTCTGCTATCTTCAGGGTATTTGAATACCATATTTTAAAAATTCCTGTGTTTTATTTCTCTAAATTACACCCCCATTACTATTTTCTACAGTCAGTGTTACTACAGATTTGTGCACCTGTTCATAATTTTTTAACATTATAACTCTGTTAGCTCAGACTTTATTTGGGGATTATTTTCTTTTTCTTAAAGCACCTGCCTTAAAAAAAAAAAAAGCACCTGCCTTAGAAGTTCCTTCTTGAGGATTATTGGAGCTAAATTCCTTTTTTTCTTTAAAGATTTTATTTATTTAATTGTCAGAGAAAGAGAGAGAGCAGGCAGAGTGACAGGCAGAGGCAGAGAGAGAAGCAGGCTCCCTGCTGAGCAAGGAGCCCAATATGGGGCTCGATCCCAGAACCCTGGGATCATGATCTGAGCTGAAGGCAGTTGCTTAACTGACTGAGCCACTCAGGTGTCCCTAGAGCGAAATTCCTATCTGGAAATAGTTCTTTTTATGATCTTTGTTTCTTTGTATGATCATTTAGCTTTTTTTTTTTTTTTTTTTTTTTGTACTCCTTGTTGTTTAGAATTGCTACCTCTTGTGTGTCAGGGCTCTATCTGTAGAAACCATGTAAGGCTTTTGTTAGAGAGCATTCTTCCAGAGGTTCTTGGCTTTTTCTTCTTCAGCATGTTCCCTAGCACCGACCACCCAGGATCCCTCTTATAACTCAGTATCCTTCCTGGGGGTGTTTGAGATTATGCAGGTGAAGTTTAATACAGTATGAATACCCTTGGCAAATATTTTTTCTTTGTATGGTGGAAAGGAAATTCAGTGAATCTGTAGACCCTTGAGGACATCAAATTCGTAGGAGGGTCTTTGTGGAAACACTTGAGTATCCAGACCTGTTACTCAGTGCCTCAACCACAACTCTAGTTTCTCCTTTTCTTTACTCTCTGGTTTTTGGCCCTTAGGGGTTTCCTTTACTTTTTGTAGTCTCAGTTCTATATTTATGTTCTACATTTTGTTGAATTTTACTTCTTCTTTTCTTTTTTTTCTTTTTTTCTTTTTTTTTTTGTCAAAGAGATTAAGACTGAGCAAGCAGGGGGAGAAGCAGGCTCCCCATTGAGCAGGGATGCCTGATACATACTCAATCCCAGATCCCTGGGATCACGACCTAAGCCAAAGGCAGATGCTTAAATGACTGAGCCCCCAGGCGTCCCTTTCATGGTGTTTTTGATTGTTGTTGAGGATGGGTATTATTTTTCTTCTTTGCCATTTTGATTGGAATGTGACAATAAATTCATTTATTCTTTTAGCAAGAATCTGACAATATGATAGATTTGCTTATAATTATACTATAAACAGAGAACTGGACCCACTTCTACAAAGGTTTAATTAGCATATCATGATCACATACCTGACATTTTAGAAATCTTCCTGATTTCAAATATTTTATTTCATATCCATTTTATATGCCCATATCCATATTTGCTTCAGGAAGTATGGTGACTTCACATCATACTAAACATTTAGAAGATAGTCAACCAAGAAATGTCCAATTGCTTTGCTCCTTTATGTTTCTCACTCTTCTTTCAGGAGTCAAATAGTATCACTCCTTGATTCAACAAAAATTTGTTGAAAACTAATTTTTGCACCAATACTAAGGTCTACACATGTAAAGACGCTTTTATTCAAAGTAAATTAGTATTTAGAACAGTGAGTAGGGAATAAGAAAAAAGTGTTTATAAAGTGCTGTGAGAATACAAAGGAAGAAGTCCTCAACTGAGACTGCAAAGGCAAAAAAAAAAAAAAAAATCCCGCAGAGATGTCTTAGCTGAATTTTGAATAAGTCAACATGAACCCTTCATGAGATCATAAGGAGTGGGGAGAGCTGTTAGGAGATAAAAGGGTATGTTAGATAAGGGTGAAATCGCAGAGATTGTATGCAGCTCTGAGATACTGAGCTATACCTCACAGGCAATTAGGAACAATTATTTGGACTCAAGCAGGGAAATGCATGGCCATATTTGCATTTCAAAAAGCATATGAAAGATGGATTGAACAATGATGAGATTGGTGTCAGATGGGATTTGTAGTAGTCTCTGTGATATAAAGAAGATCTGAAATTCTAAAAATTTTGAAAATACTTTATGAAGTTCTTGAACCTAGAAAAAGAGACAAATGGGGACATTATAACATAAATTTTGGGTCTTTTAATCATTGTCATCACTAGTATCTTTAAGAATATTAAATATAACCAATCTGTTTCAGTGCCCTTCCCCCATAAAAGGAAGCCTCCATATTCTAAGGAAAGTATATCTCAGTGTTAAATAGGTTTAAATTTATCTAAATCTGTACTTAAATCTATCTAAATCTAGAAATGTATGGGTAACTTTATTTCTCAATCTGGCATTCTACCATGGATCTCAAAATAGAGATTCTCTCATTCGAGTCAAGATATTGTGTCTCTGAGAGTCCTTGTATTAGTTTGTAGACCTTGAAAAACTATATTTAAACATGTTTGTCCTCCTGAGAGGTGCCCTTTAGGCCCAGCATGCATGGCCAGTTCTTTGTGGAAGGTATGAACAGAGCTTGGGAGCATACAGGAGCCTTTGCACACATGCCCACAGGATCCTTCATGGGATGGAATGGATCTAAATTGAGAAGAGGATGGAGGTAGTGCGTCTACCATTAGGCGCAGAATTTGAACCTTGAGGTCAATTTGAAGTTATTTTAGTGATATGGTGAGCAGTTTGATAGTTTGATTTATAACTTCAGTATTTAAATATAAGGTGCATGGGCTTTTTAAAATCTCTTACACTGCATCCCAGAATGTTAGAGGCAGGGTGATGAAAGACTATTGAGGACACACTTTTCTTACTTTACAAATTGTTCATGTGTACTTTCATTGTAATTACCGCTAAGCCAGAGAGTAAAATTAGATTAATGAAATCAGGACAAACTTCTGGAATCAGAAAACTGGCTCTAGAGGATGCTTTAGATTCTTTGCCCTTAAGTTTAAACATGAGGTAACTGAGATTATGAGTTTTGCTTCAGATTATTCAAAAAGGTAGTGGCAAAGCCAAAATAAAAGCCAAGGTACGTAGACAGCTTTATAATTAACTTTGCATTTTATCTTTTATTAATTAATGTACTAATTTTATATTTCTCTTAGCAGACTTCTTAGTGCAAATAATTTCTTTTTAGGTCTTATCAAGTTCAAAAAATCAAAATCATGTCCATGCATGTCATAAAGTCAAGACTCAGTCAGTGACTTTTATTGAAGTTGTATTTTGATTTTGTAAACAGTGTTATATCTACTGAATCTGTGACTGACATTTTTAAGGACTTTAAATGGTATTAGCCAGATGTTCCATTAATATTTATAGAAAGCATCCCATAAAATTGAAATTATGATTTTTTCATTCAGGTGTTTACATAAATATTGGAAATACCAAGAGGACATGAAAATGTAAAAAATTAAAATTTTGTCTTTTATTTTGTGAATAATGCACATTTTATAAATATTGAAAACTAATATAAATCAACAAAAATTTATTAATTAAATCTGTGCTAATGTGTTTTACTGGTTTTAAAATTGGTTGCATAATGACGTTGCTCCAAAATGAATAATCTTCTTCAGGAGACATATCTTGCAATTCTGATATCCCGATGAAATTATTATTGTGACTGTCTTAACATTATGGAATTCTACTTTGGATATCATATCACATATATTTGAAATTAAGGACTAAAAATTATTACCCTGAAACTTATAGCTTATTTTCCATGCAAATATCATCCAACTATTTAGCCATATCTGATTGTCCCATTCAATTAATTTAAACTTAATGTCCACTCACATTCATCATTTATCAGACACTTATTTGAATTACAGTGAGGGAGCATTGGTATTCATTCTGGAAAATACATCTGTTGAATGAAGGGCAAGAGGTTATGGCTATAGAATATGTGCTTAAAAATGCATCATCATAAAAATGAAGAAGAGAGTATTTTCAGAAATTGTTAACTCACATTAAAGTATTAGAGTATAATATAAAGCTTTACTATCTGGATGACCCCACCTATTTTCTTTCAGTACATATTATTCAAATGTTACAAAGGTGATCAACCTATAACCTTGATATCTTTTTATATGAGATCTCCTTTAATTCTTTGAGGAAGACAAATAGGCAAGAAAAAATAAAAGAAAAAATGGTAAAGCTAGTATTCCCAGATTCAAAGAATTAAATATGCTGTAAGCAGAATTATATTCTATTTGTATCTATTTATTCTTCTGTTGAGTTCATTTATTCTCCATTAATTGCCACAGATCATCAACATGACTAAAAACTGATTTAATTCAATTTATTTTAATTAACAAAAGCTAAGATTTTTCCCAGTAATATCGGTATATTCTTTTATTAAATACTCTGTACTTGGTTTTTTGTTTTTGTTTTTGTTTTTTTTATACTCTGTACTTGTATTTATTGGAGTGCAGAAGCAGCAGTTGGAGAAAATCTTTGAAAATTTGGGCAAAATTTTTGAGAAGATTTTTGCTATCTTACATTGGATAAATGACTCACGGTCATGTAAATATAGGTAGAAAAGATAAAAGCCAATCAATCACTACTAACTCCAGTTGGCAGTAACTATACTAGTTTGATAAAGGCCTGCAGATGAAAACAGTCTTTAAGCTGTTGGTTTGTGGGGGCATCTGGGTGGCTCAGATGGTTAAACGTCTGCCTTTGGCTCAGGTCATGATCCCAGGGTCCTGGGATCAAGCCCTGCATTGAGCCCTGCATTGGGCTCCCAGCTCCACGCTCCGTGGGGATCCTGCTTCTCCCTCTCATTCTTCTACTCCCCCTGCTTGTGCTCTCTCACTCTCTCTGTCAAATAAATAAATAAAATCTTAGAAAAAAAATTTAAAAAATGAACTATTGGTTTGTGAGCTAAATAGATGAATACAAAGATTCAAGTAACAAAGTGACTTTGGGACCCAGGTTTATCTGATCCTGGGAAAAGCCTGACTGATTCCATTGATTAGGCAGTAGATTGTGATTCTCTTTCCTGCTGTGCTTAAAGCTAGGAGGACAAAGACAGAGGGTCACCCTGCCACTGAACACATCAATAATGGTTCTCAGAAATCATGAAGCAGAGACATGGTTCATTGAATTTGCTTTTAGGCAAAGAATTTTCTAGAGGTTAAGGTAAAACTTTATCGTATTGTCTGCTCCTTGAAAGTGACCCCATAGCCATGGAATCTATCAGGAACCATTCTTGTGACTCAAATATGCTTAGATGCACAGCCCAAAAGAAATAGCAACTTGGAAGAAGTGTCACTCTACAGTGTAAAAATTGCAGATGTCATCAGAATATTAAAGATTACCACAAGCTGTTTGACATTTCTCCTATCTAGAGGTAGATTCTTTTTTTTTTTTTTTCTCCTTGAATGTGGGCTTCCATATGACTGCACTGAGCAATGCAGTAGAGTGGAAGAGTACCTATGACAGGTCCAGGCTTTGGTTTTAAGAAGACTGGAGGCTTCTTTGGCCTTTCGGAGTCCTGGGCTATCATATAAGAAGTCAGAATTTCCTGTGGACAAAACAAATGAAGAAATCCTGAGATTTGATGAGAAGAGGTCTCCAGACAAGCCCAGGCTTCTAGCTCTCCGTGCCTATGCACCAGGGATATGAATGAAACTATCTTCGGCATTCAAGACAAGTGGAGCTTCCAGATGAATATGACTGAGTGACCAGAGTCAATAATGCATAGAATAGAGGAATCACCCATAGGTCTCTCTCGGTTAAGTTCTTGGCCCCCCAAGTTGTGAGATATTAAAATTGTTGTTTCTCATCACTAAAATTTTGAGCAATTTGTTACACAGCAGTAGATAACCAGAAGAAATGCTTATTTTGAATTTGATTTTTTTAATTTAATGAATTATGTTTATTGGAAAGAATATATGTGCAAATTCTAAGACTAAAGACTAAGAAAAAAATATATATATTCTTTTAAATTTTGGAACAGATAAAAATGACCAGGTAGGAACCAAAAGAACAAACATTTAAATGTGAAATTAGGAAAAGACCTCAATATTAACAACAACAATAACAATCTTATTGCTAGATGTATTAATTATATTGATTGCAACTGACTGGCTAAAGAACACTATCTCTATGATGTAATAACATTTTGTTTTGTCCAAATGATAGATTACCTTTAATTATATGACAATTATAACTCATAATGGCATTTGTTTCGTCCATCTACTTGCTTTTAGTACAGACCATGTAAGACTTTCTAAAGGTCTGTCTCAGTTTGAATACTTTAAGGAAATAAAGCATAGAACATAAAGAGCTCATGTTACATTTTACCCTAATCTAATACTAATTAATGAAATTAATGATTCATCCTTAGATATCCATAACAGAAATTACTAAAATTACACCAAAGGGAGAAAATGATCAAAATAGTTTTCATTTTCCACCAAAAATACCAACCTACTGTCAAGAGAGCACTTACAGCTAAATGTGGCATGTAATTTTTTAAAGTTTAGAAATTTAAAACGTTCATATAGCTTCCTCAGAAAATAGGAAGATACTAAAACTCCATTCAGAAATTGATAAAGATCAAAATACTGAATAGGCAATGAAAGTTTTTATGTACCATCAAAGATTTTAATTGACTGAGTCTTCATATAAGATATTCATTAGGTTACTATTTTTTATTACTTCAAGTGAACATAGTTACAATTAAAGTGAGATAACCTTTCCATTTCAGGATGGCTTATTCAGACTATTGGCGATTATGACTTAAAGGGTCACTTTTATTCGTGCACTAAATGAAGATGCTTGTATTTTGTCCCTGCCACTATTTCGTGGTTTTACCTTGGAAATTAATCATATCAGATTGACCCCTAAAGGCACACACCAATAGCAGAAGGAAAGTTTAATAGCTCATGATATTGGTATAGTTAGGAGAAAACACAGACGTAAACT
This sequence comes from Ailurus styani, assembly GCA_002007465.1. Taxonomy (NCBI): domain Eukaryota; kingdom Metazoa; phylum Chordata; class Mammalia; order Carnivora; family Ailuridae; genus Ailurus; species Ailurus styani. The sequence continues at coordinate 117,532 of LNAC01001288.1, forward strand.
GTACTTGAAGAATTCTTCTGGTAAATTAATTTGGAATCTTTACTCATCAAAACCCGAGAGTTGTGGCCACAAGATGTGCTGATAACAGGGGTGGAAATACGCTCCAGAAGGAGCAAGAGGACCTGGTGCTGTGGTAGTGTTGGCCAAGTACTTATGGTGATCAGCCTGGGCAGCCACCACAGTCACACAAACTGTGCTCTGCACACAGCTGGTCTGGGAGTTAACGTGAGGGTTAAAACCTGTCTGCTCTGCCTCTCAGTCTGCATGCACAGCAGGTCTCATCAGAATAGAAAAAGAAATGCCTTTTTCCTTATAGGAGTTTCTCACAGTGGTTGTCTTTTTCTAATTCTTACAAAGATGACATTTTAATGGCAGTGGCCTTGGGTGTATCTTTCTCAGTTGTTGTGTCCAAACAGACTTCTGCATTTTTTAGTTTGATCTAGACTGAAGCACAGATGAACAGTTTGTAAGGCAGCGACACTTGAAGTCAGATGATTTAGAATTGTTTCCTTGAAACTTTGTGTAGTTGGAAGAGTTATTTTAGTCAGCGGCTGGGTATTCCTAGACAGAAAAGATCAAGCTCTTAGTAGAAAGTGATAAGCAGGAGCTACTTTGAGGCTTAGCAGTCAAAATTGGTAAGAGGGTTAGGGCAAGATAGGGCACCATTTCCAGCAGAAATGATGGCAGAAGCATAGACTGAGGCTAACTAACACATCATGGTTTGTTCTTATTACTCAGAGACTGGGTGAGACTTGAGTGGGCAAATTGCTTGTCTTAAATACGATATTAAAAAGTGAATAAATGTTAAAGCTAGAACAAGAGGGATGCCTGAGTGTCTTAGTAGGTTAAGCATCTGCCTTTGGCTTAGGTCATGATCCCAGGGTGCAGGGTGCTGGGATCGAGTCCCACATTGGGCTTCCTACTTAGCAGGAAGCCTCCTTCTCCCTCTCCCTGGTGCTCCCCCTGCTTGTGCTCTCTTTCTCTCTGATGAATAAATGAATAAAGTCTTAAATAAAAAAAAGCTGGAACAAGAATTTTTGTACCATGTTTCTTTAATCTGTGCTCTGACACACCTTAAGGGTAGGAATTTACTCTCCTCAAATATTAACACTACTCATAATTGATTATTAAAATATTAACCAACATTGACTTCTAATACTATCATTTCCCAAGTACTATGTTGAGTCAATTATATTTTTAGTCTACTTTAATCTTTATAATATCTCTGTGAAGTGAATGACATTTTCCTATTTAGTAATTTAGGAATCTGAGGTTTAGTCAGGCTGAAGTCATTGCAGATACACACAGAAGTGGTAAAGGTGAGATGAACCCAAGACATAGTTTTTAAAAAATTACATCATCACCCTAAGATACCTTTTCTTTATGTTTAGAAATGTTTTGGTGAAAACATTAAAATACACCATGCATGAGAAAGCTTCTTCAATGATTCTATACTATATAAACTACAAATATTAGATAATGTTAATGTGTTAATTTTGGTTGTCTTGGAGAGAGTCAAGGATTCAAGTTCATGGCCTACCTATGTGGTGATCCCAGGAAATAACATTGAGAAAGTTTTGAGGTAGGAAGGGAAAGAATCTAGTAAAAAGGTGTGTTATCAAGCAGGTTACAGTTGTGAACTTCTGCAGCTTGATCCCAAACTGGAGAACTCTGGAAACTAGTGTAGGAAATATTATGCTATATGGGAGGAATTAAAGGTACATTAGTTATCTGTCAGTTCTCAATAGATACTGGTTGAGGTTATATTCCAGGGGTCATTAATTCTCTAGCAGTTCTAGCCTGTTGTGTATGCGCAGAGCAGGGCTGGACAGCCAGAAGAAGCCCTCAGTGCTGGTGGCAAATATTTGGGCCGCTTACACTGAAATTGTATTGGCTCAGGTGACAGGATGGGACAACAGTTGCTACTACAATAGTCATCTCTATTTCTTAATTCAAAAACTGAGGATTTTCTTGATCAGTTTCTGGCAAGTTATAATCTCTAAAAGTCTGTAGCTTTCTATTTTTACCATTCTCATAAAAGTTACTAATTACTTACCATCATGGTTTCTGTACAAGTTTTCACTCTTAAAAAAACAAAATGAATGAAGGCAGGTACCACATGATAGACCATCATGTGTATATCACAGACTTGGCTTTGTGTCTTCTTTTTAGGCCTTCAATATTTATACTTTATCTGCATTTGATCCTATTTTTCACTAATTTATTTCGAAGTGTAAGCTATGATTTTGTTTTTGAAACCCTTCATTTATTATGCTGCATTCTCATAAATCCTTACTTAGATGGCCACTAAATTGTTTCCCACCCTGACTTCAACTCTGAGAATCAGACTTACATTATAGCTCAGCATCTGTCCTTCAGAATTTTGCATCTTATCAGCCTAAAGTCAGGCTGTTCATTTTATATGGTGTCTGCTGGATGTTTTACTCCCCTCACCACTTTACCCTTCTCTGTGCCTCAGGAGGCTGGTAGATATGTTCTACATTGAGGGACCCCTTATTCTCCCACATATGGTCAAGGTCTGCCTTTGGGAAGTCTACTTTTCCCTCTATCCCTCCCTCTTGCTTGTGATCACTCTCTCTCTATCTCTCTCTCATGATATCTCTCTCTCAAATAAAATCTTTAAAAAAAATCTTTGTTAGATCAAAATAATTGAAGACATATTTTTCACCTAATACTTAAAATTTCGTTTATTTATTCATATCTAATCAGTATCTAATCAGTATCCTAGAGCAATAATTCTTTCCTTGAATTGGATATCGATCAAAATAGGGAGGTTTGTTGTTTTTGTTTATAGTGGTTTAGAATTTCTATTTCTAAGTCTTTTTTTTTATACTTTATTTTCAAGTTCATTGATTACGGGGGAAAAAGATACTACAAAACAATAGGAAAGATGATACCGGAACAATACATAACAATTAATTTACCTAGATATATCTAGCAAATATAGTTTGGAAATGTATAATATAAAAACCTGTAGAGTTATAAACTTTCAGAAAAGGACAAATCCACAACCATGTATAAAGCAAGAGCTTAAAAAATTACAAGCAAAAATTTACATACATCTATCAGAAATAGATGAACCAAGTGTATTAATCTATTTTTTAATTTTATTAAAAGAAGTTCTTTTACTTGCTATGGTTGATATACAGCATTATAATAGTTTTCTACTTATCTGGTTTTAATTGTGATTCCATTGCCAGAGATTTGGATAAAATAGATCTAAGGTGGCACTTAATATCTGTAATTTCCAAAAAAATCATTAGTATATTTGTCCATTCTGGAATCACTGTTCTGTTAAAAGCCCATATGCTTAAATCTGTTTATGATCTGACCAGGGAATCTAGAAATCTCAGTTACCTAATCACTGAAAACAATGTTGAGATATTGAGAAAGTGTGTAAAGTCTCCTTTAAGGGCTTAAGTTTAAGATGTAGACTTGTAAATAGAGAATGAGAAACTTTGAATTAATTCTCCCAAAGATTGGACTTCTAAAGATTGCTTGCAAATTTATTATACCAGTTCAAGAGTTGAGTGTTTTGTTGTTATTGATCATCAAATTCTGATTGTATTGAGCAACAAAAAGGAAGTATAACAAATGTACAAAATGGCAACCTCCAGTTCTTAGGATTGATGGAATCAACACACCAGAGCCCATTGCCTGGCATGACACTTTCCACTAATTTTTAAAAACTCTCCTTTTGTAAAAATGGAAATTATTGTTACCTATCTGCAGGATTTGGGGGAGAATATGTGCAAATCACTGTCTTAGAGTAGACAATAAAAATTGTTATTTCTCCTGCAGAAATATATAATCTAATTAGGGAGCCAAAACAGACACACACAAAACAATTCATTATAATGCAGTGTGGTCAGGTCAATGAAGGACTTCTCAGTGTGAGTTCAGCCAGCTTCTCCCTCCTACACCTCAGGTTTTCTCATCTACCTAGGGGAGATAATCAAAAGAGGTTGAGTTCAACAATAGGTTTTTCTGCTGTTCCTATGGCAACCAACTGAAAATAATCACACTTCACTTCAATCCTTAATGCAATTTAGGCAGCAACATTCGCTGAGCACCCACTGTGTGCAGAGAAATGTACTGGAAGGTTAGGGCAACAAGAAATTTTATTGTCATATGTGGAAAGTGTTAGGAAAAAATAACTTGCTCTACAAATACATCCTCTGAAAAAAAAGTTTATAAAAATCTGCCTCATTATTTGCACATTAGGGTTTTAGATTTACCTTGTCCTGTAAGTATTTCTTTGAATTTCTGCACCAATGGTTACCAAGGTAAGAGTGAAATTTGGCTCTACACTGAAAATGATTTGAGTTAGTTGAGAAAAATAGTTGAACACTGTTTTACCAATACTAGTGGATTTCTGTCTAGAATTTTCACTTAGAAATATAGATACACCTAAATACAAATGTAGGAAACTACTGTTTCTGGAAGTTTTGCCTTTTTTTTTTTTTTTGACAGATCCTAGGACAATGAGGTTAAACAGGAAGAATGTCATTAAATAATAGTGAGTAATAAAATAGTTATGACGACCTTTCTCATAAAAGCCAGCTATGTGATGACTAGCTGGAGACCGTCAGATAAAGAACCTAAATATCTTTCTTCTATCTTCTCACAGCTGTGTGTGGCCAGTCCACATTAAGCTAGAACAAATATCAGGTGTCTCCCACTGACCTTCTTATCTATTCAAAATTCTTAGTAATATGTTGCCCTGACACTCATCTTTAATTCACCATTTTCCAGAGCAGCTTTCCATTGGGATTTATTTCACTCAGATCGATTTTGAATATATAATATTATGTATGCTTTTTTACCCATTTGCTTATTGCCCCAACTAACCTCAGCCAGGAGAAGAAGTAGTACTCTCTCTGAGCACAGAGAAAAGTTTGTGTGAGATACAGTGGAAAGGTGCTCTCTGCAAGCCTAGGAAAGAGTTCTCACCAAAAAGCAAACCTTCTGGCACCTTGATCTTGGACTTCCAGCCTCCAGAACTATGAGAAAATAAATTTCTGTTCTTTAAGTCACCTAGACTGTGGTGTTTTGTTATAGCAACCTGAGCAGACTATATATATATTAATAAATGTGTTTCTATTATAATATTTTAATCATGACATGGAATCTTTGTTTATCATAATTTATTTTTTCTTTCCCATTATTAGAAATTTCAATTACCTAAATATATTTCAATCTTAACATTTATTTATTTTGATAGGAAAAATTTCCAGACGTATTTCTGAATATAAAGTATTGCATATTTCTAAATATTTTTTATTCATATTGGTAACTGTTAGTCCAATCTATACTTCTGTGAGTTGTGTGAGAGTATGACCCTTTCACAATATCTCAACTTATAAAGGCATTATCAGTTTTCAAAAATCTCTGTAAATCTGGTACTCAAGAGTTACAGGTTTTATTTTTTTTACTCAACTTGAATTTTTCAGTGTAATTTGTAGTGAATTGATTATATTTGTGATCATATTTGTAGTGATTTGATAGCTAATTTTTATTAGCCTTTCTATATCTCAGCTTCCCTTTGTGACTTTTCTATGCATATCCTTGTAGGTATTTATTTTTTAAATTACATGAAAAATATGCTTGTGGTTATCTATTTTTGTATTGCAAGGAAATTATGTGCAGAGCCAAGAGATTGTTGTAAATGACATTTCAGTGACATTAGAAGCACATTTATCTGTGATGAGTTAGTATTCAAGTGGGAGTTGAACATAGAGAGCATGGGAAATATTTCCACATCACCATTTTCTTTTTTTTTCTTTTTTTCTTTTTTTAAAGATTTTATTTATTTATTTCACAGCGGGAGAGAGATCACAAGGAGGCAGAGAGGCAGGCAGAGAGAGAGAGGGGGAAGCAGGCTCCCTGCTGAGCAGGGATCCCGATGCGGGCCTCGATCCCAGGACCCTGAGATCATGACCTGAGCCGAAAGCAGAGGCTTTAACCCACTGAGCCACCCAGGCGCCCTCCACATCGCCATTTTCTTTCTTTATTTTATTTATTTAATTTTTTCAGTGATCCAGGATTCATCGTTTATGCACCACACCCAGTGCTCCATGTAATACGTGCCCTACTTAATACCCACCACCAGGCTCACCCATCCTCCCTCTTCCCTCCCCTCCATAACCTTCAGTTTGTTTCTCAGAGTCCATAGTCTCTCATGGTTCTTCTCCCCTTCCAATTTACCCCAATTCCCTTTTCCTTTCCTTTTTCTAGAGTCCTCCATTTTATTCCTTATGTTCCCCAAGTAAGTGAAACCATATAATAATTGACTTTCTGTGCTTGACTTATTTCACTCAGCATAATCTCCTCCAGCCCCGTCCATGTTGATACAAAAGTTGGTATTCATCCTTTCTGATGGCTGCGTAATATTCCATTGTATATATGGACCACATCTTCCTTATCCATTTGTCGGTTGAAGGGCATCTCGGCTCTTTCCACAGTTTGGTGATTGCAGACATTGCTGCTATGAACACTGGGGTACATATGGCTCTTCTTTTCACTACATCTGTATCTTTGGAGTAAATACCCAGTAGTGCTATTGCAGGATCATAGGGTAGCTCTATTTTTAATTTTTTTGGGAATCTCCACACTGTTTTCCAAAGTGGCTGCACCAACTTGAATTCCCACCAATGGTGAAAAAGCATTCCTCTTTCTCCACATCCTCTCTAACATTTGTTGTTTCCTGTCCTATTGAACCATTTTGTTATGTTTTTGATTCTAGCTGCTGCTTCTCATAAAGTTTTTACCTCTTCTTACATAAGGTATCACATAATACCTTATGTGATATTTTGCAAGGCATTTTGCACACTCTAGTTAGTTAATATCCTGTATCCTTTTGCTGATTAATATTTTAAACCTATAACCTCTTTTGTTCATCTGAACCCAATCTGATTCTTATGAGTTCTCTCAAAGAATGACTTCACCATCCACTCAGATTCTTATATCAATAACATGGATGCCATCTTTGACATATTTATTTTCAGTTTATAACATCTAATGAGCCAGTACTTTGATTAATTCAACAAACATTTATTGATATGCTGTACTATATCAGATAATGTTCTAGACTCTTAGAGTACAGCAGGAAACAAAACAAAGTCCTTGTTTTTGCAGAGCTTATGGAAATGGGTATATGTGTTAGTCAGGGTCCAGTCAGAACACAAATGAACATAGAACATTTAATTTAAGGAATTACTAAGTAATTATAGGCAACTACTCTTAAGGAGTAAAGAGAAATCTACAGAATATAAGAATAGTAGATACAGAGACCAGATACTACTTCTAGGGCTGAGAGCTTAACTAAAGGAAGAAACAGTTTGAAAAGATTTCCCAACCCAAAGACTTGAGATTTAGAACTTTCTGGAAAGAATCTGGATGTAGTCCCATTGGAATGTAGGAAATTTGGCTGAGGAGACACTGGCAAGGGTTGGCAAATAGGAAACTGCCTGATGGGGAATGATGTGCTTAGAATCCACCCATTGGGGTACCAGGAAGACATCCTGAGATGCTTCCCACTAGAGTGCCACCAAGACTTGCTGAGAAGCTTTTCACTGAGTATCTTGTTGGTAAACCTGCTGGGGTACAATTGAAATTCCCTGGGAGTCCTCCCACCTTGCCTAGACTGCCTATGAAACTCACTGGAGAGTGAATGCCACTGGATGTCCTGCATACCAGTGGTTGCTGTGCAGTGTGGAACAGGAGCAAAAGCATACCAGGGCTAGAACCATCTCTCTTGTGTTGTTGCTGTTGTTGTTGTTCTCCTCCTCCACCTTTTTTTGTTAGTTAGTTTGTTTGTTTTTTGTTTCTGTTAGAGACAGAAAGAGAAGGAGGGGATGCCTGGGTGGCTCAGTGGGTTAAAGCCTCTGCCTTTGGCTCAGGTCATGATCTCATGGTCCTGGGATCCAAGCCCGCATCCGCCTCCCTGCTCGGCAGGGAGCCTGCTTCCTCCTCTCTCTCTGCCTGCCTCTCTGCCTACTTGTGATCTCTCTCTCTCTTTGTGTCAAATAAATAAATAAAATCTTTAAAAATAAAAAAAATTAAAAAAGAAAGAGAAGGAGGGTCCGAGGGAGAGGGAGAAAAAGAATCTTAAGCTCCACACTGTGTGTGGAACCCACACATGGGGCTCCATTTCAAGACCCTGAGATCATAACGACTGAGCCAAAATTAAGAGTCAGATGCTTAATCCACTGGGCCATGCAGGTGCCCCTCTTGTTCTCTAATTACAGTTTAACATTGTGCCAGCTGAGAAAGTAGAAATGTTTGGAAGATTCAGACTCAAGATCACAAACAAAGCAAAGAAGAATTTGTAGCCAAGAGGCAAATAGTTGTTAAGTGGCATAGTCCACTCCTTTGATTTGAATAACAAAAACATTCCATGTTTCCATTTAGCAAGATAGGGCTACAATTAGTTTTAAGTAAATTGTCAACTATTCCCTGAAATGTGAAGAAACTGATTACCAAGAATCATCTTATTCATTGCTAGCTCTACTAAATTACTCTTCAAATTCTGTCACAGTCCCATTGAATATTACGTTACCTAAAAACTAAATTGTAAAGTTAACCTGTGATAATTTGTATATAAATTAATAACAAGAAGTACAAGGATATAGAAGAAGAAAATAACTAGTATATTATAAACACACGCATAGAAAAGCAAAGAGAAAATAAACAAATATACTATATATCTTGATTCCATAACTGGCCACAAGTCTGTTATTGGCTTATGACCACCTTTTTCTACTACCATTCTATATTTCTACTACCATTCTTGCAACAGGAACTTCAGTTGCTTCGGGTTTTACCTGTTGAAGTCACTCAGACACTCATTTCCATTCCCAAAGAATGTGATTGTTCAACAGTCCTTTTTTGGCTTGCTTTAGTTTTGCTTTTTTGTTTGTTTTGTTTTGTTTTTTTCTTTAATTTTCTTTTTAAGTATTAAAATTCATTTGAGAGAATTTCCTGGATTCTAGACATAGTGCTCTTTCCCTCAATTGTACAGCATTTATCCAGTTTCTCCTTGGTAATTGGGATCAACACTCCAGACAGTAAGATAACTCCTTTTTTCGTCCGCTGATTCAGTGGCATCGAGAGCCCCAAATGGTCAAGAGACAAGCCCACCTTAAAATTTAATGAAACCATTGTTGTGTTTCATGGTGAAAGCTTTCCTCCCTTGGGGTCCAAAACTTACAAACCAACAGAGTTCAAAGTTTTCAGGAGAGATAGCAGGAGTTATGGGAGTGCCTTATTAAATTGAAGAGTGAGAGGAGCCAGTGCAGTGATTACCCTTTGATTCCAGGACCCATGTATTCTGGATCCAGGGGAGATAACACCATACTGTGATCTCTAGTTCAAAGGATATTCACCATACTCTAAGACAAATTGCTTCCCAACTGGCACCAAATTTGAGTTTTTAGTAAGTCATTATACTTTCTAAGTGTAGACCACCTGCTTCTAGGTGATGGAGTATATAGGAAGATCAATTATTTCCATAGCCTTGAGTCTTTGCTGCATGACATTTGCTATGAAATGAGTTCCTTTACCAGAAATAAGGGCTGTGCAGAATGCCATGGTGATGGATAAGGAATTCATCTATGAGTTTGTGGATATTTGTGCTGGCAGATGAATTACTCGCATGGCAAGCAATTCCATATCCAGAGTATGTGTCTATTCCAAGTGAGATGGGCTTTTGACCCTTTTATTATGAATTAAATTCATTGTAATCAATCTGTCAGCAGGTAGCTGGAAGGTGCCCTGGGAATTGGTGCCATATCAGGAGTTTAGTGTTGTTCTCTGCTTTTTGCAGATTAGGTACTCAGTAGGAGCAGTTGCCAGGTTAGATATGGGCACATATGTCCATGATGTTGAGCCCTTCTGCAGTTCATTTATGCCTCAATGGCCACTTCACTCTGGGGCTCATTCAGAAAGTCCTGGGGTTTTTGGGAAAAGAAGTTGACCTACATCCACAGAGCATATCATATTGTCTACCTGATTGTCATGAGCCCCTTCAATACTGGCTGCACTTTGGGAGGCTGTTTGTTTATTTTGTTCTGATCTCTAGTATATCACTGCTGCTCCTAATGATGTGCACATCTTGTCTTTGGTGGTTAATTGTTGCCACTTGGCCTATGTTATCCAGAGCATGTAACATTCACTGGAATCAGAAATATTTTCTCAATGATGGTACTCCAATAGCCATATAAGGCTTATAAAAGAGATTAACTATCAAAAGCAGAATTGCTCAATTCACTTATGTATTTCTCCATGCCTTAATGAAAAAGAATATCTCCTGTGCTTCTTGGAGGATGTATCTGGGATGAGTTTGCAAGTCAAATGTGATAAATCCATGCTAACATTCTTATAGTCATAAGACTTTAAATCTTATAAAATTTAATTCCTATATCCTTAAGACTTTTTAATTCCCTCACCATATCATATCTGAGAGTTTAGGAATATGAACCTCATCTATGGTAGACCACAAATGAATTCAAGTTTCAGTCAGTTGGCTGAGTAAGCTGGTAGTGCCACCTCCATTTCCATGAAGTAATACCTTTAATCTGAAATCTCTAATAAGTGCACCAATATCAATGAGATGCTAATATGATATCAATCTGAGAAATCAGTGAGATATCAGTGTGATATCTGAGAATCAGTAAATAGAAAACCTAACTCTCTAGTTTTCAGACTATAATTTTAGCTGAGAACTAAAGGATGTGAATTTGGCTTTTTCTTTCAGTAAATGCTTCAGTGAAGATACTATATAGTATTTTTAGTCACTACCAGTGCCATAACAATCAAGTTCAGCAGCCACTTGAGCCCCAAGACACTTGTTTCTGTTGGCACATTATCACAGTCAGTGACGGGGGCAGTTTCATTAATTTTGATTTCACTGCACATCATTGATTACACAAATCCTATTTACTCTTGGAAAGGATCTGCGACTTGAGCTCAAAACCAAGACCACAACCAAAACAATACTGAAATTCCATCTTTGAGGGTCTGTCTCCTAGAAGTACTCCCAGAACCAGTTCTGTCCAGTCAAGAGACAAAAATTGCACTACTAATATGAAGGATATGAAAAATTTAACTTAACACAAAGACTTACTACCTCCAAAGCGGGAATTACAATTAAGCAGTAAATTGTATTGAGTTTTCCGTTATTGCTATAACGTATTACCACAAACTTAGTGATATAGAAAAATTTAGGATATTATAGCTCTGTTTGGTTGAAGTCTGGCCAGTATTTTACTGATCTGAAATTAAGATGTCAGGAGGGCTGTGTTCCCTAATGGAGAATCCATTTCCTTGCCTTCTCCAGCTTCTAAAGTCTACTTATACTCAGCTTCATGAATCCTTCCTTCATCTTCAAAGCCAGCCATGATTTAATCCTTCTTATGTTGCATTTTTCTGGTCTTTCCTCCATCATTGTATCTCTCCTTGAGTACAGCTGGAAAAGCTTTTCATTTTTAAGGACTCATGTAATTAGAAGGGACAGACCCAGATAATACAGGATAATTTCCCTATCTTAAAATAGATAACCTTAATCACATCTGTTAAGTGTCCTTGTTCCATGTAAAGTAGCATATCTCTGATTCAAGGGATTGGGGGTAGACATCTTTAAGGAGATATTTTTCTCCATAAGATCTCTGAAGAATCCAAGAATAACATATTGAAGGAGCAGCTGGTATCTCTGCAGCTAAGGCAGAGTACTAAAGGAAGGCACAAATTTGGAAAAGAGCATCCTCCATGGTTGAGATTTATGCCTCATTAGCAAAAGTAAACTGTGTAGATAGAAATGGGGAGAAACAGTTCCAAACCTTGATGTTTTCTTTGGCTGGTGGGCAAGATGAAAAACGAACACATAATAAGTTACTTTAAATAGTATTACATGTTCTGAAGAAAGTATAAAAGTATGATATGATAAAATGTTATTGAGAGAAGTGACTAATTTAGTTTTGTTGTTCATGAAGAAATCTTTTTTTTAAAATCACATTAGCAGATACTTCATTGGTGTTAAGAAGCTAGTCTCGCAAAGATCTGTAGAAAGAGAAATGCAAAGCTCCCCTCTCCCCTGAGTAGGAACAAATATAGGGACTTTGCAGAGTACTAAGAAGGGCTATAGGTCTGGATCTTGGTAGAGAGGGGAAGAGTGAAGGATATTATGTGAAGAGGTAAGGAGTCAGGTACCACAGTGCTATGTAAACCAGGAGACAATGATTAAAGTTTCACGTTTTCATCAGAATAGGATGAAAAGCAATTAACAGGTTTTGATAATGTAGTAACAAGACTGGAGATATATATATATATATACACACACACACATATATATATGTGTGTATATATATATATATTTAAAGATTATCCTTGTTATTGTATGGACAATAGATTGTGCTTTACTGATTTTTCTGCCTGCTCTTTGAAATATGAGTTATTTGTGGTCAGGGACTGTGTCATTATTGTCATCATCTTTAGAATCTGGCACATTACTTGAAGCTTGGTGGATGATCTGTACAGTCTTTTGAATAAATGCATGAATGAGTGGATAAATTAAATAAATGAAACAAAACTGCTTCTCAACTGGGAGTGGTCAAGAGTGAGAAAGGAGTGCCAAATGGTAGCACAAATGTACAGAGCATTCTTTTGAACAAGACCAATCTTCCATGGTGATGATAGGGACAGGGAGATTAATCCAGTTAGCATGTTGCCTGTACTCCAAATGCATACTTGGAGTGCTAAGAGAGTGAGCATCTATTTGGCTTTTTCCAATTTTGAGTTCCTCCTGAGCGTTAATGCTGCTGAAGGCAAGTTAAATAAAATGGTAGACCACTCCATAATGAGTACTTTAATAACACTGGCTCTAAGTAAAGATAATCCAATAAGCAATTAGATAGCAGCACCAGGATATTCTTTCTAGAGAACAGGTTGAAGTTAGCTCATTTATACATAAATCATATTCTTACTACTGATGAATCTCATTTATTTTTTGCAGCATAAATTCTTCCCAAACTGCTTCCCAAACTTTCTTCCCAGGCTATTTAAAGCAGATACAGTTCTGCACCGACTGAGCCACTCAGGTGCCCCAATAAATAAAATCTTTAAAAAAAAATAAAAATGGTAGAAAGGTAAGTGGTCTTACATACTAAACATATGTTGCTAAAATGCCAGATGAACATCCAGACTGGTTAGAAGAACTGTGAGTATAGCAAGCAGAGAAATGGATGTGCAAATAAGAAAGAGTGTTGACTGTGAAGGTAGATTTTCCAGAATGCTGAATTGAAAGAGGGGGGACGAAAGAACAGTCATAGAAGAGAATATTGAATTTTAGTCTTGTTATGAAAATTTAGAATGATGAAGACATCTAAAGTGTAACTATACTATTTAGTAAAGGATGCATAGTAGAAATGGAGACATGGAACAGTGTTGGGTAGATAATTAGGGACGTGTGAGATCAGGTATTACTTTATTTTAAAATTCTTTAATGGACTTTTGTAACAGTAGTCATATGCCATTTATATTGCTTACACAAAATATTGATTTTAATAATTCCTAACAGAATCTATTATAGAAAATTGAAAACATAGTCTTTAAACACTCAAAAATTACATTTCTGTGGTGCCTGGGTAGCTCTGTCTGCTGACCATCCAACTCTTGGTTTTAGCTCATGGCATGAGATCATGGTTCATGGGATCAAACTCCACGTGGGGCTTTGTGCTCAGCAGGGGGTCTCCTTGAGATTTTCCTCCCTCTGCTCCTCCCCCCTCAAATAAATAAATAAATCTTTAAACTACAAAAAAAAATTATATTGCTCCCTCTGCTTGCTTTCCTTTCTTTTAACTATAAAATGAAAATTTTATCTACTAATACAGAGATTTCAGGTAATAGTGCTCCATTCCAAATCATGAAATGTCTATCAACTTTGTTCATAATCTTTTGCATTTTTTTTAAAGTTAAAAAAGTTTATCCATGGAGGTCTTGTGTATTCTTGGTTAAACTACTTCCTGGGTCTTTAAACAGATTTTGTGGCTATTGCAATCAAATCTCTTTGTTATTTTAACATTATTTATAATATTTTTGTATTGTTTAATGCTGATGTAAATAAATCTTACTGTTTTATGAAGGTTCATTTTTACATATTTCTTTAGTCTAAACTCAGTAATGCTTAGGGAGAAAGACATCTGGTTTAATCATGTTACTTTATATCTCTGTATCTCAGTTTCTGTGTCTATAAAGCAGGAGTATTAATAGAATCTACTTCATAGGGTAATATTAATGTATTATTTCAAGTGCCAACCTAATCCAGAAATTTGATTCCCAATTCTACATTCATTTTTGTGATCATTCTGAGTTGTGGAGGTCAAGCAAGTTAAAATTCTTTTCATCAGAAAGAAGTGGTTAAAATGGATTGAGATCCTCCCATTATTGGTAAAATCAATGGCTTGTAAACTAGATGCATTTACTTTGTTTTGCAAAGGTTCATCATTAACTTAACTATAACTTCCCTCCATTCTAACAGTCTGCAAACCGAATGTGCCATTACTTATTTTGAAATCACATTAATGATTTTTAAGTAAAATTAGCCTCATCTATACTACTTATTTTTTACAATAAAAAATTTTTCCTTCTTTAAAATCAAAAGCTTTTTACAATAACTTCTAGTATTAGGCATTAACTTGACTATCTTGAATAAAACATCATATTCTAAAATGCCTATTGAAAAATATATTCAGCTGTGAAGCTTTCTAAAAACAGCTTCATGTAATTTTTTTTTTTTCTTAATTTCATGTCAGTAACCAACACTCAAAACCAAGGGTAAATTAGGTAAGGTACAAAAGAGTGTGAAACAGTTGATAGCTAAAGACTTGATTACTTACATTTAAAGAAACTGCCTTGGATTCTAAGAATGTGAGAGTGAACAAAATCAGAGGATTCTGGTAATATTTTTGAACCTGAAATGCAGTGTAGAACCTCTATTAAAGACTTGTAATAGAACATACTTTAACACCAGCATGATCATGATCATTATGTACTCTTCTGAACCTCTGTAATCCTTAAGAGCTGTTTAGAAATGCTGAGAATTAAAGCTGGAAAGGTGGACAGAAGTGCAGGCAGTATTAATAATACGAGCTTTTGTATACTCACATTCACAGCATACAGTCATCCATCTTCAAACTCTTGGAACTCAAATATTCGAAATGATACTTAAAATTATTCAAATAAAATCCATACTGAAAAATTATAAAGGACATACTCTAAACTGGGGAAATGATGAGTTTCTAATCAGTTTAATAATAGAATATGATGTGTTAAGTTAAATACCGTAGGTATAGTGTGGCTAACAAATATCAACAATAAAATGTTTATGCAGTTTATATGCATAAAGACCAATTTATGGGGTGAATACTCTCTATTCCAGTATTAAAATTTAGAAAAAGTACACTATGTTCTCTGACAGTGTTTTCCTTTTAGCTAAGTTTATGCCTAATCTTTGTCATAACCTTTATCCATACCTTAGTATTTTTTAAAAACTCAGGTATACAACCTATTATAGAGCCATATATCAAACAGAACCTAAACACATATTCCTTAATTTGAGTTATTTGCATTTAATAAGTACATTTGCAAGAATGTGTTTTTCCTATGATGACAATAATAAGAAAAGGAAAATACAAGGGCATAAGTATGCTAAAATAATCTACCCTCAAATTCAAATAGCTATATATTTCTTACTTGAAAATACAGCCAGCCATATATTTTCTAAGAAACTACAGGCTATCCACAACAAGGCTATTTTTTTTTAGTTCTTTACTAAAATTAGTTATTAATGGAATACAATAGTTGCTAATGGGCTATTGAACAACGGGATAGAAAGGAAACTTGACTGGGGTGATATATGCCAATTAGCAAGTTCTTAAAGTAGCCACAGGGTTATTCCAGGCATCAATCTAAGCAGCAGTAAAGGAGGATTCAACTCTGCAATAGGACACACCTGAATTTCTACCTAGTTGGAGATTTCATGTTGCTTGATCAATTTATAATTAGTATGATATATGGCAGGAAACTTTTCTATTTAAAAAAAATAAAAAGATTCTGAACATAATTATCTTACTAGAATTTGACTAGAATAACTAGACGTATTTCCCAAGTGAGGAATTAAACATGACCCTTCGGGAGAGTGTAAGGAGTTTCAGAGCATCTCAAACTCTAAATTTTATGAAGTAATAAAACATTCTCAGAGAAGAGCCAGCTCACTTCATATTTGCATATGAACTATGACCAGTGATTCACTCTGAAAACAATGTGAGGGTAAATTTACAATTTAACTCAGACTCTGCATCATGTGGTGTAAATGAATCAAACAATATACAATAAATTTCATGGATAGTTAAGTTTTAGTTCTGGTGGTGTAAATCACAGGTGGGCTCCCATTACAGATAGATATATTGTTGGGATGATAAAAACAGTGAAGTAAAAAAAAAAGTCTTATCCTGCTTTAAGTATCTGAGCTTCAGAAGAAAGAGAAACTCAGTGGGGGAGATAACGAGTGGTGATAGGAACAGAAAAGAACTAATCCCAGTGCCAGAAATAAAAGGAAGAATCAAAGCCAAGCTACCTGTGTGACCTATCTGAACAATCCTAGGGTGAAATGAATCAATCCAACTTCCAATTTGTGGCCGAGCTGTAGAAATGGACCTAGAGAAATCAAAGAAGATTGGTTGGGGGAGGGAGGAGGAGAGCCTGCTGGAGTTGTTTGATCAAGCTAAGCTTTGCTCCATCAGATGAGAGAAATCAAACAGTTTTACTGCATGTTGGTGGAACATTTATGGATTTTAATTCTGCTGGAATGAACACGTTCATTTTGGCTAGGAATGGAGTCAGACAGTCTATGTCACCTAACACACTTAATCTGTATTTATCAAACATTCAACTCCATTTCTTTCATTGATCTGAAGAGCTAGAAGTTCGGAATTCATAAATAAAGTTTAGCAAGAAAAATCAAATACTTGGAATCACAGATATACGTGGTATGTTTGAAGATTTAGATGCATTTTCAAAGCCCACATAAGCCTTCATTAAACCATTAACACAAAAATACAATAAAAGTCTATTAATATTAAGTTTTATTACAATTTATAATCATTTTGTTCTCCAGTCTCCTCAGGGAACAATAATATTTCAGTACAAAGTTTACATCTCTATAAATCTTCTGAACTAGTAAAAAATTACCTTTTAGTAAATCTGCAAGTAAAAACAATAAAACACATTTCCAAAGCTGGTAAGAGGTAAAAAACACAAGAAAATTCCTTGCATCAGTCTCTGTGTTATTAAAAATTTATTTTCATTATTTTCAGTAAGGTTTTTATCCAAAGATACACAGTCGAAGAAAAAAAACTCTTCCAGACTTTCCTCAAGACCTAGGGAATGCTAAATGTATAGAGAGCATCTAAATTGGATGGTCAGAACAGTTTTTTACATCAGATTTTATGGTCAGAGTAGAAATGTAATGGACAAAAAAGGAGGAATAGGAGTTATTTTGAACAAAGGTATTCATCCTGATCTTGTGTCCATAGGAGAGACTGAAGAACAACTTCCTGAGTATTATCAGGAAGTCTTTTCATGCACCTTTAATGTGGAAATAGCTTATATTTCTTCAATTACATGTAACCATTCAAGAGATGATCATTGATCCGGAAAAGTCTTAAGACAATGAAAAAGTTGTACATGTGTGTATTATAATAGCTGCATTTTATTGTCTAGTTAATTTGGTGGGAAAATAATACTGATAGTGGTGGTATTGCTGCTAGATCATGTTGTCTGTGAATGAATATAAGGAATGAATGGATCTGCAGTCAGTTTCCAGCTCTGTCACTGTCTAGTTGCATAAGCATGATAAAGTTATTTCATTAGGTGAGCTTCAATTGATTCATCTACAAAATGAAGATGTAAAATTTAAATGTAACACAAAACACAATGTCTTAGGCATCCTAAGCCCACATTAATATTTAATTATTGTTAATAACATTATTTTTATGCAACCACAATAACATAGCAGTATACACACACACACACACACACACATATTAATTGAAGTATAATGCATGTTTTAGATACCATAGAGCAGGCCCACATCTTATCAACTAGTTTTGGATAAATGATAATACTGGACAGACAACAAAGTTTCATTTATTTGGACTTGAATTTACCCAATTTTGTGACTAGGTAAGGCATTCAGAGTTCATGTCAATCTGTGGAAAGTGGTGGAGCTTTATTTAATTGATGAATGCCTTACTAATTTGACGTGCTTCATTAGAAGAACTTTGGTAAATTGTTTGCAAGAACAGCAGGATTTCTCATGCATAAACTTAATGAACTAACCAATAAATAAATTGGTAAGATTATTAATGAGGTGCTTATTCAGAAATTCTTTAGTGGCTTGTCTACAGTATCTTTAGAAGACTTTAGTGAGTTTTCTCAGATTCTTGTTTGTCTGTCTTGTCGAAAGTGGCACATGCAGGATGTAAAGAAAATTTGATTAGCATGGGTAATATTTATATTAGTTCTCTTTAAAACTAAAATATTCAAAAAGCATGATAGAAACCAGTAGAGTTAGGAAGACTATTTCTGTACGCACACTAGAATTATGTTAACCATGTTTAACTTGGCTTAACCAATGTGATTTTTTGAATTATCAGCATATAATTTCAAAACATTTAGAACCTGGTAAAGAATTTTCTAAGGCAAATGTGACGATATTAAAATTTTATTCAAGAATATATATTAAACCTAGACCTTGCCAAACCATTGAAACAAAACAATGAGTAAGACACATTCTCTTCCTCCCTGTCAAGTAGAGAACACAGACGAGGAATCGGAAATTATAATACATTGCCTTCTAACATCCTGGAAGACAGTGTGTGTATCCTCTAACAATTTGTCCATCAAAAGTAATCTTCCTATAAGGAATTAAAAAAAAGAGCCAGTTAAAACCTGAGCTATTGTTTACCACAAGCATGCTGATTCTCCAATCTCCTTTGCCCCTGAAAACACTCAGTAATCTGGACACTCTTCTTTAGGTCTAGATTTCATCCTTGTAATGTTTGTGAATATAACAGTGCAGATGTCATTACATGACACATGAAATGGTTTTGTTCTTCGGAACTGAGTTTCCATTAATAGGGTAAACTCAGATGGTGCAGTTCATCTGTGTTTAACTTTTAAAAAAATAAAAATTTGAAGTATAACATACTTACAGAAGAGTGTATGGAACATAAGTGTTACTAGTATATATTGATGTTTAATACCATCTATTTTCTCTGCTTTGTTCCATTAATTACACACACACACAGTAGAATATTACTCAGCCTTAAAAAGAGGGAAGTTCTGCCATTTGTGACAATATGGATGAATCTCGAGATCATTATGCAAACAGAAATAATCCAGACAGAAAAAAAAACATTCTACATGATATTGCTTATTTGTGGAACTAAAAAAGAATTTGAACTGATAGGTATAGAAAGTAGTTTGGTGGTTTCCAGGACTGAGGAATGGGAGAAATAGGGATAGGTCGGTGAAAGGATATAAACTTTTAGTTACAAGATGAATAAGATCTGAGAAGCTAATGTATAAATGTGGTGACTATGGTTGATAATACTGTTTTGTATAATTGAAATTTGGTATTAGAATAGAACTTGAATGATCTCACCAAAAAGAGGAAAAGAGGTAAATATATGAGGTGATGAATGTTTTAATTAACTCAGTGTGGGAATCCTTTCACAATGTATACATATATTATTAAGTCATCATGTAGTACACATTAAATACATTTTATGTGTCAGTTATACTTCAGCAAAATTGAAAAAATAAAGTTAATAAAGAAAAAGTGTTAAATAATAAGAAAAAGAAATAATTTATCAAACACAAAAATCATGCCCTTGCCTTCATATGTGCATATAAAATGTAAATTTTTTAATTTATTTATTTGAGAGAGAGTGAGAGAGAGCATGAGCAGTGCAGAGGGAGAGGGAGAAGCAGGCTCCTGGCTGAGCAGGGAGCCCCATGTGGGACTCGATCCCAGGACCCTGGGATTATGACCTGAGCGAAGGCAAACACTTAACCGACTGAGCCACTTGGGTGCCCCTGCATATAAAATGTATATCATACACACATATATTTTTATGTGTGTATATATATATACAATAACACAATGTAGATTAAACTTGTATATAGGACCTGTTGTATTCCAGGCACTATTTAATGCCATTACATTTATGTAATCCACTTACCAAACTCTAGGTGTTCTTATTAAACTCCTTTTATGCAGAAGGAAACTGAGGAATAGAAAACTTAAGTAACCTGCTAAAGATCATATAACTGGAAAGTGGTGGAGCCATGCTCTGAACCCACACAGTCTAATTCCAGTCTTGTTAGATATTATTCTAAGTTAACTTGGCACATAGCACATAATACCAACCTGTATAAAAACAAGTAAATGGAATAATTATAGAAGGAAATTTAGTAGGGTATTTTGGAAAAAAAAGTTTCTGAAATCAATAGCTCAAACAGGCCACAGAATATTAAAGAATATTAAAGACAAAATTTAGGAATAACACATTTAATAAGACTGTGCTAATAGAATCATGCACAAAAATGAATGCAATCAAGTAAAGAGCCATACTTCTAAAGCATTTTTAGAATATTGCAAAAATTCATTATTCAATAGAAACAGTATGCAGGCCCTGTTTTCTGAATATGATAGAAAAAATTAGAAATAAAAGAATAAATGTAGCCCAGATATTTCACAGATTTGCAGATAAAATCACTTAAAATTATCATATTTTTAAAGTCAGTAAAATTATGAAACATTTATAATGAAATTTTAAAACACCATAGCATGTGAGATGCAGCTAGACTAGCAATTAAATGAATATTTATATCAGAATTACATTTATTGAAATGTAAAGAAAGTTTAAAAATAAGCTAGAAAATTTGGTCCAGGAATTTTGGAAAGGAGCAAGAGAAAATGCCCAGAGGATATAAAAGTTTGGAAATTCAATTAAACCAGGATTTGAGATAGAAAACCCAGACCAGAAAACATACACAAATGGTAGAGATCATGTATTAAAAAAACCTATGGGAATACCAATAAATAGACAACATTTAGTCTCAGTGGACAAGATGAAAAGTGAGGAGTGTAAATAACAGTATTAGAAATACTTTTAAAGATTTATCTGTAGATGAAGAGGGAGTTTAAATATCGTAAGAATGTTTTAATAATGTTTAGAATAATTAATGATAATACATTTAAAAACTTTAAAGAAATAAGTAATATTCTAGAAAATTGTTATTTAAAATTATTTAAACATGACTGGAACCCTGAACATATCAATAGCCACTAAAATTACTGATAAAAAATCAATAAAAATATGTATAAGTTAAATAATTTAAAAAGAGAAAAAATGTCTACTTTCAAAAACTATTCCTCAAAATGGAAAAAAGGAAGCGTATGGTCACTTTTAAAACATTGTACAGCATAAGCCTGCAAATGAGTTGAAGGTGCAGGTAAAGCTGCGTGCCAGTCTTACCTGTGAATCTAGATGCAAAACATCTAAGTAAATTATCATGAAATCAAATCCATCAGTGCATTAAAAGCTCAGTCTTGGCAAAGTTGGTCTTACTCAGTAATTACAAGGATAGTTCAACACTTAAAAATCTAATAGTGGGGCACCTGGGTGGCTCAGTGGGTTAAAGCCTCTGCCTTTGGCTCAGGTCATGATCTCAGGGTCCTGGGATCGAGGCCCGCATCGGGCTCCCTGCTCAGCGGGGAGCCTGCTTCCCCCTCTCTCTGCCTGCCTCTCTGCCTCCTTGTGATCTCTCTCCCTCTGTGAAATAAATAAATAAAATCTTAAAAAAAAAAAAATCTAATAGTGAAAAAGTCAGTAAATGGAAACATTGTGACTTAAGTCTGGTTGCTGGCTTCTTCCCCCAAAATTAATTCTGAGAACAATAGAGAAAAGTAAGGTATGGATCTTAGGACTCTTATAACCAGTATTAGAAACCCTTAGAGGAACCAAGGCTCTTTGAACTGATGTGGGTGCCTGTTGATAGAGTCTTATCAGAAAGATAGTTTGGGGAAAAAATTTCAATTTTGCTCTTGACACTTTTATTTTCTTGTGTTGAGCATGCTCATTCTTCAGTCACCTAGTTATAATAGCACAGTCAGATATAATTGTGTTTAATTTTAAATGTTGAAAACTAAAATTATACTTTTTCAAATGTCTATAGAGATATTTATTAAAATTATTCTATGTTATATCCAAAGGAACCTTATATATTTCTCATAGAAATAATAAATACCTTGAACTGCTGGATGTTAGTACAGTGAAATAAGAAATTAATAATAAATATAGAAAACCAAGCTCTTCAATCCAAATGAATGGTTTAACAGTCTTAGGTAAAAAATATAAACACGTACTTTCAGAATATTTAAAGCATAATAAAAATTCAAAAGTAAGTAGTCATATGGATTAGGTGTGACTAAAGCCTTACTCAGATAATATGATATCTTTAATCAGTTCTAATTCAAAACTAGCAAAAAGTAAAAATAAACAACTTATGCTTTCAGCTCAGTAAATGTCATTAAATATATGATAAATTTAAAATTTAAAGTTTTCGGGCGCCTGGGTGGCTCAGTGGGTTAAAGCCTCTGCTTTCGGCTCAGGTCATGATCTCAGGGTCCTGGGATCGAGGCCCACATCGGGCTCCCTGCTCAGCGGGGAGCCTGCTTCCCCCTCTCTCTCTCTGCCTGCCTCTCTGCCTCCTTGTGATCTCTCTCCCTCTGTGAAAGAAATAAATAAAATCTTAAAAAAAAAAAAAATAAAAATAAAATTTAAAGTTTTCTATACATATTCAGACATATGCAAATATATATGTGTGCATATGCACATAATACACACAGGATATATAATTACTGAAAGTAAAAATGTTGCATTTTTATCTTTTTAGGGATTATCTATAAAGAGATAAAAAGGGTTTTAGGGATTATCTCTTTTTTAGAGATTATCTCTAAAGAATCAAAGAATTTTAGGGATTATCTCTGAAGAGATAAAAAAGGAGGATCTACTAGGTGGTAGATGTAACATATTTTTGACTCTGTTGATATGTTGTATATCTTAAGCTAGATGGTACCTACACAGGTGATTTTTAAAAGTTATTCTTTATATATTTTTAATATCCTAAATATTTGCTGATAATTTAAAGTCATTAGAATAAATGTGTCATAAGAATACATTAAGTTTTGAATTAATATGGTTCATTTTCTAGAGTCAGATTTTATGTTCTGAGATTCAAAGCACATCTGGTCAATCAATCTTTTTAGTAGCTGAGCTGATTTTATTATGCCCCAGAAGTGGGAGAGAGAGAAGGTTTCTGTTTGACTAATTTGGGGCCACTTATGCTATCTATTTGATTTAATTTATATGGTAC
Organism: Ailurus styani; assembly: GCA_002007465.1. Classification (NCBI taxonomy): domain Eukaryota; kingdom Metazoa; phylum Chordata; class Mammalia; order Carnivora; family Ailuridae; genus Ailurus; species Ailurus styani. The sequence goes on from LNAC01001288.1 coordinate 141,052, forward strand.
ATCATTCATTATCACATAAATAAACTACCTACTGACAATTCTGAGCATTTCAGTTCAAGACAGATGGCTTTAGGGTCAGTAAATTTAACAGAAATAGACTATATAACATTTTTGCTCAGCAGTTCCTACCTAATGTGCTCTCATATACACTGTAGAATAGTAGATGAGAGTCTCAGGCCTTCCTCCTATGGATAAAGGATAGTATGTGCACCCAGGAATGTAAGATACATTGAATGGTCGTTTCTAAACATTAATGTTCCTATCAAATTGAATTTCAAAGATTTCACATTTTAATATGGAAGAAAATAAGAAAATAAATGTTATTCAATAAGAACGCATAATATTTTATTTTACTATTATAAACATCTGTATTTTCATAGGATAAGTGCTTTTTCATCAGAATAAGTGCTTTTTATGGGTTATCCTAGTTAATCTTTTCAGCAGTACTATGAAATAGATGTTCTTATTTACTTTTTTAAAGATGAGGAAACTGATTTGCAACAAACACTTTAATAAGTTGCCTAAGTTCTTGTAGATGGAAAATGCACAGTTCTTGTAGATAGAAAATATTAACAGATATGTTTATTTTCTGATTTGTTCAAGAACAACATACAGAGCAGAATGGAAACCCAGAAACTATGAGTGTGCATTTCATTAAATTTTCACAAATTTAACTCAATCTTTACAACTGCCATCCATATCAAGATAGATTTAAATTAAAAAAAAAGGGAAAAAAAGATTTGCCAAAAATGAATAAATTCCCTTTATTATCGCTCAAAGTTATTACTGCTTCCACTGCTAAAGGTCCACTGGTGGGCGCCTGGGTGGCTCAGTGGGTTAAAGCCTCTGCCTTCGGCTCAGGTCATGATCTCAGGGTCCTGGGATCGAGGCCCACATCGGGCTCCCTGCTCAGCGGGGAGCCTGCTTCCCCCTCTCTCTCTCTCTGCCTGCCTCTCTGCCTCCTTGTGATCTCTCTCCCTCTGTGAAATAAATAAATAAAATCTTTAAAAAAAAAATAAAAAAAAATAAAGGTCCACTGGTGATTTCTATTATTAAGATTAAATTTTTGTCCATTATATAAGTATAAATATCTTAATATATAATTATTTTTTCTATTTATATAAATGGAATCATTTAATCCACATTCCTTTGTATCAGTTCTTTTGTTCAAAAAAAATGCCTGTGGGGTTCATTCATGTTGTTGTATGCATCAGTAGTCTAATAATTGTCATTGCTTTATTTTATTTTATGCATAAGATAAAAAGGATCCATTTTTTGCTGATGGACATTTTTATTATGTACATTTTAGATTTTTTTGAGTAATATTGTTATAAACATTTTGTATGTGTCTAATTCATACATAAGTATGAATTTCATGTGGATATAAAACTAGGAGGAGGGATTTCTGTGTCATGGAGTATGGTATGATCAGTTTAGATAAATCAGTAAAATGATCAGTAAAATGATTGTTCCTATTTATTATCCCACCAACCATTATAAACATTGCTCCAGATCCTTGACTAAACTTAGGATTGACTAAACTTTTTTTGTTTTTAGTGTTTCTGGTGATATTTCTTTGTACTTTTTTTTTTTTAAAGATTTTCTTTATTTATTTTGACAGAGAGAGATTACAAGTAGGCAGACAGGCAGGCAGAGAGAGAGGAGGAAGCAGGCTCCCTGCTGAGCAGAGCGCCCGATGCGGGCCTCGATCCCAGGACGCTGAGATCATGACCTGAGCTGAAGGCAGAGGCTTTAACCCACTGAGCCACCCAGGCGCCCTTCTTTGTACTTTTAATTTTTATTGCATTTTATTGATAAACCTTCTCCCAGGCAAATACCTTTTCCCAGGCTGTGGCTTGCTTTTTCACTACCTTAATGGTGTTCTGGGATGAATGAAAAATTTTGATTCTAGTAATGTCCAATTTATCAGTTACTCCTTTTGTGATTAGTATAAATTATAATCTGTTCAAGAATACTTTGCTTTTCATAATTTCATAAAAACGTTTTTCTGTATTGTTTTTCTTAAAACTTGAGTGTTTTCTTTTTGTACATTGTGTATTGTATCATTTAAGGTTTGCCAGAGTATTTAATTTAGGGCTCGATTGCTAGGGTACTCTCTGCCAGGACAGCTTGGCTTCACTAAGGAGAGTCCCTTCCTTTAGGAATCTAGCTCCTTCCAGCAGGTTGCCTGAGTATATACTCAAACAAGTGTAGAAAATCAAGGGGAAACTTTTGGGAAACACTACACAACTAGAGGACAAAGGACAAGGATGTTGGGAGATAGCAACTGGGGCCATTAATGCGTTCAGTGTACCATAGTCAATTCTTTGACCCTGAATACTCATTTTTATCCCAAATGCAATATGAAATAAATTTAAAATTTTACTCTCTTTTAAGGTACTCCGATGAATCATCCAATCATAATATCAGACTTAAAGACTTGGCTAGCATATCAGGTCCAAGTGGGTCTTCTTGGAAATTACTCTTACTGACTAGGAGACCTATAAAATTAAAAGATAAGTTGTCTGCTTTCCACACAACTTATGTTTTTTCATTTATCTCCTAGAGACATTGTCATCTACAAATGGAAAAAAACTGAAAGTATATAGCACTAGTCTGTAGTAATTATAATATCCACTGCATTAAGGATGCCAGGTTCTACTACTACTCTGGGGTTGGGGAATGTTTCTTGATCTAAGCTTCAGCTCTGCTCCTAGGAGGGACTCTGCAGTCCATTGTTCTCCATGGTTCTTGGGTCAACCCGCTGTCATTCCTCGATCAGTCAGCCCCCTGAGAGTCAGTCAATGACGATGAGATGATTGTTCCAAGAGTATATCCATATGTCAAAGCTTATCAAATTTTGTATACTTTAAATATGTCCAGTGTATTGTATGTCTATTGTATATCAATGCAGAAAGTCATTAAGTAGAGGTGAAAAAAATAAATGAACTACCACAATATATAGTAACATATATGGAGTAAAACATAATGGAGTAAAGATTAAGTCCCAAAACACCACATAATGTATGCACAGTAATTATAAAGTTTAAAAACAAGCAGAGCTAAGAAATGTACTGTTTTTGATAATGTTTTTTTTCATTTATCTTAAAAACTTTTTTGGTGTTTATTTATATGAATATATGAACCTCAAGTTGTAATACAATTCTGTCTTAACAAATACCATTATAAAAATCTTTATATCATTCAATCCTTTTTCACTTGTTTAGTGCTTTTTACTTCTGAAGGACACAGAGCATCATTTCCATTTTTTTAAAGATTTTATTTATTTGTCAGAGAGAGAGAGGACAAGCAGGGGGAGTGGTAGGCAGAGGGAGAAGCAGGTTCCCTGTTGCGCAAGGAGCCTGATGCGGGACTCGATCCCAGGACCCAGGATCATGACCTAAGCCAAAGGCAGACATTTAACTGACTGAGCCACCCAAGCATCCCCTCATTTCCATTTCTTAGTTGCATTTCTTTTTATTTTTTTAATTCTACCTTTTATTACTTATTTTTTATGTTTATTTTTATATTTTTTATTTAAATTCAATTAATTAACATATGTTATTAGTTTCAGAGGTAGAATTCAGTGATTCATCAGTCTTCTTTTAAATTTATTTTTATTTTTTATTATGTTCAATTAGCCAACATTAGTACATCGTTACTCAGTGTTCATTATATCACAAGCCCTCCTTCATGTCCATCACCTAGTTACCCCATCTCCCTAACCCCCTCCCCTCTAGCAACCTTCAGTTTGTTTCCTATGATTAAGAGTCCCTTATGGTTTATCTTTGATTTAAGTGATGTGTTCACAAGTGTTCATTTTTTTTACTTGAACAATTAATTACTAGTATGTTTAATATATTTTTGCATGTATGAAATATTATTCATAGGATAATAAAAGAATAAAATATGTAAGTAAATCAGTAATATAGAGCAGATTGTCATAATTACTATTCAGCAATGAGTTGCTCATGGACTTCAGGAAAATAAGAGATGTGCCTCAAAGCATTACAGATGATGAGGCAGTTATATATCATTATACATAAACCACATTCCTAGGAGGTGGTTTACCATTTGAAAATCATATTTGAATATATCATATTAATGCCATCTAATTGGCTTGTCTGTGTTAGTATATATGGATCTTAAATAGATGACATTGTAAACTCAGAAAGTTCTTTTTGATTTGAAGTCATTGAATTTGCTTTCAGGAAAATCTGTAATCTACATATTTTTATTCTCAGGGCTCTTTGTGTTATCTCATTGAAACACCTTAAATATAAGATATTAAAGACCTAATAAAAATAGATCACTAAGAATTAACTATTAATAGTCTTTTCAGAATTTAATGGTGTATAACAGTGAATTAATCTGTTCATATTAATTCAGAAATGCTACTATTATGGCAGGAATTTTAAAATTTTTAATATAAAGATAGAATCACCCTGTTAAATTCTTTAAGTTTAAATCCATTTAAATTATTTTAATAGAGAATATTATTTGTATGGTGTGCAGCAGGATAGAAACATCTGGTGTTTATGCATTTTCTGCTAAATCACAGATGACTAATTATTTTCCTTGTGTCAGGAAAAAAAATTGATTAATCACCTATCCTTGTTAGCCTAATGTTCTGCAACTAAGATCTGTTCTTTTAAGTCTTCAACCTCCTTTGTACATTCTGTGACCTTCTTAACTGCGGGGGCATTTATTTCCATTTTATCAAAAATTTTTTCAAATAGATTTGCTTCTAAATACTTCTAGAATTTTTGTTTCAAGAATTTTAAAAAATATCGTTGGACAGGCCCATAGAAATTCTGTTATGATTTTGATTGTTTGAATATGGTTTAACTTGGAAAAATTTGGCATCTCCATTGTTCCATTGCTGTTTCTGCATGCTAAAATTATCTGCCAACTTATTTATGGCTTTGCTTGAGTTTCAGTTAGGTTTTATAGTTTTCACTGTGTTATTTTTTTTTAATTTTATTTTTATTATTTATTATTCACTGTGTAATTTTTTAAAAAGATTTTATTTATTTATTTATTTATTTATTTATTTATTTATTTATTTATTTGAGAGAGAAGGGGGTGAGAGCAAGAGCAGGAGCAGAGGGAGGGACAGAGGAGGAGTCCTCAAGCAGACTCTGTGCTGAGCACTGAGTGATCACGGAGCTGATTCCATGATCCCGAGATTGCAACCCTAGCTGAAACCTAGAGTCGGATGCTTAACCGACTAAGCCACCCAGGTGGCCCTTCATTGTGGAGTTTTTGTATATTTTTGCTATTTGTACAGGATCTTTATGAAATTTTTTTCTAAATTGTTTTTTCTAATATATAGAGAAATTATTCATTATTTTATAATCTAAATGGCATTGATAATGCCTGATTTGGGGCGTGAGAAAGCTTAAAATTGAAATACAGAAACAAATTTAGGGTAGCTTCTCTGAAAGGAACTAACTTAAAGCTGTTTTTTTACTCCTACTCTGTTTTATAGTGCTTTCCAAAGAATTTGGAAGAACCAGCGTTTCCCTAATGACCTTTTTCTCCCTTTCTCATTCAGAATAATGTATAATGCATTCCATATTTCAGTGATACTCTTATTATGGGGATTTGTTTTCCAGTCTCTTTTACAAAGTTAAAGTTCAGAGAGCAAAAGCACATGGTTTGGAAAATAATCAGCAAAGACATCCCTTACAAAGAACAGAACAAGATTATGGAAGATGTGTTCACTAAGGAACTTTCTCCACTGTCAAAACAGGCAGTTTTCACCATAATTTACTAGCAAGATTTTATAACTGTTTGCGACCATTGACTGTTTGTGTTATCCATTCTGTATAAATAATCATTGGAAATAATTATTGTTGTTATCTTGTTTGTTTGTTTGTTTGTTTTTAGGTAATCAGACCACAAGAAATTACATGTAGATGAGACAGAAGGCCCAGAAATCCCAGACTCTGAACTGGACACAGTTATTTGGTAGGACTTGGGATGGACTCCCTTGGGAAAATATATGTATGGGTACTTAGTTTCTTTACAATAATTTCAGTTTCCTTCACTATTAAAAGGATTTATACATTTCAGCCAGGCATCTTCCCTCAGCTAAAGATTACATTTTCTTTTGTTGTTGTTGTACACATTTAAGGTTTACACATTGATGATTTGATATCCATATACATTCTGAAATAATCACCACAATCAAACTAGTTAGTAAATCTGCCACTTCACATAGTTACCCCGTGTGTGTGTGTGTGTGTGTGTGTGTGTATGTGTGTGTGTGGTGAGGATACATAGGACATACTCTCTTAGCAAATTTCAGGTATAGGGTACAGTATTGTTACCTGTGGTCACTATGCTATGTGCATTAGATCTCCAGAACTTCTTCATCTTATATAACTGAAACTTCTATCCCTTGACCAACATCTCTCCATTTCTCCCATTCCCCAGATCCTGCTAACTAGCATTCTATTCTCTGCTTCTATGACTATAACCATTTTATTTAGTTTTTTTAAATTTTTTATGACTCTAACCATTTTAGATTCCACATATATATGAGATCATACAGTTGTCTTTTTATGCCTGAGTTATTTTAGGTAGAATGATGTCCTACAGAATCTTCCATATCGTCAAAAATGGCAGGATTTCCTTCTTTATTTAAGGCAGATAATATTCCATTTTATATGTATATATACTGTATTTTCCTTATCTGTCTATCTGGTTTTTGACATTTAGGTTTTTTCCATATCTTGACTGTTGTGAATAATGTTGTAATGAACATAGGAGTACAAGTATCTCTTGAGTTCCTGATTTTAAATCCTTTGATTAAATATCCAGCCATGGGATTGCTGGATCATATAGTAGTTCTATTTTTAATTTTTTGAAAAATCTCCCTCCTTTTTTCCATAATGGTTGTGCCAATTTACATTCCCACTAACATGTATATTCCCACTAATGTGCAGGGTTGTGATGTGAGCCGTCTGCGTGGTACAAGAAGGTGAACCCCCGCTGCACAGCATGGGGCACCGCCCTCCTGCAAGGCGAGGAGAATGGCCATGGGTGAAGCATTAATCACCCCCTCCCAGTTAAAAGCGGCTTGCAGCTCGAATGACGCATATCAGTATGAACGGTAAGATTAGACTAGATTTGTTAAACATAGGTTGAATTTACTGTTTGTAGATACCATATTATTAATCAACATAAAAATATTTAGTATAAACATAGTTACTGGAAGAAATATAGTCGGATAATTGACTTTTTCGAGGTGTAGATAATTTACTCTTTCTATAGATAAACAGGCCCAAATGGAATCCGGGATAATTGCTGAGAAAGAATCTGGCGCCATGCTGTGCCTCCCCCCAGGATATATAGCATTTAACTTTAGGGCTTAATGACCTTATACAAAACCCTTGATTTACATCAGAACTAGGAGTAACCACAATAAAGGGGCACTATACAGATAAACAGAACAGGCCTCATCTATCAAGGTTTTGAGAAATACCAGGTCCATCTATGAAGGTTCCTTCAATTAATAAATAAACATTCTGGTTGTGTTTTTTATCACCCTTTGTTACAATGATAAAAATAAAGGATCCTGAGCCCTGAGGTTTTGGGAGACTCCTGAGACATCATTCGAGTCCATCTCCTCATTTTGCATTCGCCGCCGCCGTCCTTTCCTTCGGGGACCCCTGGACCTGCTGGAGCTGGCCTCCAGCAGGGTTGGTTCCCTTTTCTCCACATCCTCACCAAAGCTTAGTATCTTTTATTTTCTCAATAATAGTTATCTTAACAGTATGATGTGATACCTTGCTGTAATTTGTTTTGGATTTCCCTGAGCACCTTTGAATATACTTCTTGGCTATTTGGTTTTTTTTCAGGAAAATGTTTCATATCTTTTGCACATTTTTTATTTGGGTTGATTTACTTTTTTTGTTATTGAGTTGTATGACTTTCTTGCACATTTTGGATATTAACCCTCTATCACATGTATGGTGTGCAAATATATTCTTTCATTCTGTTATCTTCATTTTGTTCATTATTTTCTTTGCTGTGTAGAAGCTCTTCCTTTTTAATTTTAATTAAATATTTTTATTGAGTATACAAATGTTACATTAGTTTCAGATGTACAATGTTGTGATTCAGCTTCTCTATATAAATGCTGTTCTCACTACAAGTGTAGCTACCATCTATCACCATACAACGCTATTACAATATCATTGATTATATTCCTTATGCTGTACCTTTTATTCCTGTGACTTATTCATTCCATAACAGGAAGTTTGTATGTCCTACTCCCCTTCACCCATTTTGCCCACCCCCCTCAACACCCATCCACTGGCAACCATTAGTTTGTTCTCTGTATTTATGAGACTGATTTTGTTTTTTGTTTATTTATTCATTTTGTCTTTTAGATTCAACACATGAGTGAAACCATGAAGTATTTATTTTTCTTGGTCTGATTTATTTTACTTAGCATAATACCCACTAGATTCATTCATGTTATCACAAATGACAAAAATCTCATCCTTTTTTATAGCTGTATAATATTCCCGTGTGTGTGTGTGTGTGTGTGTGTGTGTGTGTGTGTGTGTGTGTGTGTGTACACACACACCACATCTTTCTTATCCATTTGTCTATTGAAATTTAGCCTGCTTCTATATCTTGGCTGTTGTAAATAATGCTGCAATAAACATAGAGATTCATATATCTTTTCAAATTAGTGTTTTTGCTTTCTTTGGGGAAATACCCCTTTTAGGATTATTGGATTATCTGGTATTTCCATTTTAATTTTCTGAAGAACCTCCATACCATTTTCCACAGTGGCTATACCAGTTTACATTTCCATCAATAGTTGTATAGAAGCTTTTTAACATGAGGTAGCCCCACTTGTTTACTTTGCTTTTGTTGCCTCTACGTAGAGTGTCATACCCAAAAATTGTGCCAAGACAAATTGGCACATCAAAGAACTTTTTCTGTATGTTTTCATCTAGGAGTTTTATAGCTTCCCATGTTACATTTAAATCTCATCCATTTTGAGTTGATTTTTGTGTGTGGTATAAGATATTGGTTCAATTTCTTTCCCCCTGCTTCCTCCCTCCCTCCCTCTCTCCTTCCCCCACTCTCCCCTTCCTTTCACCTGCCTTCCTCCCTTCCTTCCTTCCTTCCTTCCTTCCTTCCTTCCTTCCTTCCTTCCTTCCTTCCTCGTGTGGAGATACCCAGGTTTTGTTTTGTTTTTTTAACACCATTTATTGAAGAGGCTCTCTTTTCCCTATTGTGTATTCTTGATGCCTTTCAAAGATTAGTTGCCAGTATATGCATTGGAAGACTGCATTTTCAAATCCCTTTTGCAGCTAGGTAAAGCATTATAACTAAGTGTTGGTTATAGGATATGGGAGAAAGGTATGTATGTGACTTCTGATTCATGCTTTTGAGAAGAGTTGTGTTAATACTTTCCCTCTCGATTTCCTTTCCAGTAGCTGAAATTTACAAATAATATTGTAAGCTATAGCATACATATTAGGACATGATGTATTGAAACCAAACCTTGAGGATGGCTTGGTCAAAAGGACAGAAAAAGATTGAATTCTCAATACCACATAGTATTTATATATATTTTATACTTTTCATTGGAAGTAGTAGTATATATTATATAATCTGTAAATAAATTGCAGGTGTATTTAAAAAATAACTTATTGATTGGGGAATTTTTTCAGCCTATGCCAAAACTTAGGTGCTAACACTTCTGTAGAGAGCACAATATCAAGGAAGCAGGAGAGAAGATAACTTTAGAGTGAAGCAGGGAAGAAAAAGAGCAGATATTTAAAGGAGTGCATTTTGGAACTGGTCACAGCTTCCAAACAGGTTAGCTGGTGATTGATCTCACAAGAAGTCTTCACAGAGGCAAAGGAATCTACTGCATCTGTAGAAATAGAAAAAAGAGAGAAAAGAAAATCACTTTTATATCAATCTCATTCTTTTAAAAAAGTTTTTCTGTGAGGCAGCAGGTGTGCTTCTCTTCCAGATGGTACTGCTTGACTCCTTCAAAGCAGGCTTGTTCCTAGAGCAAGGCATTACACACGGGGAGAGGGAAGGAACTGGGTGTCTGTGATGGGTGTGATCTTGAGCCACCCCTGCTGAAGCTTGCACCTTAGTAACAACAGAGAAGCCATATGCCAGAGTGAGAGGAGTTGAAATGTGGGGTGACATGCTATCTCTTAGTGTCTGTGAATAACTTGAGGGACTTGTTAACCAGATGAACCGTCCCGATGATTGACTCTCTGTTATGAAGCTGCCAACAAAGCTCTTTGAAGCCTTTCTTCAAAGATCCTTGTGGTGTTTAAGAAAGCATTTAGTGTCCCACATTGTTCCTGGAGTGTCCACAGTAATATTAAGCAGAGTATAGTGGAAGTACAGGATTGAAAAAAAGTCTGGAGACCAGTTCAGTAGATATGGACATTAGAAAGAGGTAAGGCTCTAATGAAAGACAAATACTGCTATCTTCTCTTTTAAATGTTCTAGATATTTTTATAAGTAGTCATTGAAGAGCTTTTAAGGTTAAGGGCGTTTTTTAGCTGAAATATCTGAAAAGGATCTGCTGCCACTAGAGAAGCTTATGGAGTCCTAATGAGTGGGAGAGGCCAAGAAGCCCTGAGTGTCCAGGGAAGTCCTGCTCTGGCTTGGGAGTGTGAGAGGCCCTGGTGATGCTTATGAAGGAAACACACACTTAAAAGACTAATTTAGATATATAACCAACTTAAATAGAAAACATCTCAAAGTGTTGAATATCTTTATCTGTGTTGTACTCCATTGAGGGTTCAAAATGCCTCCAAACCCCTATTAGGCCCATAACAATTAGCAATCCTAATGAATTACACAGATTTACTTTCTTTCTCCCACAAAATGCATAAATAATAGATGAACAATTTTATAGGCTATGGTTTTGGATGAATTATATGGGTATTTGTTCGGTTCAACTAAAGCTACCCATTATTTTAGGAACAATAAATCATGCAGATTAATCATTTAACTAAATTAAATTCACAACTTTCAGACATTGGAGAGAAGTAAGTCTGAAACTTTTGGTATTCAAGTGAGTTTTAGGCTCTTTTAATTGTTTGGTTATTTTAAGCATAATACTTAAAAAAATTCAAGATGCCTTCAAAACAACTACTTGATAATATCCTGGTAGAATTAATGTAAATGATATGTATTAGCAGTGAAGAAAAAAATCCAGTATCTACTTTATGCATCTGCACTTTTATAGAATACAGCGCAGTAGTTAAACAGTATTACATGATTTGGTAATCTTTGTCCATGTTTATAAGAAAGCTTATGGCACTGTAAATTAGCCATGACTCTATATTAGATACATGAGAATAAAGCATCATCTCACTAGTTCTTCATAGATATTGTCTAATAGAGCTGTATATCTGTTGAATCACTCTGTGAATGCAGAATAATGGTCTTTGATGTTTAATATTTTTGGTTAAAACCCCATTTATATAGTTCAAGAAATGTGTTTTGACCCATGCACTCTATGTACTGATTTATTTACTTTGCATCTGGTGAACCTAAAATAGTTTTAAAGGAATTCTGTAGATGCCAGTGAACATCTGAAAGTATTTTATGATACCTATATTAAAAATAAGAATTCCCATTGCAGGGGAGTTTAAATTGCCTGAACCATAAAAGGATTATTTTTCTAACAAGTGAACTAGTGTTCTGTTCCTTGTGTCCTTCCTGTATTCTATAGACTCTTAGGAGTAATCCAGGATCAATTCTGCCAGTGCCCAGGCAATTAACTCTTTGGCTGCAGTTCACCTACCAGCTTGATATCCCATCCTCTTATTAGACCCTGGCACTTGAATTCCACCCAGCCTTGATGGGTCTTTGAACTCAGTGTAGTATTGTCATATGAACTAGATTTTATCTCATTTAAAATTGCTTGCTGGCACACACAAATGTGGTAAGGCAAGAGGTTCTTCAGCAGGAAGTCCAGTGTTCACTGTAGAAGTAAATGATCACTTTTTGAAACCATTCTTTGTTTTCCACAAAAATAATTTATATTACTTAATCAAAGACGTTTTTCCTCCAAACATGCCATGTTTCTTATTAAAATATTGCTGTAGACTGAATGTTTGTGTTCCTTCAAAATTACTTTGTCAAATCATAACTCCCAATGTGATGGTATTGAAACATTTGGGAGGTGACTAGTTCGTGAGGCTGGAGCCTTCATGAATGAGATTAGTGCCCTTAAAAAAGAGACTTCAGAGAGCTCCCTTGCCTCTTGCACTATGTGAAGACACAGAGAGAAGACAGCTGCCTGTGAACCAGGAAGTGGGCTCTCACCAGGCACTGAATCTGCTGGTGCTTTGATCTTGGACTTCCCAGCCTCCAGAACTATGAGAAATTATATTATTTATAAAGCCACCCAGCCTATGGTATTTTTGTTATGGCAACCCAGAGACGCTAAGACAAATATATTATTAGCAGGCTTAAAAATTTAAAGACTAGTTTTTTTTCAAGAATATTGAGGAAGTTGGGGTGCCTGCATGGCTCAGTGGGTTAAGCCTCTGCCTTCGGCTCAGGTCATGATCTCACGGTCCAGGGATTGAGTCCCACATCGGGCTCTCTGCTCAGCAGGGAGCCTGCTTCCCCTTCTCTCTCTGCCTGCCTCTCTGCCTACTTGTGATCTCTCTCTCTGTGTGTCAAATAAATAAATAAAATCTTAAAAAACAAAGAATATTGAGGAAGTAAAAAGAATATTAAGGAAGTAATTTTACAGATTTTTCACAATATTCTGAGATCCCTCATTTTGTTATATGTAAACAGATACAAAGAAGGTAAGAACAGTGTTTATTATCCGTTTCATCAAACATAGAGTATATTTGGTAAACTACAAATAAAAACTGACCCTTGACCAACCCCCAAAAGTCATTCTGTTGTTATTTTACTCAGGATGATAAGTCTCCTCAGACAGAGAAAATCCAGCTTCTGGTGGTAAGGACAATTAGAGTTCCAGCTGATGATATTAGACTATAAATTCTGAAGTACAGTCATTGTTCCTGTCTGTCCTAGAAGGCAAACACTAAGAGAAGAATATGTAGTAGATAATATATAGAATATATAATCATTGTTTGTCCTTCTAATTTGGGATATTACTAAGTGGTTATTGAAAGTAATGTATGTGTTTGAAATGGGGACAAATAAGGTGCAACTAGATTTTAAATATACAGTATGTAGGATTTTTTTCTTAAAAGACTTGATTTTTAAAGTTCATGTTGAAAACACAGTCTTTATGAAGAATATTCAAAACAGGTTTTTCAGTGTTTTTAGTATGCTTAACTTCTCTATGCACTAACCTTGTTATAAGAAATCAATATTGGAAGTGCTTCTAGATTATCTATTAAAAATGAATTACATTAAAACAAGCTACATTAAACAAGTTAAAATAATTCATTTTTAATTCTGATATATATACACCCAATATTTAAATACACATGCAGTTTTTAAGCAATTTAGACTTGTGTATTTGTATTTTTTTAAATCAGGATTTTGACTGTAGCAACAAGTCAACATTATTATATAATATATGCTAAACATGCAAATGTATAGTTAATAAAATTACCATAAACCTATAAAATATTACCTCAAAATGCATATATTTGAATTAAAATGTGATGAATTGATTGCATTCATTAAAATGTATTACCTTATATATATGTTGCTTATCAAGCAAATGTTTTACGAATATTCAATCCCATTCTAATTTTGGACTCCTTAATTTAAGTAAGGGAACTTCATCTCAGTAAATCAAATACTCTACTTTATCTACATTTTGTGAATTATATACTGGTCGAGGAGGGATTACCATCTGTCATTTTATTTTAAACCCACAATTCTCTCTCATGTACCAGTAGGTCAGTTCTATTTCTGGCAAGTGATAGCCAATGTTAAACGAATGGGGAAATATTCCAAAAAGAATAGATTTGATATCTTTATTTTATGATGATTTTTAGTCTTCCAGCAACATGATGTTTCAATTTAACAATTTCTTGAGTGCTTTCTCTGTACAACGCATGTGTTCAGTGCCAGGCCAAGCAAAGATAATTGACTTAGGTGCTTCCCATAAGGAACCTTCCACCTTTGAAGGGAGTTACACATGCTTCTGAAAAGTTGTAATTACAGGTCTACCATAGACACTGCCAAAATGGAAGCAGGAATCCATTGTGAAGGATGCCAGAGAAGAATAATTAATGATAACTTAGAATTGAAGCTAATATCTTGGTACTTTTCAACCAGTGCCTATTTTTGTCAGTAAAATTTAAGCATATGTTACCCATCCAGAAATCTGCAATCTGTGAAATAAAATACAAGAAACACCCAGAAAATTTAGAATGATCAGTTTTCTGAACTTCCCTGGACATGTATCCTTCTCAAGTTTTATAGTAGCTAATTCTTTTTTTTTTTTTTAAGATTTTACTTATTTATTTGACAGAGAGAGATCACAAGTAGGCAGAGAGGCAGGAAGAGAGAGAGGAGGAAGCAGGCTCTCTGCTGAGCAGGGAGCCCGATGCGGGGCTAGATCCCAGGACCCCGAGATCACGACCTGAGCTTAAGGCAGAGGCTTAACCCACTGAGCCACCCAGGCACCCTAAAGTAGCTAATTCTTTTATATGATTTAGAGTCTTTAATAGTTGTCATTAAACTTACAGTTTATTACCAGACACTGTTTAAGCCCACACTATGTTATTTTTCATTCCCTCCCTCTTTTTGTTACTTTTATTTGTCCTTAGAAATCAGTCAGCTTATCCTTAGTTATTTTATTTTGTTTATTATTTTAATGATTTATTTATTTATCTTAGAGCACACACGTGCGAGCAGGGGGAGGGGCAGAAGGAGAGGGAGAGAGAGAATCTCTAGCAGACTCTTGGCTGAGCCAGGAGCTGGACGTGAAGCTTGATCTCATGAATGTGAGATCATGACCTGAGTTGAAATCAACTGACTGAGTAACCTAGGCACCCCATTCTTAGTTATTTTAAATAAAATAACATTACTTATACAATTGTCAGTTACTTAATCTTGTATCTTATTTTATACACTTTTAAAATGATTACCTTAAGATATTTCCCAAATATTCATTTTAGCATTTCTCCAAATATGATTTTAAATCTGCCAAATATACCCTGAAATTGGATCTCAAATTCTAATTAAACTGAGATAAACTTATGTGACCTTAAAATATCCAGTGTAGGATGAAGGTATGTTTCTTTCTTTTTATTTTAATTGAGAAGCAATATTCCACATGCCTGAATCTATATTTGTTTAATAGATTTTTATAATTGTTCTAAGTATAATATCATTTACAGAAAGTATATTCTACAGGTATTTCTAATACTATTTAAGTAGGAAAATGCAATTATTTTATTAATTTGATATAATTTTTAATATGCTAGCAAAGTATATCATATCTTGTTAAATCAGCAAATACAGTTATGGATAGTATAATTATAGTGTAGCTATAAATATAAATGTTTAATTACATACATTTGCATTTAGGGAGATACAGAATGTATAGTCATGGTGAGGTTTAGAATGTGGTTTATCATTTTGTTACTAAACTTTATAAGGTTCCCCTAAAAGGAAGGCCGGGTATTTATCTTTTTGATGTTTTTATTCCTGGAGCTATTTTTATGGATAATTAAAATATTAAGTTTCAAAGACTTGTACACAGTTTGCTTATCAGTCATAGTCTCAGCTAGAAATAGACAGCAAGTTAAAATTAGGGTAATTGAAGGAAGGTTTAATAAAGAGACTAAATATAAAGTAGGAAAGATATGAGAAAACTACATGAGAAAGCCAGGGCTCCCAGGCTATTAAGAGTGGTTGTTACCCGCCCTCACCCTTTTTGATGAGCTTGGGGAGAGAGCATTTCTGGAACCTCAAAATGAACTAGAGAGAGCTAACTTGGAAAGCAAAGTTTCATTTGGTTGAGGTACATAGCCAAACTTAAAGTAGGGGAGCAAGGGAATAAATGTTTTAGTATCTGCTCCCATGGGTCTTTAGAAGGATTTCCCCATTGACTAAATCTAACCAGAAGCCTGAGAAGGTAGGTATTCTTTGATGTAATTAATACAAGTTAATCGTCAGAGACCCAAGTGCAGGGTGAATCTGAGAGGCAAACAGAATATATCAGATATAGTACATGCAGGAAACAGTCAAATTATTTGGTTTAATAATTCACAAATTAGTCTTTAGACTATCAACATAATCAAAATAAAGTTTGTATCACTAGGACATAATTTACTCAGAGTAATGGACAAACGGAACACAAAAGTAACATTAATTTACTCACCCCTAAAATCCATAATGTTGTCTCAAAATGCACAGTGCCCATAATTTGGTCTTAAAACATTTGAGTACAATTGTGCTAATTGTTAGTGTGCTTTATGACTGGTGCTGCCTTCTGATAGTATAGTCCCCCATCTTCTTTTTCTGCTCAGCTTTTCTTCTTAAACTATAATGCCAGCAAAATGGTGGGGTTGGCAGCTTTAAGCCCTCGTCCCCTTCACGGAAACATTGAAAGGAAGGAAAAATTGTTTGGGCCGCCTTTGTCAGAACTCTGGAAAACAGTCAGAGGTGTGCAGCAACCAGGTGAATGATGAATTAAGAAAAAAAGCAACCTCAAAATAGTAGGGAAGCTTTGTGGTGTTTTTACTTGGCTTTGCCCCACTCTCTCCAGTCTTGAAGAGAGAAGCCTGCTTTCCTAGCGTGGGACCCTCTTCCCTGGTTCTAGAAGAAGCAGAGCGCATGCTTTCCACAAATTATTACAGGTGTCTGTCCTCACCTATCAAAAAGACTAACACAAGGCACTTGTTTCTGTTTCCTCCAACGCAGACTTCAGGCCAGAAAAGTGGTGAGAATCACTTGGAAACATTGCAATTGGAATGACAATTCACAGATGCCTGGGACAAAAGATTGTAATATGTTTGATTTTCTAAGGCCCAGGAGCAAAAGCTGGGAAGAATTTCTTTGGGGAATTAGGACATTCAAAGCACTGTTGTATATGATAAGAGTTTGGAAGTTCATGCACCTGCTCATAGCAAGAGGCATTCTCAAAAAAGTACCTGAGAAGACTTAATATTTCGTCTCTATCTGATTCCTAAGCTCAGTATAAGTCTGGTTACGTGTTGAAGGAGTACCTGGGCACTCAGCCAGTCTGCAAAAGTTGGATGAACTGTTGTTTGTTTTGTTATTTTTAGTTCTTGTTGTTCAAGGAAATTTCTGGAAAAATACTAGCTGAACAAAAGCTAAGAAATAGGGACTGAGTGTCCACACATAGTAAGGAATACAGTCCTTACAAAAAATAATGTTGAAAGTCCTGAAATAAATGGACTACTACAGCCTTCAATCTTGAAAGCAAGAAAGAAGTGACTCCTCATGTATTAAGGGAACGTCAAAAAGATTAATAACTGATTTCTCATCAGACTATGGAAGCCAGAAGATAGTTTGTGACCTATTGAAAGTGCCAAAAGAAAACAACGAAAACCCGTTAACTCAGAATCCTCTGACTTATAAAACTGTGTTTCAAATACGAGGAAGAGATTAAGACTTTTTGAGGTAAATACAAGCTGAAGAAGTTAATTATCACTAGATCCGCCCTAAGTGAAATGCTAAACAGAGTCCTTTTGGTTGAAATGATAAGACACTAGACACTAGTTAGTAACTCCAGGATCTCTGGTAAAGGTAAATACATGGGAAAATACAAATACCAGTATTATTTGTATAATTATTTGTACAATTATTTGTATAAATACCAGTAGTATTTTTGGTTTATAACTCCACTTTTAATTTCTTCTAAGATTTAAAAGACAAAGGAATAAAAATAATTATAAACCTGTATTATTAGCCACAAAATGTATACAGATGTGTTTGTACAACAAAAGCATAAAGTGAGGTATGGAAGAGCTGTATGGAAGCAGCATTTTTGTATGCTATTGAAGTTAAAATGGTATCAAATTGAACTAGATTGTTATGAATTTAGGTTGTTAAATACAATAAAACCCACAAAATAATCTATGTAATCAGAAGTGGATTAAGATTCACTAAAAAAGATAAATAGTTTGAAAATGAAAGGATGAAAAAAGATATTCCTTGCAAATAGTAACAAAAGGAGAGTTGAGGTGGCCATAGTATTACAAGAGATTAAAAAAGATGTTATATATCAAAAAAAGGGTCAATTTATGCAACAGTATAATAATTATAAACATATGTGCACAAACAACAGAATCCAAAAATATATGAAGTAAACATTGACAGAATTTAAAGGTAGAAATAGTTCTACAATAAGAATTGAGACTTTAATACACCAATTTCAGTAAAGGATAGGATGTCTAGACAAAGGTTCAGTAGAAAATAGAGGACTTGAACAGTACCATAAAGCAACTGCTCCTAACAGACATATATTGAACCCCCCACCTAATGACAGCTGAATACACATTTTTCTCAAGTGCACATGAGACATTCTCTAGAATAGATTATATGTTACACAGAACAAGTCTCATAGGTTTAAAAAGATAAACATCATTCAAAATATCTTCTCTGTCCACAACAGGATGATGTTAGGAATGAAAACAGGAAGAAAACTGGAAAATTATCAAATATGTGGAAAATAAACAGTATATTCTTAAACACCCAGTGGTGGGTAAATGAAGAGATCACAAGTGAAAATGGAAAATACTTAGAAATGAAAGCAAATGAACACATAACATACCAACACTTAGAGCATGGAGCAAGGGTGTGTGCAGAAAAATTTATAGCTATATATGCCTATATTAAAAAAAATTTCTAATGAATAATCCTCAAGGAACTAGAAAAAGAAAATCAAACTAAACCAAAAGCTAGCAGAAGAAAATAAATAGGAAGATGAGACAAGAATAGAACATAAATGATACCAAGTGAGGTAGAGAATAGAACAGCTATAAAGAAAACCAATGAAACCAAAAGTTAGTGTGATAAAACTCTTTTAATATTTTATTGCATATTTCCTGACTCACCATTTTTAATTAAATTTTGCCTATTAATACAGTATATGCTTCTCTTTTTCAAAGGGCAAGTAACAATGGGAGTGCAAGAGTAACAAAGCTCTCGTTATAGTAAAATTCCTGATAAGTTGACACCACCTTAATCTTTTAGATAATCACAATTAAATATATATTGATAAATATATCAGCTTATCTGAAATAGAATATTTCACCTACTCAGTGCTGAATTCCAAATTGCAGACAAGACTGCTGTTCAAATATTCTATACCATAATGAGAAGAAACATATTCTTGTTAAATTTTGTGTCTGATATAAAATACCATCTATTGACACAATAAAGAGTGAGCCTTTAATGGTATAGCATAAATCAGACTTTGAAATTCATCTGTACTTTTGTTTTACACTCTATCAAAAATTACATAGAGAGTATACTAGTTTGATAGGTGAAAATATATCATTCTTGCATGTGTACTTGTTTGGACAGAATCCTATTTTCAGTCCTAGAATTGAATGCCTACTCTGCATCATTCATTACTTTATTTATTCAAGTGCTGACTGAAAATGTGGAGCTAAAAGATAGTTCCTTGGCTTCAATACATAAAGAACTAAATCTAATTACAATTTAAAAATTCTGTATGAAGAAAACTATCAGAAAACCAAAAAAGAAAATTATTGGGGTCAGGGGAAGAGATAGATTATTCTCCATACTTACACCTTATTTGCTCTGCATTAGATTAGTATTAATTAGATATTATTATTATTCCCAATAGGATGAAAGCATCAGGTATCTTTCTTTCTGTCAAGTATCCTAGAATTCTAGAACAGTTCCTTGCACCTTATAACTACCCAGATATTTATAAATGAGGGAGAGAATGAATAAAAAATAAAAGAGGAAATGGAAGGAAATAGTTAAGTAAATTTTTGTGTAAGATGAGGTAACTGCAGCTCAAAGAGGTGAATTGATTTGAGGTTATCATGAGTTTAGAAAATATTTTTTGAAAAATGTACTTGAAATTAGATATGATAACAAGGCCAAGATTTCTTTGTGAAGAATTAAAATAGATTAACCTAAGTATTGTGTTGTAATCTAACACCTTTTTCCCTTTACTATGGATAGTAATGTTAAATTTAGTGAAAAAGAATAATGAAACTCAGTCATTTCAAGGGCAGAGTCCCTCTTTAAACTATACCCTTGAAATCTAGTAGCATTTAGTACCGTCACTTACTCCCAGTGATCCTTCAATGTAATGATGTTGATGATGAATAGCATAATTTTCTGAACAAGGCAAATTTCAAAGAACTTGCAGGTCTTTGCTAACTAGCAGAATAATGAACTTCATCTAAATTTAAGTATGCATCAAAGTTTGGTGAATCATACCACTCTTGATAGAATGTTTAATAAACACAAGAAACTTTTAATAAGCTTATTTCAAACCATATCCAAACATTGCATGATGTTCAGTTCAATGTCCATGTTGCTTTTACTTTACTCTATTTAACTGGATATTTGAACCTAGTATTACATATGATTTGAAATAATTTCAACTTAAGCATAAAAAAATGCTCTTTTTTCATCAATCAGGACATGAATATAAAGGTTACTAAATCAGATGTGTAGGTTTTTTCTTTTATTAAATCAAGTGAATATCTCTTATATCTGGATATATTTGTGTATGCATATTGTGTATGCATATTAATCATTGGTTAGTGGTCATTTAAAATGTTACAAGGATGTTTTATTGATGAAAATATTCAGTACACAATAATTACAGCAAATAATTATCATAAATAAATCTCTATGATATTACTAGTTTTGAATTGACATTAGAGGGATTCAGATTAGGTAAAATAGTATTGCTTTAGTAAATAGTCATGGATTTTCCATTTATTTTGCATATGTCTTAAGTGACTAGCCAAATTCACCAAAGCTAACAATGCGGCTAATACTTTTAGGTCTTAGTCATGGTTTAAGCATTTTCCTTGTTGTTTCATTTAATCCTAAAAACAATCCTATGATTTAGGAATGATTATTACCCTCAGTTTACAGGTAAGAGAACATTAATTTCACCAATTTGCAAAGGTGCTAAGTAACAGATGTAGGACTCAAATCCATGTAGTCTGACTCTAGAGCCCATACTCTATAGCAATTCCTATAGATCATTTCATTTTATAGCATTGTGTCTTAAATTAGATAACTTGTCACTGAGCTTTTAATCTACTGTGGGATATGATAATGGGTGATTAAGGGCATATTCTCTGGCTTAAATATTTTCTTTTCTTTCTTTCTTTTTTTTTTTTAAAGATTTTATTTATTTATTTCACAGAGGGAGAGAGAACACAAGTAGGCAGAGAAGCAGGCAGAGAGAGAGAGGGGGAAGCAGGCTCCTCGCTGAGCAGGGAGACCGATGCGGGCCTCGATCCCAGGACCCTGAGATCATGACCTGAGCAGAAAGCAGAGGCTTTAACCCACTGAGCCACCCAGGCGCCCAAATGTTTTCTTTATGACATTATTTGATACAGGTAAATGTTGCCGCTTATTGTTAGCAGATCTTGAAAATAGTCTCACTTTTATTTTCTAATATTTAAGTAATCTTTTAATCTTTATATTTCAACATAGGAAAAAAGATCATTGTGTTTTTAGGTGAGATAGGTTTTGAAGTCACAATATTCTCTATTCCAACTGAAGCTCCATGTAGTACAACCTTAGGAAAGTCAATCAGTCTTTCTGACTTTGAATTTCCTTATCTGTAAATGTGGCAGTAATACCTATTATATATTTTTGCTGGAAAAAATAAATACAGAGTTCACTGTATCTATCAAAAAGTTGGGACAGAGAAGATATTTTATAAAGGAAAGATAACTTTACTGATGTCTATTATTTATGTTAGATTGTATTAACAATGACTATCAAAGCCTATATATCAGGTTAGAAAATCAGCTTACTACATTAAATAGATTCTGAATATAGATGGTGAAACCTAGCTGTTACTGATTCATATTACACATCTTCCTTTTGAAATACATATGAAAATATTTCAAGTAAGGTAAATATAGTATAATACAAGAAGATAATATTATTGATGAACAACCTGCCAGAAATCACAAAGAACAAAAACAAAAGTCTCTCCATCATCAAAGCACAGAGACAGAATGCCAGTCTACCTAGTGTGAAAATGTTAATTCTACCCACCTCTCTGATTCAGGAGTTGCAGTTGAAGGAATCCGCTCCTGTATCAATCCTGCCCACCTTTCTCCCATCCCCACACTTTATCCTTCAGTTTTTTTCAGTATCCCTATAATTTTTTTCCTGGAGCACTTCTTGGAAATACTAAGATGAATAGTTGGGGTAAAAAATTATTTAGTGTAAGCAAGGTTACACAATTCTATGTACAGATCCAAAATACCCTAACTAAAACTTTCAGCGGTGAGATGAGTTAGTTAAAATTAAGATATTTGTCTTTGATTTTTGAAAGGGAGTGCAGTTCATATACTATATATGGGACAGTTCCCTTCACCTGTTATTGGTATTCACACCAAATGTGAGACAAATAAAGCCTGTAGATCACCTCACCTCAGTTAAGGCCAGATCTTACTACCAAGTCAGTTACAGCAAAGCAGTTTTTATTTCATTTTTGGCTTTTGGAGTTGCAGTCAAAGAAATGTAGGCTGGTATAGCCCTTCCCTTTGAAAGCCAAAATACAAGTTTGAATATCTTCAACATTCCTGCAATAGAGAAGACTCCTGAATCTGATTTGGCCTTCTGTTGTGTAACATTCAATATCCCTTTATTTATTCCATTAAATAGTGACCATGTACTAAACTTCATGCTAGAAAAAGAGATTTAGGAATGCACAAGACAGATGATGTTCCTGACCTCATAGTCTAAAAGAAACAAAAACCACTAAAAGATATTGCATGGATAATTAAACAATTCCAATTGGGATGAGAGACAGTCTTTAGTGGGGAGAGTGTTCTGAGAGAGTTTAGTGAAGTACTTATCCAACTTTGAGAGGGACTGTAAGCCTTCTTTGAGAAACTGGTGTTTAAGTTGGGAGCTTAGGTAAGGGAATTGGAAGAAAAGAGGCCCTAAAGGGAGGAGAGCAGGTGGTAGACCAGTAGGTAAGGAAAATCTTCTGTGAGAAGCTGGAGCATTACCTGGGGACGAGATTGAGTCAGAATTTATGAACAATTGTGAATTTGGGCTTTTATCATAATAACAATGAAAAACCATTGAGGGATTTAAAAATGGATCATCATGCTCAAACTTGCATTAAAAATATTACTATGTTTTCAGCAAGGGAAATGAGTTAATGGGCTATTCTGAGAAATACTGCTTTACCAGCAACTCTTTTGGGAAGTGGTTTCTGGGACTGTAATTCACAGCAAGGCAGCACAATTAGTGGTCTCTAACACTGGCCATTAACATTGGGAATGGATGAATTTTGTGTCTGACAAAAGTTTTGTACACATAGGGCAGTTAGAGATGGCAATGGAAATAATCATAAGGCAAGAGGCAAAGGACTGGTAATTGTAATATATGAAGAACCTTAAATCTTCATGAGAAAAACACCATAGCCCGTTAAATAAATGCGCAGTATAGATGGTGCTCAAACTCAGTAGCAGTCAAGAAAATGCAAAATCTTGAAACTCAACTAGGTTGCTAGAGTGTTATGTTTTTATATACATATTTATATGTACATATATGTATATATATTTTACATATATATTTCAATATGATCATAATGATCAACTTTTACTTTCCAATGGAAATTAAATTAGTGAGAACATATATATAATCATGGTATCTTAGATTTACTTTACTAAAATATTACAGACCTGACATTTAAGAAAAAAGGTTAGAATTCATTGACCCTATTCTCTGGGACAAGTCTGAGAGAGACAAATAGTAATGGTGAATTCGAGAAAAAAGAAAAACACTTCTTAAATAAGCATTGCAGAAAAGGTCTGAATATTTAATGTTAGAACTTCACCAGCAAACATATATTCTTGCTAGAAACTAGGATGTTAAACTGTAAGTGTGTAATTTTGGTTATCAAACCAATCATTCAGGGACTTGCTAATGGCATGTGATAAACTAATATTAAAACCTATGTCACTGAGTACCTCTGTAGTCCCCCATTTTAGTGAAATCACAGTGCAGAGAGGCAGAACCACATTAATAAACCCAATATAACAGAATTTAAGTGTTCTGAGATCACATGAAAAATTCAGTATTAATATCAATATTTTTGATGAATTATTTAAAAAGTAAAGGTAAAAGGGTTTTGTGTGATTTTTTTGCTTGTTTTATATTTTAAGAGGAGCACAAAGTTTGTTTTTATTCCTTAGTTCAGAAACATCAATATAAACAGCACATTAATCTGAACCTTCAGAAGCCAGATCAGGAAATATATATAAAACCTAATGAATTTTTTTTACCTGTCACATAGGTATATCTGTACAAGTTCCCTGATAGTATTTCATGTCAAGGACTTTATAGTATTGTGCAGCCTTGGACTGATAAATGACTCAAAAAGTGTACTTACATTACACTTGCCATTATTTCAATCTAAAATATTGTGGGATTGAATGCTCTGTAAGTACCCACTACCCTTAGAAAATAGTAGTATTATTTGTACCTTTGTTTAAACCCTTTAAAGGATGAAATACCATATAAATAACTGTCTCAAGAAAGCCTGAAACCAAAACCATTGTTAACTGATTCCTTGTTTCATGTAATGTACAAATTAAAAATACTCCTCCTTTTTAATAGCTACTGAATAAACTAAATGATAGTTCCCATGACCAGTGCTGTAGATTTCAATTAGTACTTTATTATGATGTTCGAATGGTAATTGGAAATATTTGCTTGAAAAAAAATTAAACTACAGTTGAAGTTTTGTTATGTGTATAATCCATCCTTTAAATCTGTACTCACAAAAAGTGAAAATTTTATCCATGATAAATCAAAATAAAGGTTTTTTTAATTTAGCTTTGTTTTATTTTTTCATGATCATTTAGGGAGTTAAAAAACTTACTAAAAATAGTTATACCAGAAAATTATGGATCAATAATCAAAATTATAAGGTGTCAAGAGTTAAATGGACTGAAACAGAACAAAACAAAACAAAAGAAACTGGAAGTCAATGAGATTTATCTTAATTCTAACCCTGATTTGTAGTCTGAGAAGAACACATCATTTAGAGTCCCTGTAACTGGATTATTTTTTGCCTTAAAAGAAATGTCATCGTAGTACCCATCATCTTCCACACAAGGATAATATAATACTTAATGAGAGTACTTGTAAAGTATCTTGAGTGCTTAAAGGGAAGATATTTTATTAATCTGAGAACTTTTCCTTAAGGCTTGAACATGTAAGTCATAATGTGAAAAGGAGCAGATTTGTTTTCAGATTTATTACATCTATTTTAAAGTGCTATATTCTTAAAACACAAGAACAGAAAGGTGGTTTCTTATAAGAAGCATAACTATCAACACTTCTTATAATATCAGGTTAGAAATTATTTTACATATTAATTTATGATCAATAATAACACTTTACATTTCCAAAGTAAACCAAGGAAACAAGATTATAATAAATGTTGGTATTAAATTAAGTAAATTATTTGTTAATAGCATAATTAATGCTATACATCAATGGCTTTAATTTCAGCTAGTTCACTGAATGTAACATTTCTTTTAGATTTGAAGATCCATGGTAAGGTGCTGATTGATGAGTGATAACATATAACAGCTATCTCAGAAATCAATAAAAGAATAGCTACATGTATAGAATTATTTCTCTTTCTTTTATTTTTCATTTTTCCAACTAATTCACATAAAACTGCAAGAAAATTAGACCTATGAAGTTTACCTTCTATAGGTGATATTGTTGCTGATAACAAGCCATATCTTTTCTTTTACTTATGAAAGGAAAATTAATACTGCACCTATATTTAAAGGTATATGGACTCTTTTTAAGGTCAGTAAGGATATCGACTTAAAAAAAGTAATTAAGCTATTTGATATTAAAGTCAAAGTTTTAGATTATTTTAATATTAGTAAAGACCTCAAGGGTTGACCTTTTTCATGACATACCTAAGTCAAGAGAATGTTTTCTTGCATGTGTTGAATTATTATTTTTTAAAAAGTGATCCAAATATAGCAATACAATTAATAGTGGATGACTATGTACAATTTTTAAATAACTTTTACCTTCATTCACATAAGGCTGAATTTATTTCTTCCTTCATCTTTTACATAAATATTCTCCTTGAATACTTGAAAATAGCACTTTAACACTCTTCTGAGCCACTTATACTCAATTATTTTAGATCTCTAATTTTTTACATAAACATCTAAAGTTTTATGCTTTATCTACTTTAGTTTTATTTTATTCATGCCAAAGCTCATGCAGTAAGAGAAGATGCCTTCATGACAAAGCAATGTTGAGTGGCAAAAACTGGGGAAAAAAATCTACCACACAGTCTTTCATTTTATATGGTTCAGGACTATTTTTTATAGAAATTTAATTTTTTTAAGATTTTATTTATTTATTTGACACAGAGAGAGATCAGATCACAAGTAGGCAGAGAGGCAGGCAGAGAGAGAGAGGAGGAGCAGGCTCCCCGCTGAGCAGAGAACCCGATGCGGGCCTTGATCCCAGGATGCTGAGATCATGACCTGAGCCGAAGGCAGAGGCTTTAACCCACTGAGCCACCCAGGGCCCAAGAAATTTAAGTTTTTGTATATTTTATATATGCTTAACAAATTACTACCCCAAAGTCTGTGTTTTCACATTATGGATAACTTGAAAGATTTCAATTTACCACTCAGATTTAGAAAGCCTTGGACATGGGACATTCTCCAGAATAGATCATATACTAAATCAGGCCTCAGAAGTACAAGAAGATCAAAATCATATCATGCATCTTTTCTGACCATAAAGCTATGAAACCAGAAGTCAACCATAGGAAGAAATTTGGCAAGACCACAAATACATGGAGGTTAAACACCATACTACTAAACAATAAATGGGTCAACCTGGATATCAAAGAAGAAAATAAAAAATACATGGAACAAGATGGGATGGGGAAGGAGACAAACCATAAGAGACTCCTAATCTCACAAAACAAACTGAGGGTTACTGGGGGGTGGGAGGGTAGGGATAGGGTGGATGGGTTATGGACATTGGGGAGAGTTTGTGCTTTGGTGAATGCTGTGAAAGATGTAAGCCTGATGATTCACAGACCTGTACCCCTTGGGCAAAGAATAAAAATAAAATTAAAAAAAAATACATGGAAATGAATGAAAATGGATGATGGTCCAAAACCTCTGGGTTGCAACAAATGCAGTCTTAAGAGGGAAGCATATAGAAATACAGGCCTAACTCAAGAAGTAAGAAAAATCTCAAACAACCTAACCTTACCCTTAAAAGATCTAGAAAAAAAGCAAGAAAGGAAGCCAAAAGCCAGCAGAGGAAAGGAAATAATAAAGATCAGAACAGAAATAAATGATATAGAAACAAACAAAAAAACCTCTAGTAGAATAGATCAGTAAAACCAGGAGCTGATTCTTTGAAAGAATAAAACTGATAACCCCCTAACCAGACTTATCAAAAAGAAGAGAAAGGACTCAAATAAAGGAAATCATATTTATATGAGAAATAATAAATAAATTATGAAAAATTTTAGATGATGAAAGTAGACTTAGAGAACTTAGTGATTCCATCAAGTATAATAACTTTTATATCATAGGAATTCCAGAAGGGAGAGAAAAGGAGGCAGTAGATTTATTTGAGCAAATTGTAGCAGAAAACTTCCCAAATCTGGGGAAGGAAACAGACATCCAGATCCAAAAGACACAGAATTCCCATCAAAATCAATATTAGCAGGCTAACACCAAACCTATTATAATTAATTTGCAAAATATAGCAAGATTTTTCTCTAAAAATATCTTTGGAGTAAAAAGACAAAAGAAGTCCTTAAACCTGCAAGGGGAAACTCATAAGGTTAGAGATTTCTCAATAGAAACTTGACAGGCCAGAGGGAGTGGCATTCAATGTGCTGAATGGGAAAAGTCTGCAGCCAAGAATACTGTATTTAGCAATGCTATCATTCAGAATAAGAGGAGAGATAAAGAGTTTCCCAGATAAACAAAAACTAAAGTAGCTTGTGACCACCAAACCAGTCCTGCAAGAAATATTAAAGGGAATCTTTGAGTGGGAAAAAGATCAAAGCAACAAAGACTAGGAAGGAACAGAGAAAATCTCCAGATACAATGACAAAACAAGTAATAAAATAGCAATAAATAATTATTTATCAATAATTTACTCTGAATGTAAATGGACTAAGTCCTCTCTCTAATCAAAAGCCATAGGATGTCAGGATGGATAAAAAAAAAAACAAGACCCACTGATATGCTGTCTACAAGAGACTCATTTTGGTAAAGAGACCTAAAAACACCTACAGATTGAAAGGGAGGGGGTGGTAAAACAATTTTTTTTGTCTGTTTCTCAAGTTTTTATTTAAATTCCGTTTAGTTAACATACAGTGTAATAGGGGCGCCTGGGTGGCTCAGTTGGTTAAACCCTCTGCCTTCAGCTCAGATCATGATCTCAGGGTCCTGGGATTGAGCCCCGCATAAGGCTCCCTGCTCGGCAAGGAGCCTGCTTCCTCCTCTCTCTTTGCCTGTCTCTCTGCCTACTTGTGATCTCTCTCTCTCTCTCTCTGTCAAATAAGTAAATAAAATCTTAAAAAATACAGTGTAATATTAATTTCAAGTGTAGAATTTAATAATTCAACACTTACATAAAATACCTGGTGCTCATCACAATAAGTGCCCTCCTGAATCCCCATCACCTGTTTCCCCAAATATGTGACAAGGTGCAGAAACATTTAACACAAATGGATGTCAAAAGAAAGCCAGAGTAGCAGTACTTAATATGGAACAAATTAGACAGCAAAAAAAAACACTCTAAAAAGAGACAAAGAAGAGATAAAGACATAAGCAGCAAAGAAATAGAATCGGTAATCAAAAATCGTCCAGCAAACAAAAGTCCAGAGCCAGATGGCTTCCAAGGGGAATTCTAAACATTTAAAGAAGAGCTAATATCTATTCTTCTCAAACTATTCCAAAAATTAGACATGGAAGGAAAACTTCCAAGATCATTTTATGAGACCATCATTACCCTGATTCCAAAATCAAAGACTCCACTAGAAAAGAGAACTACAGGCCAATATCCCTGATGGATGCAAAAAATCTCAACAAAATACTAGCAAATCAAATCCAAAAGTATATTAAAAGTATTATTCACCATCTTTAAGTGGGATTTACTTATGGGTTACAAGGGTGGTTCAATATTTACAAATCAATCAACATGTTATACCACATTAATAAAAGAAGAATGAGAGCTATATGATCCTGTCAATAGATGCAGAAAAAGCATTTCATAGAGTACAGCATCCATTTATGATAAAAACTCTCAGCAAAGTAGAGAGGGCAGGAACATACCTCAACAAATAAAGGCCATATGTGAAAAACCTACAGCCTCAATGGGGAAGAAACTAAGAGATTTTCTTCTAAGGTCAGCAATAAGACTGGATGTCCATTCTCACCACTGTTATTTAATAGAGTACTGGAAGTCCTTGTCTCAGAAATCAGACAATAAAAAGAAATAAAAGGCATTCAAAAAGGCAAGAAAGAAATCAAACTTTCACTATTTGCAGATGACATGACAATCTATACAGAAAACCCGAAAGACACCACCAAAAAACAGCTAGAACTTATACACAAATTCACTAAGGTCACAGGATAAACAGTCAATATATGGAAATCTGTTGCATTTCTATACACCAATAATAAAGCAGCAGAAAGAGAAACTAAGGAAGCAATCCCATTTACCAAGCACTGGAAACCTAAGATGACTAGAAATAAACCTAACCAAAGAGGTAAAATGCCTGTACACTAAAAAATATATAACACTGATGAAAGAAATTGAAGATGACACAAAGAAATGGAAAGACATTCCATGCTCATGATTTGGAAGAAGAGTATTGTTAAAATGTCTCCACTACCCAAAGCAATGTACACATTTAAAGCAATCCCTATCACAATACCACCAGCATTTTTCCCAGAACTAGAATAAACAATCCTAAAATTTATATGGAACCACAAAAGACCCCAAATATCCAAAGCAATTTTGAAAAAGAAAAGCAAAGCCAGAGGCTTCATAATTCTGGACTTCAAGTTAGATTACAAAGCTGCAGTGACCAAGACAGTGTGGTACTGGCACAAAGACAGACACACAGAACAATAGAACAGAATAGAAAACCCAGAAATAGACCCACAACTGTATGGTCAACTAATCTTTGACATAGCAGGAAAGAACATCCAATGGAAAAAAAAAAAAGACAAAAAGTCTCTTGAACAAGTGGTGATGGGAAAACTGGACAGCCCCATGCAGAAGAATGAAACTGGACCACTTTCTTATACCATATACAAAAGTAAATTCAAAATGGATGAAAGACCGAAATCTGAGACAGGAAACCATCAAAATCCTAGAGGAGAACACAGGTAGTAAGCTCTTTGACATCAGCTGTAGCAACATCTTTCTAGATATTCTCCTGAGGCAAGGGAAACAAAAGCAAAAATAAACTATTGGGACTACGTCAAAATAAAAAGCTTCTGCACAGTGAAGGAAACAATCAGCAAAACTAAAAGGTAACCTATGGAATGGGAGAAGATATTTGTGAATGACATATCTAGTATAGGGTTGCTATGCAAAATCCATAAAGAACTTATCAAGTTCAACACCAAAAAATGAATAATCCAGTTAAAAAAATGGGCAGAACATATGAACAAACATTTTTCCAAGAAAGACATACAAAAGATAGCTAATAAACACATGAAAAGGTGCTCAACATCACTCATCATCAGGGAATGCAAATCAAAACCCCAATGAAATATCACCTCACACCTGTCAGCATGGTTAAAATCAACAGCACAGGAAACCACAGATATAGAGAGGATGGGGAGAAAGGGGAACTTCTTACACTGTTGGTGAGAATGCAAACTAGTTATAGCCACTCTAGAAGACAATATGGAGGTTCCTCAAAAAGTTAAAAAAAAATGCCTTACGATGAAGCGATCGTACTACTATTTACCCAAAGAATTCAAAAATGCTGGTTCAAAGGGATTTATGTACCCCAATGTTTATAGCAACATTATCAATAGCCAAATTATGGAAAAAGCCCAAATATCCACTGACTAATGAATGGTTAAATAAGAAGTGGTATATATACGCATTGGAAAATTACTCTGCCAATGAAAAAGAATGAAATCTTGCCATTTGCAATGACATCTGTGGAGCTAAAGAGTGTTATGCTAAGCAAAATAAATCAGTCAGGGCGCCTGGGTGGCTCAGTGGGTTAAAGCCTCTGCTTTCGGCTCAGGTCATGATCTCAGCGTCCTGGGATCGAGGCCCGCATCGGGCTCTCTGCTCGGCAGGGAGCCTGCTTCCTCCTCTCCCTGTCTCTCTGCCTGCCTCTCTGTCTACTTGTAATCTCTCTCTCTCTGTGTCAAATAAATAAATAAAATCTTTAAAAAAAAAAAAAATAAATAAATCAGTCAGAGAAAGACAAATACCATGATTTCACTCAAATGTGGAATTTAAGACACCCCCCCCCAAGAAAAAAAGGGAGGGATGTGTGGGTGGCTCAGTCAAATAAGAGTCCAACTCTTGATTTTGGCTCTTGCCATGATCTCAGGGTCATCAGATCGAACCCTACATCAGGCATGGATCTGCTTAAGATTCTCTCTCTCCTCCCCCTTCTCTAAAAAAAAAGAGAGAGAGGGAGGAAAACTAAGAAACAAACTCTTAATTATAGAGATGAAACTGATGGTTACCAGTGGGAAGGTTGGGTCAGGGGAGATGGGTAAAAGCGTTGATGGGGATTAAGGGGTGCAGCTGCGTGAGCACAGGGTATTGTATGAAAGTGTTGAATCACTACATTGTTGAATCACTGTATTGTACACTATATATGTACAATATAGTGTATACTATATTGTATTGAAAGTAATATTACACTTTATGGTAACTAACTGTAATTTAAATTAAAACTTAGAAAAATAAAAGTGTTGTTTTCTAAGCATTTCTATGTATCAGATGAATTAATGAATTACCTTTATAATTCTTACACAAATTCTTCCAATATAGTGTTAATATTAGTAACATACAGATTGGTAACTCTAGTTTATAAAATCTTCCCAACCTTGCACATTAAGAGGTGGCAGATGCAGAATTTAAGCCCATGTCTTCCTAGGAACGATGCAAAAACCAAGCAACATTAAACATTTCCCTTTTATTGCTCTCCAGTAGCAACTTTTTTTTTTTTTTTTTAAAGATTTTATTTATTCATTTGACACAGAGAGAGAGATTACAAGTAGGCAGAAAGGCAGGAGAGAGAGAGGAGAGAGGAGGAAGCAGGCTCCCTGCTGAGCAGAGAGCCCGATGCGGGCCTCGATCCCAGGACCCTGAGATCATGACCTGAGCCGAAGGCAGCGGCCCTAACCCACTGAGCCACCCAGGCGCCCTCAACGTTTTTTTTTAAAGATTTTATTTATTTGACATAGAGAGAGAGATCACAAGTAGGCAGTGAGGCAGGCAGAGAGAGAGGAAGAAGCAGGCTCCCTGCTGAGCAGAGAGCCCGAAGCAGGCCTCGATCCCAGGACCCTGAGATCATGACCTGAGCTGAAGGCAGAGGCTTTAACCCACAGAGCCCCCAGGCGCCCTTTTCTGTTCGTCTTATAAAAACGATACTATGTAATTCTTTTTACTTTAGACAGGTAAACTGGAGTAGAGAAAAATGAATAATTGAAAGTATAATTTGATCACAGATTTATACAAATATTTAAAATTTATAGAAGGTTTTATTTATTTATTTGAGAGAGAGAAAGGGAGAGGAGGAGCAGACTCCCCACTGAGTGTGGAGCCCGATGTGGGACTTGATCCCAAGACCCTGCCATCATGACCTAAGCAAGTCAGATGCTTAACCGACTTAGCCACCTAGGCACCCAATAATTTAATTGCTAAAAGAGTAACACAAATAATCTCTAAAGATGAGAGATTCATCTGCTCCTTATGCTACTTATGTTAAGGTACATAAGTAACAATAAAATAATATCGGTGGTTGAAAATGAAGTCATTCAGAAAATATGCAATTTGGAGGAAGAAGAAAGACTTCAGTGATATGTAATATGTGACATATACAAAAGTATGTCAATAATCCTCCTTGTAATTAGTCTAAATATACTGAATTTTACAAAATAAAAAACCTATATTAAATTATTAATGACAGCCACCACATTAGAGATACTGACGATCATCTCATTATTAATTGGTTATTCCACTATCAGGCTTAAATTCCTTTGATGACCAAAAAATAAAATAAAATTTATCCAGGTTATTTAGCCAAAAGTTTGCAGCAAATGAATTGTTAAATTTACTTACACATCCTTTAAGATGCCAGTTTTTAATGCTGCTATTCAGAAGCAGTCTACTTTTAGTAGATCTGTGTGCTTTCTTTTTATTTGATAAAATGACCACAAATCAACATTTGAAAGAGTTTAATAAGTTCAACCTCTTACAACTCTTCTCTCTTCAGAATTCAAAGAAGTTAATGATATTTAAATTCATATGATAGCTTGGATGTAAGATTTTAAGTCTTGCAACATATGGTCTGCTTTAGGTTATAATTCCTGCAACTCATGGTTTATTTTCTCTACTAAACTTAATTCTCTGGACCTAGGGTCATGCCTAACTCATTTTCATATAACCTGCATTGCCTCCTATGGAGTTTAGCACATTACGGTGACTTAGAATTCATTAATTGATTTCGTGTTTGTGACCCACTGAGTTCAAAATGTTTAATAAACCTGTTACCAAATTTTATTTGGAATCTACCTAGGAAAGGAGTGATTTTTAAATTACAGGGAGTTTTAGATAAGCAATTTTGTAGTGATATCATGGGAGTTAAGAAAATCCTTAACTGCTATTAAGAACAGTTCAGCTCTGATAATTCACATTCCAGCTTTCCAAAAGCATCCCAATTATTGGCCGTATGGCATTTGATTCCCAAGCTTAATTTCAAGGCTAAGCCATTGCTGCCTTGACTGGCAATAACTTAGGAGAAAAGAAAACCTTATTCTTCTCAGGCAGCAGGACTTTACCATGAGTGGCTCACTGTGAAGTCAGTGTCCTTGTCTGTCCTTTATGGATGAGTTTGCAGTGACTTCCAGATATCAGGGAGTTATGAATATATATTAAAGCAATTTTCTCATAAATGTTGTACAAGTCAGATTTCAGTCAGTGAGTTTAATCTATCCTTCTGTAGTTTTAGTAGTTGCTATTCACACATATACACACACAAAGGAAAGGGGCTTGTTGATAAAAAGACTGTAGGTTGACACCGAAAAAGATGGGATAGAAATAAATTCAGTCTATAAAAAAAATCTTTCTCTAGAACTCAGAAAGAAGCTGATGATCTTTAATGGCATGTGACACTGCGATATAAGATTCTAATAGTGTGTGGCATATCACAATCTATTTTATAGTTGTTGAAACCCAATGCCTTATTTCCTCTATTAGGCTAAATTTATTAAGCCTAGTGCCATATCTTTTAAGAGTCCAAATCTTTTGCTTTGTTTATTGGTTCAATCTAGCTAAGTTAAACTATCCTCCAAATCTTCCTGTATGGTCCCGGGTTGTGTGAGAGTTGGAAGGCAGGGGCGAGACAGCACCAATTCCTCTGAAGGCCCCAGGGGCTACTGAAATTTATTCTTTTGACCCTGATCTGCCTTCTCACCTTGGGGCACTGGGAAGCAGTCAGGTAGAATTCTTCCAGATTTCACTGGATTGCCTCCTTCAACAATGTCCTGGGGCAGGTTGGCATACAGCACTGAGGCAAAGGATGCCTGCTCCTGCAGACACACTCATCATTGAGGTTGCAGGTGGTGAGTTGTGAAAATGTGTTAAGGAAACCTAACTCAGAAGTGGAGTTGGGAAGCCATGAGGGAAGGACTCTTACATATGTCTCACACCTGAATGCTGACATAGTCCCCAGGAAGAAGGAACATTTCCTCTCTCCTGGCAAAAGCAAGTTGTCCTTGCCTGTAGCCCATGAAAAGCTGCCACCACTTTGAACCCTCATTTTCTTACAATGAAATTTTGTTCAAAATAACCCCTGCCAACTTCCTCCCTTCTTTTATAAAAAGATGCTCTCCATCTTTGTTCTCTGGGCTTGCCTATGGTTTGCTCATCCCAAATTGCAATTCCTCTGCTATTCCTGAATAAACTTGATTTCACTGGCTAATTGCTTCCTTTTTTTCTTTTAAAAGGTTGACAGAGTAAAAGACACGGTGGCTATTTTATCTTCATTAATCCCATTTTATCCTCACTCTCCTCTGCTTCATTGGGGCTTTTTCCCTAGCAGCTTCAGGGGTACTACCGGATACAAGAGTAAAAGTTTTCCATAGTGTTATTTAATCAGTTTTAAAATTCTGTACTCTCTAACTCCATATTCCACATCATTCATAGTGATTCTAGTTCTCTAATTAAACCCAAATGTTGCAAGCACAAATTTGAATACCCAAGTAAATGTTTCTAATACTGGAATATACTAGTCTTATGCTGATAAAATCACACATTTGAAAAATGCCTACTAGTTCACTTAAAGGAAATCTATGAAAAATACTTTTTCCTAAAAAAAAAAAACCAAACCAAAAAACACTAATAATTAACACACAAGCTCACACAGTGAAGGGAATTTCAGATGACATGAAAGTTTTTTTTTTTTTAAGATTTTATTTATTTGACACACAGAGAGAGATCAGATCACAAGTAGGCAGAGAGGCAGGCAGAGAGAGAGGAGGAAGCAGGCTTCCCTCGAGCAGGGAGCCCGATGTGGGCCCTCATCCCAGGACCCTGAGATCACGACCTGAGCTGAAGGCAGAGGCTTTAACCCACTGAGCCACCCAGGCGCCAGACATGATCGTTTTAATTAAGAAATTGATATCTGTGCTATTCTTTATTTCAAGCTAATTTTGCTTAGGTACATCCTTAAGCTATGTTTTCATAAATATTCTAAGGAAGTAAAGTTTCTGATACTTGACTCTCATAATATCTTTGGTTTCATGACTACTAATTTGAGTGGGGATAGATTTCTTTGTTTAAAATCATTTTAACCTCTGAATGTTAAAGAGCTTATGCAATTACCTTCTAATAAACATTCTTAATGGTGAAATAATAGGGTGAATCTTTTTGTCATCGTGGTTTCCCTATACGTTGCCCTGAAGTCACTTAGAATTATTTCTCCCTTGGCATCCTAAATTCTTACTGTGATTTGTCAGGTGTGAGTCTCTATTCACTCATCTTTGCCATTTGATGGGCTCCTGCAATTGAAAGCGCCCTTTTTTGGGATTTTTTTTTCTTTTATTAATTTATTTAATCATTACTTTCCTTATTTTACTCTATTTCTCCTTTTTGGAATTTTTACTATTTAGATGTTTGATTCCTCAGTTTAAACTTTTAAGTATTTTACCTTTCCTTCCATATTTTCCATGACTGTTAGTTCTTATTCAGGAAGATTTCCTCAACACTTCCAACTTTTTTTAGCTTCTAAAGAGCTTTTCAAATTTTTCTGCCTGTCCAGCCTCCTAAAATGGAGAAGATAGATGCAAATGATATATCTGATAAGAGGTTAGTATCCAAAATCTATAAAGAGCTTACCAAACTCAACACCCAAAAAACAAATAATCCAGTTAAAAAATGGGCAGATAAATTGAATGGACATTTTTCCAAAGAAGCCATATTGATGGCCTCTAGATACATTCTGAGAAATGAAAATCAAAACCACAATGAGATAGAAGCTCACACAACTCAGGATGGCTAGTATCAAAGACAAGAAATAATCAGCGATGCCGAGGATGTAAAGAAAAGGGAATCGATGTGCACTGCTGGTGGGAATTTTAATTGGTGCAACTTGGAAAAGAATATAGATGTTCCTCAAAAAAATTAAAAACAGAAATTCCATATGATCCAGAAATTCTATTACTGGGTATTTACCCAAAGAAAAATAAAACTCTAATTCCAAAAAGATACATGCATCCTTATGTTTATTTCAGGATTATTTACAATAGCCAAGATATGGAAGTAACCTGAGTGTCCATCCATAGCTGAATGGATAAGGAAGATGTGGTATATACATATATGATGGAATATTACTCAGCCATTAAAAAAAGGATTAGATCTTGCCAGTTGTGAAAACATGGATGAACCTAGAGGCTATTGTGCTAACTGAAATAGGTCAGATGGAGAAAGACAAATACCATATTATTTTACTTATATGTGGGATTTAAAAAACAAACAAACAAAATAAATGAACAGACTCCTAAATGCAGAGAACAAATTGGTGGTTGCCAGAAGGAAGGGGGTGGGGGGATGGGCAAAACAGGTAAAAGAGATAAAGATGTGCAAACTTCCCAGTTATAAGATAAGTCACAGAGATGAAATGTACAGCATAGGAAATATACTCAATAATATTGTGATGCTGTAGTGTGACAATGATTACTATACCTATTGTGGTGAACACTGAGCAATGTATAACATTGTTGAATCACTGTGGTTTTTTTTTAAAAGATTTTATTTATTTATTTGACACAGAGAGAGAGATTACAAGTAGGCAGAGAGGCAGGCAGAGAGACAGGGAGAGGAGGAAGCAGGCTCCCCGCTGAGCAGAGAGCCCGTTGCGGGCCTCGATCCCAGGACGCTGAGATCATGACCTGAGCCTAAAGCAGAGGCTTTAACCCACTGAGCCACCCAGGCGCCCGAATCACTGTGTTATATACCTGAAACTAATAGAATATTTTATGTCAACTGTACCTCAATAATAAATAAGATTCTGTCTGTTACTTTTTATGACATTTTTTATAGGTAATCAGGATCCTCTTCTAATATCACTTAGGATATTAATCAGCTTTTTAGGCTTATATTTTGCTCCATTGTAGACTTGTTTCCTTCTGAATTAGATGTTCTCATTTGTTCTCTTTGTTTTTATTCTTATATATTCATTTTTCCTTAGAATTTTGTAGTTTTCAGTTTCTATGTGCAATGAACTGAATATTTGTGTCCCATCCCTCCAAATTCATATGTTGAAATCCTGACTCCCAAAATGATGGTATTAGAAAGTGGGGTCTTTGGGAGATAATTAGGCTGTCACGAATGGGATTAGTGCCTTTATGAGAAGAGACAGTAAAGCCTGATTTCTCTTTCTGCTCCCTGTCCTAGGAGGATACAACAAGAAGACAGAGATCTGCAAACCCAGATGTGTGTTCTCATAGACAGTGGATCTACTGGGACCTTCCTCTCGGACTTCTCAACCTCCAGAACTGTGAGTTAAAAGTATTTGTTGTTTCATCCACCCAGTCTATTGTATTCTGTTATAGTATCCCAAATTGACTAAGACACCACTTACATTTGACAGTGAAAGAAAAAGAAATCTACCTAGTTGCTACATGTGTAAGTAAAATTCAGTGAGCAGAAATCAATACAAGATCTGTAAAATGTTACCAAAAAAAAAAGAAAAAAGAAAAGGAAAGCAAAAGTAAATGGATGGCAGATGAAGAATATCAAATTGAAGGAGAAGATAAAAATTATGTCCAATTGTTTTTGGTTTTGTTTTTTAATCAAAGTATATTTGACATACAATGTTTTATTAGTTTCAGGTGTACAATGTGGTGATTTGGCAACTCTACACATTATGCTGGGCTCACCACAAGTGTAGGTATCATCTGTCATCATACAATGCTGTTACAATACCATTGACTGTACTCTCTAACTCCCTATACTGTATCTTTCATCTCTGTGATTTATTCATTCCATAACTGGAAACCTGTACCTCTCACTCCTTTTCACCCGTTTTGCCCATCTCCCTCATCCTTTCCCTCTGAAACTGTTTTTGGAAAATTGTTTAAACACATTTGATGAAGTTTTTCAAGCAAGATGCAAAGCAGAGTTATAAAAACTCAGGGGAAAGACAAAAAGGTATGAAAAAGGGACAAAGCGTGAGCTGGAAGAGCTTAGGCAATGAGTAAAAGCCAGTACCTCATCATTCCCTGTATCACTCCCTGTATCAGATGGGGCATTCCTCTAAATGATTTGTGATGATGATATTTGGCGTGTGGCTTATGCAGAGTAGAGGATGATTATAAACCTTGCCTTTTCACTGCTTTCCTGGGGTGTTTCATGAAGGGACAGGGCATTGTCAGGTTTAGAAATTATTTAAGATATTCATATTTTGGCCTTATTTAGACCCTTTTAGTGACCTCATTTTTATTTTAGCTATACATCAGGCATGATGAGGACTTTAATCTCTTTGACAAATCATCACACAGAGAGGTATATAAGTATATCACTGAAATTCACACAATTGTAGAGGCATTATGGAGAGAAAGGTATAATTTTTTGCCTGGCTTTTTGAAAAGGTTTAACTAAAATCTTTGTCTTTTAGAAGCAACCATGTGGGCCCAGGGCATTTAGAATGAGGTTTTGAGAGCATTTTCAACTTGTCTGTAGGGTACATAATTGAAAGACACAAGATACTTTTTTTTTGCTGGGTATTTGAAGTGCGGATGCTTGTTGTGTTTTCTATTATTCAAATGTATGTAGCAAAGAAATGTCCCCAAGATTTTATGGACACAGCAGCATTTATGTGAGCATTCCAGATGCATGAAAAGCATTCTTGGGAAACTAGACCACTTTCATAAATTGGTTTTATAACAGTGAGTATATGCAAGAATAAGACATTCCAGCAAAGGTTAATGTTTCTCTGTCTCATTGTATTTTTAATATTTATTGGATAATAAGAGAAAATATC
Source organism: Ailurus styani (assembly GCA_002007465.1). Lineage (NCBI taxonomy): Eukaryota > Metazoa > Chordata > Mammalia > Carnivora > Ailuridae > Ailurus > Ailurus styani. The sequence goes on from LNAC01001288.1 coordinate 181,016, forward strand.
TTTAACACTTATTCCATTAATATAAGAGAAAGAAAAAATCTTATCAAACAGAAATGATTTGAGAAAGAAAGGAACTAAGAATATAATAGCATTAATCAACAGAGATAAAGCATCAGAAATATACTATTGTTCTCCTTTATTTTAGGAAAATAAAAGAATTAAAAAGGCATGTAGGCTATTAAAGTCTAATCTCTCTTTTTCTCTCATACACACTTGCTATGTTTTTCCCTGTGGAAAGGCTGAAAAATAGTGCAAAAGAGCAATTTGCTACGTTGAAAGAATTAAATTGATAGGTTCTCAGAACTTAAGAGACAAATCAATGCAGTGCATCATTTCAAATCCGTTGACTAATTTGTTTTGAACTCAACTCTTCTTTGTTCCTCACCACAGTTTTCTCAGCATTTTCCACTGGGAGAATGCTGTTTTATTAAAAAATTTAACTTGCATATAAACACAGAGAATAAACATAAATTCAATAATACTCCTCTACAAAGCAGTAGTTGAAGACTCTTCTGGGATAGCAGCATCCTAATCAGATAGCACAAACACACCTTCCAGCTCTGGAGTCAGCCACTGACATGTGTTAACTATTCATACCATTATGAGCATATTTTTTCTCAATGGGTTCGTTCATTCATTCATTTATTCATTGAATGATAAAGAACAAAAAAGAAATTCAGATGAAAGGCACAATTTCTGAGACAGTGGGAAAATGGTAAATTATAGGACAGTAAGAAAATGGTAAATTAAATCGGATCAGAGTGTGATATAAGTTTGACTAGAGCAAGGGTCAGCAATCCATGGGCCATGAATCAAATCCATTCCACTCCCTGTTTTGGTACAACCCAAAAGATTAAAATAACTTACACATTTTTAAGTAGTTGAAAATGTTGAAAAAGAAAAGTAGTATACATGACAGATAAAAAGTACGTGAAATTCCAATTTTATTCTTAATACATTTTTGTTCATTGAATATACCCATACTTATTTTTTATTTTATATTTACGACTATTTTTTGTGCTATGAGAGGTTGAGTTGAGTGGTTGCAGCAGAGACCATATGGCCAGCAATACCTAAAATATTCACTTTGCAGCCCTTTACAGAAAAAAGTTTGCTGACCCCTGAACAGAGACCATATGGCCAGCAAAACCTAAAATATTTACTTTGTGGCCCTTTACAGAAAAAAGTTTGCTGACCTCTGAGCTAGGAAAACATAAAAGAGCATGGAATTAATTTAGAGAAATTCTGTTAGTCAGACAATCAGAATGCACAAGGAACTCTCTAACAAAATAATGGTTCACATGTTCCATCAAGGGAAACCAGAAACATTGTGCTAGGCACTCTATCTAATGAACATACCCCACAAGAATTTCAGATGGTTCTGCATTGATAATGATAGCTTGCAGTTTTATTACATTACACCTAGACACAAATGCCTTAGAAACTGGTATTTCTGCCCCTAACCCAGAAACAAAAGTATAAGTCATTAATGGAGATTGGAAAGTGGAAAATTTCTGACTTTTCCAACAAAGGACATACCATTTTGGTAAAGTGTCCTTGCGAATTCAGTATTTCAGTCCTCTGCCCAGGATTCTCTTCTATCATATTTCCTAAAAGTCCTTTCTGTGCCACAGAGATAAGCAATAAAACAGTAATGTGATAAACAGAACTTCATTAATGGTTCTTTTATGGAAAGCTAAAATTAAAACAAAAACAAAAAAACCCAAAACATTGCCTTGACCATCTTTTTCCCTTTCTCCATCTCATATTTTTTCATTACAGAATCATCCTAATAAAATAAAGCAATAATATAAAAAATATTTCAGTCACAGGTATTAACTAAAACTATCTCTATATGAACACAACACTAAATTAATTATTTTACAGATGTTATGAGGCATGCTTTTTTCATAAACAAAAGGTTATCTTTGATTCAGTCACTAGATCTCTGTAACCTGTTCTATCTCTTCTCATTTTTTTAATTTTTATTTTTTAAAGATTTTATTTATTTGACACAGAAAGAGAGATTACAAGTAGGCAGAGAGGCAGGCAGAGAGACAGGGAGAGGAGGAAGCAGGCTCCCTCCTGAGCAGAGAGCCCGATGCGGGCCTTGATCCCAGGACGCTGAGATCATGACCTGAGCCGAAAGCAGAGGCTTTAACCCACTGAGCCACCCAGGCGCCCTTTCTTCTCATTTTTGAGATCTAATTATCATTCTGTAAATAGATATTTTACATTCTATGTATATGAGAATGTACATATACATTCCTGGAATGTATATACATATACTCCTGGAATATAAGATTATAAATAATTATTTTACAAGTTTTAGAAAAATTCTTTCACTTCCTCTACACTCTTATGATACATCTAACCATAGCGATATCAATTCATGAAAGAGTTCTGCAAGACTGGAAGAGATGAAGTTGACTCCATGTGTCTAAAATATGAACTGAATTCAGTTAGTTTGATCATTTCAGCAAACAAAAGAACAAATACAGTGCAATGTAGAGAATAAGGAGTGAATAATCTAGTGGGAAGAGAGACAAACAAAAACAAATGCAAAAGGTTTCTGGAAAATAAGTATTTCCCACCTTGCTTGTGTTAGTTTTCCATTTGATAAGATAAAAACACAACTAAAGATTATATAAATAGGTTAATATTGTCTGACTATATGGTCATTATTAGAGCATAACTTGATACTAACAGTCACAAATTATAAAACATAGAAAATATAAAGGAAAAGAAAGAAATCAATAGCCATGAGTATAAGAAAAAATTAAATATGGTGGCTATGTATGTCATTTCGACAGTTAATACAGATTCCCTCAGGATAATTGCATAGATATAATAGATAGCATCTATTTCACTTTTGAAAGTATCTCTTAATTTATATATCTTGGATGCTAATCCTTATTTTACATTTTTATTTAAATTCCTAACAGTTAAAAAAAAATAAATTCCTAACAGTTAGTTAATATACAGTGTAATGTTAGTTTCAGCTCTACAATGTAGTGATTCAACACTTCCATATAACCCTTTATCAGATATGTCTCCCATTCTCTAGGTAGACTTTTTGTTTAGTTAACTAAACACTTCACTGTGCAGAAGCTTTTTATTTTGATATAGTCCCAATAGTTTATTTTTGATTTTGTTTCCCTTGTCTCAGAAGACATATCTAGAAAGTTGTTGCTACAACTAGTGTCAAAGAAGTTACTGCCTATGTTCTCCTCTAGGATTTTGGTGGTTTCTTGTGTCATATGTAGGTCTTTCATCCATTTTGAATTTATTTTTGTGTATGGTGTAAGATAGTGGTCCAGTTTCATTCTTTTGCATATTACTGTCCAGTTTTCCCAGAACCATTTGTTGAAGAGACTGTCTTTTTCCCATTGAATATTCTTTCCTGCTTTGTTGAAGACTAATAGACCATATAGCTGGGGTTTCATTTCTGGGTCTTCTATTCTGTTCCATTGATCTATGTGCCTGTCTTTGTGTCAGGACCATACTGTTTTGATCGGTACAACTTTGTAATATAAATTGAAGTCTGGAATCGTAAAACTCAATAACTAAAAAATGAATAATCAAAAATGGGTAAAAGACATAAACTAACATTTTTCCAAAGAAAACATACATATGGCCAACAGATACATGAAAAGATTTTCAACATCGCTCATCATCAGGGAAATACAAATCAAAACTACAATAAGATATCACCTCACACTGGTCAGAATGGCAAATCAACAACACAAGAATCAACAGATATTGACAAGGATGTGGAGAAAAGGGAACCCTCTTGTACTGTTGGTTACATGCCAACTCAAAAATAGTATGAAATTTCCTCAGAAAGTTGAAAATAGAACTACCCTGAAATCCAGTAACTCCACTACTATGTATTTACCCAAAAAATACAAAAATACTAATTAGAAGGGACACATGCACCTTGATGTTTACAGCAGCATTATCTATACTAACCAGATTATGGAAACAGCCCAAGTGTCCGTCAACTGATAAATGGATAAAGAAGAGTTTGTGTGTGTGTGTGTGTGTGTGTGTGTGTGTGCGCGCGCGTGTGTGTATTGGAATATTACTCAGCTGTAAAAAAGAATGAAATTTTGGCATTTGCAATGACATGGTTGGAGCTAGATGATAAGTGAAATAAGCCAGTCAGAGAAAGACAAATACCATATAATTTCACACACATATGGAATTTAAGAAACAAAACAAAGGGGGAGAAAACAAAGAGGGAGGCAAACCAGGAAACACTTAAAATATTTAACATATTGACTTATTAAATAACCTCTACACCCAACATGGGGCTTGAACTCACGACCCGAAGATGAAGAGTTGCATGGTCTTTGGACTGAGACAGACAGACATCCCTAATATGTGAGACAGATTCTTGAAGAGTTCCTCTGGAACTGTGTTTCTTCTCATTACCTGGAATAATGTCTGACACCTACTAGAAATTCTAAAATCTGAACACCAGACAAACTAAAATGTACTAAATACTGCAAGAGTATGCATATATTACAGCTACCCAACAAGTAGCGAAGGCACACAACTACAGGTGACTATATGATAATTTAGGAAGATTCTGACTAAAAAGATAACTCTAAAATTTTATAAGAATAACACCTTAGTTCATTAAAGCTATTTGATTGCTTTCTGATTTTGCTTTTTGCTAATTTCTTTTGGTTCCCTTTTGATTTCTATGGGATGCTACAAGAAAAAATCGTCTTGGGGGGATGTCATGAATTCGCACAGCCCCAGTAAATGATTCCTTTACAATCATTACTGCACTATATGCCAAAAAGTGATCATTAAAATTTCAGTTTTGACACCACATAAATTCTAACTAGCAAATGAAATGAACAGAGAATACGCACAATGAATATGCCAGTGAATTATTTTTAAACTAATCTTTAAAGAAAAACTCTAAAGGTACAAAAATATGATTTCCAAAGGAAAACAATTTTTTTATTCTTAAAATCACATAAAAAGTTTCATAGTCTGTAACAAATGCACCACCTGGGTGCAAGATGTTGGTGGGGGGAGACTGTGCTGTGCATTTGTGGAGCCAAGGGTTATATGAAACTCATACTTCCTGCACAATTTTGCTATGAACTTAAAACTGCTTTGAAAAATAAAGTCTATTTAAAAAACAAAAACAAAAACAAACCCACATATACATAGAGCACAGTGGTTCTCCACTTTTACTATGCATCAGTATCCTGGAGGGCTTGTTGAAACACAGACTGTTGGGTGCACCCCTATGTTGTCTTATTTAGTAGGTTTGGATGAGGCACAATAATTTGCATTTCTTTTTTGTTTTAAGATTTTATTTATTTATTTGACAGAGAGAGACATAGTGAGAGAGGGAACTCATGGAAGGGGAGTAGGAGAGGGAGAAGCAGGGTTCTTGCTAAGCAGGAAGCCTGATGAGGGGCTCGATCCCAGGACCCTGGGATCATGACCTGAGCTGAAGGCAGATGCTTAATGACTAAGCCATCCAGGTACCCCAATACGCATTTCTCATAAGTTACAGGTGATTCTAATGCTTCTGGTCCTCGGACCACATTCTGCACACTCTGAGAACCAGTGACATGAAGGAACCTAGAGTGGTGTTGTCTTACTAGTCACTACTTGGAAATGTTTCTTCTTTGACAGAAAAAATGAATTCAAAATGCATTCCTGGGTCCATACCTGGTTAGCTACACTTTTTTTTTTAAAGTCAGTTCACAGTTTAATAAAAATTACTATGTGAGCCAGCTCAAGTTCTGAAAATTAGCGTGCTATACCCCTCACATGTACAGTTCAGATCCCTGACTCAGGTACCCGAAAATGTCATTTGAGTTACAGTGTCAGTTCTGAGATCCCTCTCTTTACCTTTCTCTGGGCTCCAAGGACAAGACCCAAGTCCCATGTCCTCTGTAAACTTAGTTTCACCTCCTTCTCACCAGCCCACAGAAATTTCTTTCCTTCTTGGCTCCCCCCTCTTTTATAGTACTTAGTATCCCAATCACTGATCAGGCGTTGGGTTGAGATGGATACTTCACTCCATGGGGTAAATTTGCAGGTAGGTTGTTAAACTTTGAAGACAGGCTGAGGATGTGTGTCCCTCTTTATTTTTTCTGGGCTTCTGTCTTGGACCCTCTCATACTGCACTTGTTCTATGGATCTTCTGTTGACCCATAGAGCCAATGCCAGTGGCTTTTTCTCTAGGTTTTGTTTTGTTTTAATTGAAGTATAGTTGACACAAAATGTTACATCAGTTTCAGGTGTACAGCATAATGATTCCACAACTCAATGTCATGCTATGCTGGTTAGCTTACTCTTGAAAGAGATTATAAGCATATCAGTGAGATAAGAATCTTTCTGGATTTTCCATTTAAAGTTACTTTCTAAATTATGATTGGCCTTATTATTTTTATTGAAATCACTGTCTCTTTCCAAAGTGATATCTATGAGTATTTCCAGAAACCTAATACAGTTTTTAGAAAAAGTGTTAAGGCTATTTTTACATGAAATATGTAACAAGAAAAAGTCAGTAAATACATAACATAATAAATGATTTGGTAGTTTTTCTCAATAGCACTTTACCATCCTGCTTAAATATTACAATAATTGTAATTTTAGTAAAATGGTATGGAATTCACAGCTTTTATCTCTGATAAATTATGGCTGGGGAAATATATGTTGCAGGGCAGTAGAATATGATTAAGTATTCTATCAACGTCATTGAATTAAAAGGAAAAATAATTCCTTTTACTGACATTTGAAAAGGCTAAAAGTGGCAATTATACAGACATATTGTGTTACAACAGTTATAGGATTATTAAGCAATTTTATCATGTTAATGCCACTTGGACTTGTCTTGAAAGCCCTGAGAATATAATGAGAATTTAGCCTGACAGAATTATTCATTATTAGCATTATTATTATTGTTAACTTCATTTTCTTGCATGCATTAATCATTAGTTCTAGATAAAGCTTGAACCCAGAATATTCTACAACTTACTAGGAAGAACACTTTGCAATATTTTAGGTTTTCTGTCTTACACGTTGATTCAAACTCATGTAAATATTTGAATACTCATTGTATTTGATTACAGTTTTGCAAGCATCAGATGACATTTCTCAGAGTAACTGTTACATTTACTGTGTGGGCTTTCCCTGCTGTTCCCTACTTAAAACACAGGCTTTTAGAAAGACTGGGAACAATCTAAGAATTTAGAGGCCCAGAGAGGTTCTGTGGCTTTTCCAGCACTATACAATCAGTGGACCTGAGTACTCCGCTCAGTGCTGTTGCCTCAGTACCTCTCTGCTTCTCTGTTTACCAACCTGAGGAAGCAAATGGAAAGAATAGCTACCTTCTCTTCATTACAACGTGCAAAAACATACATGCATCATAGCAGACACTGGAAAGCAAACTAATGAGAACTGGCTTGTGAATGCTTCTCTACCTGAAATTCCCCTCAGGCAGCTGGGGTTAACAAAGCAGTTTCTGCTGAGAGTAAGAGGATGGAGAATTGGTCTGTAGGCCCAGGGCAAGGTGTTTCAGGGGAAGGCCATCGATCTGGAATTTCCCACTCATTTATGAACTGATGAAGCATGATTTCATCAGTCTTCAAGATACTGTCAGAGGCATTTAACTGACTTTTGTATAAGTTTAGACTTGCTGCCTATTCACAGTGTTACAGAATTATATTTTCATTCTCTGTTGTGTATCTATCTGCTATATTTAATGATGCTTTGGATTTTATAAGATGAAAAGCCAAGTAGAAAAAGAAAATTTGGAAGCATAGATGGTAAAGGTTTAACTAATTAAAGATTTGGGAAACCATATTTTAAAATATGATTGTTTTATATGCTAGCAGAGATATGTGTTGTCCTTCTTATGGAAGTTAGACCCTTGTTGTTAGGCGAACATTACTTGTTGAGTGAGAAATTTCATTTTTGTGACCAAAAGAATAATCTGCTCAACTCCGTGGGTACCATGGAGAAGCAAACACTGAGAAATAGAGCACAGAATCAGAAAAAAACATGATTCAAATCTAGACTTTATAGTTAATGAAACTAAGCAGCAGCATAAAGCAAGGCTAGAGCCCCCCAACAAACAAGGTGTGTAGTATTTTGAATATCATGATGTCTTACCTTTCTGAGTCTCAAGTTCCTCTTCTGTGAATCATAAATAAGAATACATGTCCTAAAAATAATACGTAAAATATTTCAAGCCCCGGGCGCCTGGGTGGCTCAGTGGGTTAAAGCCTCTGCTTTCGGCTCAGGTCATGATCTCAGGGTCCTGGGATCGAGGCCCGCGTCAGGCTCTCTGCTCAGCAGGGAGCCTGCTTCCTCCTCTCCCTGTCTCTCTGCCTGCCTCTCTGCCTGCTTGTGATCTGATCTCTCTCTGTGTGTCAAATAAATAAATAAAATCTTAAAAAAAAAAACATTTCAAGCCCCTTAACACTTGTAATTGCTTCATGGTTAAAAGAATCAGACCAGAGAATATTAAATAATAATTATTTGTGTGAACAAGTGGCAAAAACATTACCTCACTAATAAAAACATGAATGCATGATATTGCAAATCTCCAGTCTATAAAACTCATATGTAGATCATTCTTTTTCTCTGAAATGACTCTAGAAATATTAATGAAGACAATAAGCAAACAAACATACTGGAGAGAGGCTACTCCTCTATTTTCTAATCTAGATGAAATTTAGTGGAATGTTGATCTAACCTAGAAAACAAAACTAAGTTAAGCACTCAAACTCTTAAATCTAAATATTTGAATTTTAGTCATGATTTGTCACCGTTTAACTCTGTGACCTTGAAAAAGTAACACATTCCTGTAGTACCCAGTTTTACCATGTATTAAGTGAAAAGACTCAATAAAATAATTTCCCTAGAGGAGTTTATCAGTTATTTGTTATCAGTAATCTACTTAGCTAATATTCTGTAATGAACTCCCAATATCTGGGAGGCTAATCATCAAGAAGATGTCTGATCATGTGTTACTGCTTTATGTATCTTCTAGCTCTAAAACTGTGAAAGCATGGAGCAAAATGGAATTACAGAATTATAAAATCATGGGTTTAGAGGAACCCTTGTTGAAGTAATATAGAATTCAGAGGTAAAAAGCAAAGCATATTGTGTATAGCTAAATTCAGTGTCAGTTCCTTTGAAAATGAGTATCCACTTTCCCCACAATATAAATTAACCCTCCCTCTGGGATTTCCCAACACTTAGCATATTGCACCTTACTCAGTCCCACACATGGAAGTATCCTCCATCAGACTGTGTACCCCTCTAAATAAGGAACCTTTACATTAGCCTATTTTGTCAACATCTACCAAAATGACTGATATCTTGTAAGCTAGCTGTAATGTTTTTCAACCCTATTATCAGTTTAAATTTAAATGAACCTAATGTACAATGGCAAACTTTTTTAAAACAAAATCCTTCTCATATACACACACACCCTGGCAAAGGCACACAGAAAAAACTAGGGAAAGTATAACACTCAAAAATTGTATAATTAATGAACCACTTGTTGAAATTTGGTGAAGTGAATATTTTATACAATTATTGTTACTATGGGTATAAATACATACACATTTATACACACATACATGAAGCTTATTTTAGTTACATGTGTTTAAAATTTTCTAAAACCCATATAAATCTAGAAAAAATTATAGTCTTTTAAAATACCAGACTAATTATATTTCATACTGTAATGCTCTAATTTGTTAAAATTACAACCCTCTAATTTCTCTAATAACCATCACATTTCATTTACTTTAGAATTTTTTTTAGCTCAGAATGTACTGTATAACAAAAATAGGGCTCATTTCTTGAGAATATGATTTTATAGAATTTCCATTTCTATTAAAGGTTGTGCTGATACAAAGTGAAATAGATAATTTAGGTGCTTTTTAGGATAACTCTGTAAACCCTGAAAAAAATCTTCATAAATTTAAATTTTCATGCCTAATAACATAATATAAAAGGCTTTATTTGTGTTAAATGTAAAATAAAAGGATTTTTAAATAAAGGTAGTATATATCCTTTTATATCAATTTTTCCTTTTATGTCAATATTTCCTACTGTATAAATACATCTATATTTTTATACCTCCTTATATATCCTTTTATGTATATATCTTTACTAGATTTTTTATGTCAGTATTTCCTACTGTATTATTATAAAAATGATAGAAATTTATTTATCTATAATTTTATTGGAATAGCAACAATCTAATATTGCCTTTCTTTCTACAGAAGGAATATATATATAACATATAAATATATGCACTTATGCATATTAATATACACATGTATAATGTGAGCTTTAAAAAGAAAACATTACGGGGTGCCTGGGTGGCTCAGTTAAGCGGCTGCCTTTGGCTAAGTTCATGATCCCAGGGTCCTGGGATCGAGTTCTGCATCAGGCTCCCTGCTCAACGGACAGTCTGCTTCTCCCTCTCCCTCTGCCTGCCGCTCGGCCTATTTGTGCTCTCTATCTCTCTATCAAATAAATAAATAAATAAATCTTAAAAAATAAATGGAAAACAATACTTGGGGCACCTTGGTGACTTAGTTGTTTAAGTGTTTGACTCTTAGTTTCGACTCATGTCATGATCTCACGGTCTTGAGATCAAGCCCTGTGTTGGGGTCCATGCTCAGCTGAGTCTGCTTGAAATTCTCTCTCTCTCTGCCTCTGCTCCTACACCCCCTAAAATAAATAAATACATCTTTAAAAAAAAAGAAAGAGAAAGCATTATAAAGGCAGCAAGGATTTTTGTTGGTTGATTTTCTTTGTTTTTATTCTTCTAGATCAGTAGCATTCTCACTCTGATGGTCTAAGTATGAAATTCCAGATAGAAAATTGACTCTAAAAATTCTGTTCTACATTTCATGGTTCATGTTTCTCGAAATTTGATAATTTTCTTAATTTATAATACATATGTGAAAGACATATAATGATTATGTTTTGTAATCTTTCTCTAAGTACTGCTTTGCTTTATTAAGTTTAGGTAAAAGTTGGAATTTTGAAATCTTTATTAAAAATATACTACTCTATGGAAAAATATTAAAATATCAAATAATATCTATACAGGTCATTACCTGAGAAATAGAAAAGTCTACATTTGTAAAGATTTTAAAAAGCAATTGTATAACTGATGTATTACTTCTAATTTTCTGTGGAAGTAAGCTTTGAAGACTTGATCCAAAACAGACAAGACCTTAATACCAATACATCTTTCTTTGAAGAGGGTCACCCTGAAGACCTGATTCAATGATCTCAGAAGATGAGAGAGAATGACAAAACCAAGAAGTAAGATAGATAAGTGAGGCAAGACCAAAAAGTCATTTAAAGGTCAAAAGAAGATGATGAATTCAGTTACATTATTCTTTGAAAAGTGGCTTCTGCTCATGCATAAATGCCAACATTTGAAAATCATTAAAAGGAACACTGAAGGAGAAAAGACTCTTCTTTGGTCCTTTCCAAGTACTGAAGAAGAAGTTTCTTTGGTATAGAATGAATTCAAATGTTAAAACCGGAGAGCATGCAAACTGGAAATTTTTATGTTCCAATGTTGTTACTAGGTAACACTTGGTAAATTATCACATTTGTGACAAATATATTCATTCATTACTGGTAGCCACAGGCATATTCGCTTTGTCTTTGGGTGGCAAATAATAATATTAAAACCCCTTGGCTTCCATGAGCCATTTAGTCAGATATTGCAGAATCAGTATCTCTTACGTGCTGCCCCCTGACCTGTGTGCCCTGCCTGTTAAGGGTCTTCTAGACCAGAGGTGGGACTGTGGTTGAAACAGGGAGCTGTGGGACACCTGGGTGGCTCAGCTGGTTAGACAGCTGCCTTCGGCTCAGGTCATGATCCCAGGATCCTGGGATCAAGTCCAGCATCCGGCTCCTTGCATGGCAGGGAGACTTCTTCTCTCTCTGCCTCTGCCTGCCACTCTGCCTGCTTGTGCTCTCTCTCTCTCTGTCAACTAAATAAATGAAATCTTAAAGAAAGAAAGAAAGAAAGAAAGAAAGAAAGAAAGAAAGAAAGAAAGAAAGAAAGAAAGAAAGAAACAGCGAGCTGAAAGGGTCTTTTTCATGGTCTCACAAAAGTAGCTTTAGCTCAAGACTAGCCAGTGGCAACACAGAGTCCTTAAGCCAGCGCATGTCCAACAATGAATGAGAACAACCCCAAATCATGGTGTCAATAATCATTATGGTATTCTTGCAATCTGGTTGAATTCAGGAAATACTGCTAGCCATTGGTGATGTTGGTAGTACTAGGGGGAAGACAGTGGAAGGTTGGAGAGTGTGTTAAAGACGAGAAACAGGGACCAGCTCCATATAGGCTCCTATCCAGATTTAGGGTGCCTTGCTTAGATGTCACTGCTGGCCCTGGCTTTTGAAAGATTAATAAAGATGGATTTGTTTGTAGTTAATTTAAGTAGGGTATTGGATTTTGTTCCTAATCTCAAATTCAGCAGACTCATAACCTAGTATTTACTTGATGGTCTCATTATCAAAGTGTCTTTTTAACTCTTAGATTCAATTTAAGAATGGAATTTATTTATTGAATTTTCCCCTTCCTTATAGAAATGATACTTTGCTTATATCTCTTATTTTCTCTCATTCTTAAAGAGCTTTTTACCAAACTTGTGTTAATTTTTTCCATGAAATTTTTTAATTTAAATTTTATAATAATTTTAGACTTATAAAAATTATGCATTTAAATATGGTATCAAAATTAGGACACTAACATTAATGTAATACTGTTAACTAAATTACAGATTTACTCACATTTCACCAGTTTTCCACTATTGCCATTTTTCTCTTGCAGGATCCTATCAGTCATCACATACTGCATTATGTCTTTAAGTTCTCCTTGGTCTCCTTGTACCTGTAGTAGTTTCACTCTTACCTTGTTTTTCCTGACTCTGGCTCTTTTAGCACATTTGTGTTGAAGAGTATTGTTCAATTACGTTGTAATGCCCCTCAATTTGGGATTATCTGATGTTCTCTCATAACTAGAATAAAATTATGCATTATTTTGTAAAAATAGCACAGAATTGATGTTACAGTTTCAGTGAATTATATCAAGGAGTTTTATCACTATGCCTTATAACTAGGGGTGGTTACCTTGATCTGTTAATTAATGTGATGTTTGCTGGGTTTCCCCAACATAAAGTTACTCTCTTTCCCTTTGTAATTAGTAACTATACATTAAGAGAGAATCTCTGGGGATATGCAAATCCCGATTCTCCCCAAACTTTCACCATTCTTTTTAGAATCTAGTGTTTGAAACTAGGTTGATACTCTTCGCTCTGTCTCTCTCTCTCTCTTTTTCTAAACTCTTTTTGTATATTATGAAGGTGATGAAAGTGATTCCTTTAGATCTCTATCTTCATTGATGCCGTTGGTGTTGTTTTCTTATTTGGTCCTTTAATATCTTTTAAATTATTTATTGTCTTTATACAATGACCTTTTCTCTGTTTTCTTTTTTCTTACCATCCATTAGTTTAGCTGCAGTATTTCTTCTTAGGAAATATAACATCAATTGTCCACCTTCATCCTTGTCACTTTTAAATTGTACGATGTACATTTATACATTATTAAATGCTCACCATTAGTCTTTTGGGAAAACTTTTCTCAGTCTTTATTTGGATAACATCATCCTCCAGTAGATTCTGTGAGAAAGACTAATAGAGGGTCACCTGGGGGAGGCTCAAGGGTTAAGCGTCTGCCTTCAGCTCAGGTCATGATCCCGGGGTCCTGGGATTGAGCCCTGCATTGGGCTCCCTGCTCAGCGGGGAGCCTGCTTCTCCCTCTTCTTTTCACTCTCTCTCTCTGCCCCTGCTCCCATACTCTCTCTTGCTCACTCTGTCTCTCAAATGAATAAATAGAATCTTAAAAAGAAAGAAAGAAAGAAAGAAAGAAAGAAAGAAAGAAAGAAAGAAAGAGAAAGAAAGAAAGAAAAACTAATAGGTACAAAATTCTCTAAGCTCTTGTTTTAAAAACTATCTAATATTCTTGATTTTGAAGAAAATCTTGTGTAGATATAAACTCCTGGGTTCAAACTTTCTTTTACTGAGTTTTAGAAAAAAAAGAATATTACACCATTGGTATCTTGATTTGCATATTGATTTTGCAAGGTTGATGCTTGTCTAATTTTTTTGCCCTTGTGAAATATTTGATCTTTCTGTCTGGGAACCTTGAGGATTTTAACTTTATCTTTGAAATGTAATAGTTCGACTGGAAAATCTTTAGACATTGATTGCTTTGGATTAATTTTTTCAAGTGTTTGGTAAGCCTTTTCAATGTGTAGATTCACATTTTTTCTATCTTTGAAAAGTTTTCTTGTTTTATAGTTTTAAATGTATTTAACTTTTTTTTCTTTTTCAGGGACTCTAATTATGTGAATATTATTCTTTTAATTCCTGTCTTCCAGTTCTACTACTTTCTAATACTTTTTGCTTCATTATGCCATTTTCATTATCTGGGTGGTTCTATATTTATTTGCTGTACTTTTATTGAATTTTAATTTGAATCTATTTTCTCTTGGGCATCTTAAAGTTTATTTTTTGTTTTAAGATAATTTAGTCATGTTTTTCACATTTTCTTCTGACATATCAATTTTTTTCATTTTTCTCAAATTTCTGTGCTTAATTTTTAAATTTCTTATTCAGTGTGTTTTTTCATAACCTCAATGCTTACTTGAATATGTTTAATTCTCTGTAAAGTATAGATTCATAGTTTTTTATGCTTCTGTGTTGTTTTCAGAGTAGGTTTACTTGGTTGACTTGTATGAAATATTTTCCTGGTTTTTAAAAATATTTTCCTCTTCACACTGTTTTTGTTCATTGAAGATATTGGGTAGTTTTACTAGATCTTCATTTTAATGGTGTCATTTTCTGCAAGACTTGGAAAAAATAGGGTTTATTAACAGAGTTAATTTTCTGGTTTTTTGTTTTGTTTTGTTTTGGGTTTTTTTGTATTTTGCTTTGGTGGGACTGGGTGGGTTGTGGGTCTTTCAGTTTTGAGTGTGAGTGTGTATGTGGGGTTTTTTGTTTGTTTGTTTTTGCCTTTTGCCTTGCAAGATTTTAAATCTCTCCTTTTTACTTCTTTTTCCCTCCACAACCTACCTCAATGCTAAAAGATACTTTTCCTTCGTATTTGCCTTTTTAATTTCAAAGAAGTTATATACTTAGAGTCCTATCTTTTACCTCATCCAATACTTTAAGCTAAACCTGTATGCCTGGTCCTTGCTATGGCATCTAATATTTTTAAATAACACCCATTTTGAAATCCTTTCTCTGCAGTCTGTCCTCTGATTTTCTGTTTACTATTTTAGTATCTTAAACTTTAGGATATTTTGAATGTTTCTGGTGGTTTTTCCAGCTGTCTCACAGGACTCTTTACTAATGTCCCTTCTTTGTCTTCCTTTTTTTTTTTTTTTTTTTTTTTTTTTTTTTTTTTTTTGCCATTCGGCCTTTGTTTACCTCAAAGCCTACAGAGAGCAGGGGGAGAGTTGGCACTTGTTGGACCAGAATCCTGGGGGTTTTGAATTTTTTCTTTTTACTAACAGTTGCTTTGCGGTTTTGGCATTCATTGTCCTCAAATAATGATGAGGGTGTAACTTTGCATTGAATTTTCATGGTTTGTGCATTATTTCAAATTATTTGGGAAGGACTTTTGGGGAGGTTGATGATTACTACACATCCACCATTATCTAGCAGTCCTTAAATTTCCTTTCATTAAGGGTTTAATAGACTTTTTATATTGATCCTTACATACTAAGCTCAGACTTTGTTGCTAGGAAGGACCTAAGATTTCATATGGTTCCAGTAATATACCTTATATATATGATACCTAAATCTACACTGCTGGGAGTGTTAACTCAGATCATATTCGATTGTATTCTCCATAGAAAATGCTCTTCCCATTTTACCATATTATCTCATTAAACTTGTACTAAGCTCTAAGGTACTTAAAAAATAATTCATAAGACAGTAGTTTATGAGATTAATTGCATTGAAAGCAAATTTTTTCTTAGTTCTTTTTTAATTTGTACTTTTAAATTACATCAGTGTAATTGTATATATTCTCTTAAAGTGAAAAAAAATCATGACAAACTCATATATAAATTCATGTCTCTCTGCTTTGGATCAGTATTTGCCACTTTGGATCAGTATATCCCATCTCATGTTCTACTAAATGCTCCCTGGAAATTAAGGTCAATGTTTTCATAGGTTAAAGTGTTTTGGAGCAATATACTATACATTAATCAGTAATATATATTCAATTTCTATGAGATATCATAATCTTCAAAAGGATATATCTATATTTCAACATACAAATTGTGAATAGCATGTCAACACATTTAAAGATTATTTACTAAAATTATTCACAATATATCACATAAAGAATTGGTGGGAAATTTTTAATTTTTAAAATTCAAATTCTCTTGAATTCAACAAATATAAAAGACCTAAATTACCTGAAAGTGAGAAAATGAATTTTTGTCTTTGACATAAAAAATAGATACATTCTACATACCTCAGGTGCTAAAACTGAGTATGGAAATTTTTTATTCCATGGCTACTTCTTGTGAAAAGTAATCATTTGTTTAATAGAAGTTTTCAGGAAGAAGAAGACACACACGTGTATCTAGTGAAAAGTGCTCTTTTAATGATATATTTTGCTTACACAGAATATATAAAATTATGCTATTATGGAATAGTCAGGACAGTGGTTAAATAATGCTAACTTGTAGTAACCTTCCCATGAGACCAGGGCCATGATTATGATCCATACTTATTTTTGGATTCATTACCACAGGAAGTACATGCTTGCATTGTTGGTTTTCTTGGACAAATCTTCCATTGATAACAAGCAAAACTAAAAAAACCAAATAACTAGTTAGCATATGAAGGAAAAGTTCCTGAAATTCACATAGAGGTTTTTAGCATGAATGAACCATCAATTTGAGAACAATATACTGAAGGCAAAATATATACAGAGAATAGGAGGGTAACAAACTTCTTTTAATAATTTTCAGTTAAATGATCAATATTTCCATGAAAAATTGTCAGTAAGCATTTGGAAATAATCAAGACTGCCCATGTGGGTGAAAAGCACTTATATTTATGTAGTAGAAGAAAATCTATGAAAAAGAAAAGCCCCAAAACAAACTGATTAATAAAAGAAAGAAATTAACTATGCAACCAAAAATATTTAATGGAGAGAATCCATCAAGGGAGATTGATAAATATCAGTCAGACAGGTTGGGGGATTGGTAGATAAATATGAACGATAGTGAATTCAAGAGCAGAGAGATTCAACAAAGAGAAGAGCAATGACGTCAAGAGCGTAGAAGTAAAATATATGAGGACAGCACAATGTGGTGTATTTAAATGAATATAACTAAAATAAATTGATGGGAAAGCACAGAACTTTTAGCAGCAATATATGGGAAGATTTAATCCAGAAAGCAAATACTTAAAAGTGAATGAAGGTGAGTTGGTGTTTGGAACTTCTTTCCTTTAACAAAATTGCAACAGAAGAGATAAGGGTGCCAAGCCCTTGAAAGTTTTTGAATGTTAGATTTTGGGAAAATTGTTGATTTCCTTCTATGTTTGTTTTTGTTTTAACTACCAGAGGAACTTGGAAATGTTTAAGCCAAGGAGGACAAATTCTTAGAGGAAAAGTTGATGCCGCCCTCCTTGAAAGCACAGAAATTGACAAAGCCAAATGTCAAAGTGAATGAGCTTATTACCCTCTTAGTAAAATTAAAAGAATAGAAGTAAAAAATGAGTGAACTTAATAAGAATTTAAAGAGAAGGACATCAGTTGGCCTTAATTTTCTTCATTAAAATTGGAATGTTGTGGTGTTTAGAGTTCCCCAGTAACATTGAGGTTATGAGAATAGGAAATTACAGTATTCCCATTAGGGGAAATTGTCACTATTTTCTCATGGATGTTATATATTCTTTTAAATGATTCACTAATAAAGGTAAAGAAATTTCTAAGTTTGGGGAGATAATTCATCAGAGTAGAGTATTTAAAAAAATCAAATTATCTAGAGAGATATAATAGCATCTGCTCTGTTATTTTCCTAAAAGTCACTTCAGTTTCTTTCACTGTTTAAATATAAATGAAAACTGAAGTCCCTTAAAGTACAAAAGTCTAAGATATAACAACCTATATGTTTGTAACTAGAGATGTTCCCAAATCTTCAACAACATTGGAAATTCTCTTTCATTTAATTATATAAGGACACCCTCCCCCAATTTCTGCGGCTTCTTAGGGAACCTACCTGCACTCGTTCACAACTCACATAAGACTTTTGTTAAATTTTCATTGCTTCACTCATCATCTCACCAAATACAAGAGGAAATGAACTATTTTATAATATAAGCCAAAGAATGACTGAAAAATGGCTGCCAGGTATCATGTTCTTCTATTCTCTGGCCATTGCTCCAACCAGTGACAGTTCACCCTTTCCCCAGAGCCCTGTCCAAGACAGCCACGTGTGATTTAGCAGACGGTGCCCTGCACAGGGATGCTGAACTGAAAGGCTGACTGAAGACTAAAATTCAGCCCAGAGCTGTGGTCCAGGGTTGCTGTCATCTGATGGAAAGGCATTTTTCCTAGTTCTACAAAAACAAAAAACAAACAAAGACATATGGAGTAGCATCAGCCCTGGACTCTTCCACCCTCTTCTGTAGCCTTTTACACCCCTCCTTCTGTAAAGATCTTTCTTTCTCATCTCTCTGCACCTTTCTTTTTTTTTTTTTTTTAAAGATTTTATTTATTTATTTGACACACAGAGAGAGATTACAAGTAGGCAGAGAGGCAGGCAGAGAGACAGGGAGAGGAGGAAGCAGGCTCCCTGCTGAGCAGAGAGCCCAATGCGGGCCTTGATCCCAGGATGCTGAGATCATGACCTGAGCCGAAAGCAGAGGCTTTAACCCACTGAGCCACCCAGGCGCCCTCTCTGTACCTTTCTAAATCTAAACTTTCCCAACTCCTGTCACCCCATTGCATTGGATCTGAATTACAATTTCTCTGGCCTTATTTTGTGTAGACACCTATCTGGGTTACATCCAGTGGCTTCAACTTTTTATGTAAGCTCACATTAGAGTGGTTTTCTAAAACAAGAGTTCTTTCCCCAATATGATTTCTGTGTCCCTGCAATTTTAAATAAACACTTCTTTCATCCTTTAACTTTCTATTGTTTTATGTGCTTCTAAATAAGAAACAATACTGGGGTGCCTAGGTGGCTCAGTCGTTAAGCCTCTGCCTTTAGCTCTGGTCATGATCCTACAGTCCTGGGATCTAGCTCTGAATCAGGCTCCCTGCTCAGCAGGAAACCTGCTTCTCCCTCTCCACTCCCCCTGCTTGTGTTCCCTCTCTCACTGTCTCTCTCTGTCAAATGAATAAATAAAATCTTTTAAAATATAGAAATAAATAAGAAACAATACTAATATTTAAACCAGTTTAAAGGACCCTTTCAGAACCATGTAATAGTAGGAATTGAGCTTTCTTAGCTATAAGGGTTAGTGCTATACAACCCCTCCTCAGACTACTGTTGACCCAGTCATTGACTGTTTTTGGAATAAGGAGTAGAATTAAGTAGTTCCAGAAAATAAGCAAGGGGCAATTAATGTAAAGAAAAGGAAAAGTGAAAATAGTATAAAACAATGTATTTCATTTCCCTGAGTAATATCAGACATTTTGCCCATGAAAGAACATAAAGTTTCTTTGATGATGACAACTTCAAAGGGACAGACTGATTCAGAGCAGCTTTGGGAGGAAATATGAAGATCAATTCAGTCTGGCCTTGGCCCAGAGGAAACTTTTCTAATATATGTAAAAGCAATCCTATGCAAGAAACCTGATTTTTCAGAGCTGGTTGGGATCATCAGGAATACAATAATATGATAGGCAAATTATCCATTAGTAATTTAGTGAAACAGCATCAGGGAATTGGCTGAATATTTTTACTTAGTTTACCTCTGTAGTAAGTAGTCATAGAATCTGTCTTCCAACCAATGTAAATACACTGGGCTCTAACACCAGATTACATTATAATTCGTTATACGAGTATCCTGTAATTGAGCAGATATTGCCAGATGCTTTTCTTTCCCTTGGGGTAATAAAACACATTTCTGTGCCTAAACAGGGACTTTGCGTGTGCTCCAGGAACCATTTCTGTATATACTTCATTGACAAGCATCACCAAAATAAAAAGATACAGTGGATTTGTATTAATCATTTCTGTGTGAGTGCTTTTCTCCAAAGTAGTTGAATAGAGGGTATATTTAAATCCTGTTAAATTTTTCTACAGAGATTACAGTAACTATAATAAGGTAACAAGTCAAATTTGTCTTTCAGTTATTATAAAACTGCATAGGTAATGATGCTGTCTAGTAGTTTGATGCTATTTTGGATGGCTGTATGCTTTTTAAATAAGATAGAATGAGGTTTATATTATATAAGAAAATAGATGTCTTTAGATCAAATAAAGATAAATGGAAACTCTAATAAAATGATTATCATAACGTGTCAGGAGTCAACAAGTTGCACAGTAGTTCGCCTAATACTTAGAATATTTGAGGATATTATTCTGGAAAATGCCCAAGCCCAACTATTCAAATTGTTCTGTTTCTCACTAGACACATGTCTGGGTGAACACCTTAAATGCTTCTGGTTGTTTCATTTTTCTTTTTACTCACATGTTGAATAAAAGATTGAAATCTAATTGAAAACCAAATCCCGATGTCCTGAACTTTTCTCACCTGTGTCCCTCAGTTAATAATTAGAAATGGTAGCAAACTGAACCCTAGATACACAAATTTGCATTCCTTCCAACATCAGTAATAATACTCATACTGAGAGGCTACTAATGTTTTCCATGGAGCCTTTATACAACACGTATACAGAGTCCTATAGCATAAAAAGGAAAACCAAAGAAAGCTTATTATTTTAAGATGGAATGTTTTAATGAATAGATGTGAAAAATTAAAACCACAGAACGTATCTATCTTGTTTGCACAATGTACATAGAGATACATCTTTTATATCCCAACAGAGGAAAATTTAAATGTTAAGATAGTCATTTATATCACACAAGGGTGCAAATACACATGCTTTAAATTTTAAGCTTCCCACAGGGCCCTGATAGAAATCCGCAGCTGCTGAGGCAATAATCTATAACAATCAGCTGACCAACTGATCTTATAACGGTAAGCTATCAGAGTTCAATTTGGCCATTGTAAAGCCCGTAATTTAAACAGAACACTGCCGGGATTTTCATAAATTGAAGTTACAAAGTAAGTGCCAGAAAAAAATCTTACTTTTATCATTTACACATCCAGTTTTGGATTATTCTAATTTCTAAAATACAGCCTTTTTATCAAAAAAATTTCTACCACCCTATAGTCAGAAATCAATTTCTAGTGGAACTTGGTGAAGCTATCTCTTTGTATAATGAAAAAGCCACATATAATTAAAGTTTTCTGAGCTCAGAATGGATTGCTAAAGGAATTTTTGTAATTCTCTTGATGGTGGTATTTAGACATCTTGATTTCTATTACCTGGAAAGAGGTGTCAAATGGTTCTTGAAATTAAAGGTTTGCAGAGGCTCTTACATGCCTTTTACATTTACATTTATTCTGCCTAATTAGAAATATATATTGTATAAAAACCTAAAACTTTATAGAAAAATTATAAAGATACCATCAGATAATGATTGGTGAAGAAATACAAATGTCCAATAAACATAGGAAAACAGTTTATATCACCTAGTAACATAAATAAAAGCAAATTATAATGTAGTATCATTATTATTTATAAACTTAACACCTTAAAAGTATATTATTCAGTACTAATAAAGTTCATTCATACCTAGAAACCAGTCTCTTATAAGGACTATGAGTTTAGGGCGCCTGGGTGGCTCAGTGGGTTAAAGCCTCTGCTTTCTGCTCAGGTCATGATCTCAGGGTCCTGGGATCAAGGCCCGCATTGGGCTCTCTGCTCAGCGGGGAGCCTGCTTCCCCCTCTCTCTCTGCCTGCCTCTCTGCCTCCTTGTGATCTCTCTCCCTCTGTGAAATAAATAAATAAAATCTTTAAAAAAAAAAAGGACTATGAGTTTAACCCCATTACATCTACTTTTAATCCTAATGAAATAATTGGAAATGTACACACTAATATTTATCCAAAATGTAATAATGATTATAATAATAATAAAGATAAGTAACATTTAATAAATGTTATGTATCAAGTTCTTTTCTTAAAAGTTTTCATTATATTAACTGATTATCACAATTCTAAGAAATTTGTGCTATTATTATCCTTATTTATAAGAAAACTGAGGACCAGAGGCTTTAAATAACTTGTCCAGACTGAATAACTCCAGTTAGCCACAAGCGTATTCAGATTACATACCACCCAGCCAATTCTTATTCCAGAGTGTGTGGTTTTACATCTATATTTATATTTAGGGTAAAAATAATAATAATTGAAATGGCTAGAATACTTTATAATAGTGAAATTATTTGCATAAACTAGGATATAAAACATGACAAAACGATACAATTAAAGCTTATTTTTGAAATTCTGATGATATGTCAAATAGCTGATATTTCATGAAATAAATAAGAGACTACAAAGTGTCTAAATATGTTTCTAATTAATTATAAACCTAATCATATATAGTGTAGCAAGAAAATTACCTTATATTTAGGAATTAAGATTTGTATGCAAGATGGAATAGTCTTTTTTTTTCAGGGGAGTACCTCGATAATTTCTCTAAATATAGATTATGAGACACTGATGTCATTAGATAGTGAGAAACAAAAAAATAGGTAGATAGCTTTATAGGATATGGTATATTTTCCCCATTAAAAATTAATTTATATATCCACATATTTATTCATTCATGAACAGGATTTTACGGTGAGGGAAGAGTGACATCAAGGCAAGGGAATAGACAAAGGGAAAAAAGAAGTGGGATCCTAAGAAGAGAATGACAGAGAAGGAAATCAAGAGGGATTAAAGGCAAGGGAGAGAGGACTCATTAACACTATATGAGATTAAACCCTTCTGTTAATGAGAATTTTTAAGACAAAATAATCTATTATTTAATTTTTTTTGTATTTTGTGGTTGTTAGGGTAAATCTCTTCTATTTCTCCTGAAACTCCCGTCAAAGCCTAAACAAATTACCTCTTAGTTTTTTGCTTTTGCTTTTTTCATTTTTTAAAAAAAAATTTGGCAGGATGAGGTAGCAAAAGTATCTTCAGATTTGAAAGACCCCATTCAGGTCTTTGATCAAATGTCACTTCACTATAAGATCTTCCCAGACCACTCTTTAGAAATTGCAACCTCCACCTTTGCAGCCCTCTGTCTTACTCCCCCGCTTTTTCTCATGGGACTCAATGCCATCTGACATATGAGCTGTTATACTACTGTTTGCCTGGGTGTCTGCCCCTCATACTCTTCACGTCCCTTAAAGTGTAACTTATCAAGAATAGGATTCTATCTTTCTTTCTTACTGTTGTTTCTCTTGTGTCTTGAATAGTGTCCAACACAAAGTTGGCATTTGCTGACTATTTTTGAATAAATAAAAGTATCCATGTCAGTAGTGGTGAACATAGATAAAGTACTAACCACAAAATTCAAAATGGAGAAAAAGAATACAGCACAAAGGAGAAACAAGAGCCAGAAATATACATATATATAATAAAAATATGTATGTAAATATAAATGTATTATTTAATATATAAATATAATAAATATATAACCATAAATTTGTATGCATCTTGTATGCCTCCAATGAATTCCCTAAGCTCTCGGAGAAGTTACTGGATTTCTCACAGGATAGGTGAACAATATTTGATTTAGTCTTATGTAAGTCTCATGAGCTGAGGGCAATCAAGCTCACATAGGAAATGGAGACATGATTGGAGAATATTTATCAAAATATTACAAATTATTATTTCTCTGTTATGGAACTGGAAGCATTGTTTTATTCTTTAGGCCTTTATATATATCTTACCTATTTAAAAATATGTGCTGTTTGTAATTAGGAAAATATTTAGAAAGGGTGACATCTACAACCATCCACGAAGATGGGAAAAAGAATTAAAAGCCTTTCTCTCCACCTTCTTCATCTTAATCCATTTGAAAATTGAACTTGTTAAAAGAAGAATGGCAATGCTACCTTCATAGTGGAGGATTTGAACATGCGATTATTAAGCACCATATTCCTTCATAGCTTGGTGAGCGAGATTTTTTTTCAAATCTTTGTAAACGCATAAGACAAAGGAATAGTCTGGTAAAAGAATTCTGGGGGGTGAAATATATAAGCCTGATAATTCACAGACCTGTACCCCTGGGGCAAATAATAAAAATAAAATAAAATAAAATAAAATAAAATAAAATAAAATAAAATAAAATAAAATAAAATAAAAAGAATTCTGGGGGACATGGGCTACCTAGTCACAGAAAGTCTTTTGCTCATAAATAAATAACACAAATCATTAGAGTTGTAAATCCATTTTCATTTTCTTGTTTTTTTTTACTTCTTTTCATAGTGATTATTTTTCTTGAAATATCAGTTTTTTCAGAAGATTATCATAAAATGTACAAAAACAGGCTATCTTGACTTAATTAAGTCTAGGCTATTTTAAATTTTGGAATTAACTGATTTTAAGTGCACAAAGAAAATCACTTAGAAGTATAATAATTGGTCTTTATTTAACATCTGTGGAAATTTGTCTTTTTATATATTATTTATTTATTTATTTATTATTATTATTTACCCCAGGGGTACAGGTCTGTGAATCATCATGCTTCCACCTTTCACAGCACTCACCATAGCACAAACCCTCCCCAATGTCCATAACCCATCCACCCTATCCCTACCCTCCCACCCCTAGTAACCCTCAGTTTGTTTTGTGAGATTAAAAGTCTCTTATGGTTTGCCTCCTTCCTGATCCCATCTTGTTTCATTTTTTAATTAAAGTATAATTAACATACAGTTACATTAGTTTCGAGTGTGTGATATAGCAATTCAATAGTTATATACATTTCTCACTGCTCATCAAGATTAAGTGTGTTCGTAATCCCTTCTATATAATTCTTTCACCCCCCCACTAACCTCCCCTCTGGCAACCCATGTTTCTTCTCTGTATTTAAGAGTCTGGATTTTGTTTTTTTATTTGTTTTCTTTCTTAAATTACACATATGAGTGAAATTGTATGGTATTTATCTTTCTCTGACTACTTCACTTAGCATTATACTCTCTAGGTCCATCCATGTTGTCCCAAATCACAAGATTTCATTTTTTGTGGCTGAGTACTATTCCATTGTGTGACTATATATGTGTGTGTGTATGTATACATCACACTTTCTTTATCCATTTAGCTATTGATGGGCACTTGGATTGCTTCCATGTCTTGGCTATTGTAAATAATGCTGCAATAAACAAAGTGGTTCATGTATCTTTTTGAGCTAGTGTTTTCACTTTCTTTGGGTAAATACCCAGTAGTAGAATGACTGACCATATGGTAATTTTATTTTTAATTTTTTTGAGGAACCTCCATACGATTTTCCACAGTTGCTGTACCAATTTGCATTCCTACCTGTGGAATTCTCTTCCACTCCTCATCTGTGAAGATTTGCCTTTTCAACATTTGTTCTCCATTTTTAGATTCTTATTTCTTTAATTTGGCTTTTTCTGCTGTAGTTCCCCATTATTCAATAAATGAGCCAATATTTGTTGAATATCTCCTTCACACAAAATGAAGTATAAGAGTTAATTCAATATGATGTTTCAATATATTCACATGTAAAACAGTTAAGCAAAGCCAGTAATAGCATACTGAGCAACCGTGTAAGACTATATAAATAAGACTAGTTTCGATCCATTTGTTACCATATCAAACAAAATGGATGGAAATATTTAAGCAGAAGTTTTGGAGGATGTATTGGTAATTGTATATTTTAAAATATAAGCTATGTGGTAAAGAGGCTGTTCACCTTAGGAAGACTTTGGGGCACTTTGGACAGAATTGGAGTCATATTCCTAATCACCCTAAAGTACAAGGGGAAGGTATATCATCACTGATCCAGAGATAAGTTTTAAACCACCTTGGAAGAGATAACACACAGTTGTTTCAGAAATGAGCTCCAAATCAAATCACAAGAGGATTCACTAGGAATTGCAGGTGTTGATTTGTTTCTGAGGTGCTTTTGACGTGGGCTACTATATGGAAGGCTCTGCACATTGCAAAGCAACAGGGGTTTCTTAGATTGTCGTTATGAGCAGGGCTGGGAAGGCAGGCAGCAGTAATAACCTCTAGATGTTCAAGGTAGAATTAGGTTGGAGAAAGTAGGATTGCAACTACACAAAAAGAATATAAATAGAAGCGGAGAAAAAGCAGGGTGTCTGAAGAAGCTCAGATTGTGTTAGATTTTGGCTTTGGAATTTACAGTATACCTGTCCATGGAAAAGTTAATTGACTTTGATCTTTAGAGTTACTATGTAAAATGCAAAAATAATTGTAATTTCTCAGGGTTCTTGTTTGTAAAGTGTCTCTCTTTAGCACTCAATAACATTGATGATGTGGCAATTTTAAAAATGGTTTCCATAGGTAGATTTCAAAGAGGCATATCCGAGTTTCTATTACACAATGAAGTAGAGATGATCTTATACAGAGAAACTGTCCACTCTGCTGACGTTTCTTTCTAGTGGGTTAAGCTACAGCTTTCTGACATTTGAGAATCTGAATATCTCATGCAGGATATTTTGATGATTAATTGTAATCCACCCCCCCACCCAGTATATATTGGTTGGTTCTTTATATTGATTCTATTTATCTGGAGAATCCTGACTAATAAACAGGAGGAAAAGACAGAGGAAATTATGGACCCAGCATTAGAACTTTTACTAGCTGTAAAAGTTAAAAGTTTTTAAAAATTGAAGTAATCATTTCATGTTAAGATATGTGTCATAGTATACTATTCTCTTATTGTCTTTTACTGGAATATGGTGACTCCGAATGACTGTATTTTATGTCTGGCAAGCACGAAGAAAATTATCTATCAACCCGTTTTTTTTTCCCCTGAATGAAAACAGTCCACTGAAAAGGTCTACAGGTTTCCAGAATTTCCCCCACTGTTAGGTCTTATAGTCCCTGATGTGTGAGTCCTGATGTTATTGGCAAAACTAAAACATGGCAGGGACACCTGCATGGCTCTGTCAGGCTGAGTGTTCAACTCTTGGTTTCAGCTCTGGTTGTGGTCTCAGGGTGGTGGGATGGAGCCCCATGTCAGGCTCAGAGAGGAATCCCTATTTGCACTTGCTCTGTCTCCCTCTCTCTCTAAAATCAAATAAATAAAATCTTTAAAAAAAAAGAGCTAAAACATGGCAGAGTTTGACTTTAAGGACTTTAAAAAGTGCTTTGAAGGGTCACTATTTATTGGTTTATTTGCTGACTTATCTTGGCTTATCTAGAAGAGATAACTGCTGAAGCACATAGCTGAGACAATTGAAATTTATGATATTTTTGCAGGTTACCTTTAACATAATTAAACTGGAGTTAATTATACATATATTTTATCCTACAGGTAATAAAGACAAAGTAGATATTCTGTTCATTATACTTATGTGCTAATTTTAGGTTCAAAATATATGTATACACCACTTAAAGTTTCCATTGCTTTCAGCATAGATTAGACAACTGTCCAAAATCTAGGATAATATGAAGGAAGCCAGTGAATTTTGTTATTATTATCCCTTCACTTCTTGAATAAAGCTTATCTCTCCATTTAATCTACATGCATCTTAACCTTAATAGACAACATATTCCAAGAAGGAAAAAAAATTATCATGCCTCTTCCGACAACAATAAATTACCAAAGCAATGACTATTCTTTGTACCTGTTTTTCCTGAAACTAAATTAAATCCTTAGCTGAGACTAATATTTTCAGAAACCTGTCACTTCTGACTCTTTCCCCAAATAACTAAACTTGTTGTTGTTGCATTCAATTTCCACTCATTCTTGTCTTAGTTTTCTAAAAGCACGTCAAAATTCTTCAAACTGTGGCTCCTATACAACACCTACTTTAAGAAGTTATATATAATAACATTTCTTGTTTCTACTTGACCCTTATTTTTGGACACTGATTCTTTAGTTACTGTTTTCACTTAATAATTCAAAGTATGATCCATGATTTTACTATAAAATTTAAATGCTTAAGTGTCTGTATGTTCATTTTAGCACAGAAAAATTTCATTTTTTATTTTGGAGTTTGGCTTCATTTTACTATCATGTTTTAGGGTTCAGATAATGTTCCATAACACATATTTGAGGTGTGATTAAGTTGAGGGAAAAACATCAAGGGTAGATGTTGTGTCCGGGAGAGATTTTATTTGAGAGAGAAAGAGCTCAGGCAGTAGGAGGGGAAGAGGGGGAGGGAGAGAGAGGGAGAGAATCTGAAGCCAGCTCCGCACTGAACATGGAGCCCGAGACAGGACTTAATCTCAGGACTGCAGAATCATGACCTGAGCTGAAATCAGGAGTCAAACACTTAATCAAGTGAGCCACACAGGGACCTCCAGGAGATAATTTTAATAACAACAGAAGTGTGGAGGTGGAAGGAGGATTATTAAATTAATAGAATTACTAGTGCTCTGAAGGCAAGTCAAATGTTACTGTTTTACCTACACCCTCCCTCAGGATATCATTTTGCCTCCATTCAACATAAGTTGGTAGTGCCAGGGTCATAACATGGTAATAGATTTTAGTAAGAGGAAGTGCAGAGTTATAATTTTCTTCTATTTATTCAGAAGACACAAGTAACATTGATGAGAAAACAATTTTAGTGGGATTTAAATAGGTTAGTAACGGTATGAAGATTAGCATTTGCTGCCAGGTTTCTTAAAATTGTATTGCTCTACTTTATAATTTGGGCTTAATTATGGAATTTTTAGTAAAAAAGTTGAACTGATTAATTATAAAATTAAAAAGTTTAATTTAACACTAGTAATGAATTCTTGACCTTTAAGTCTGTTGTTCCTACTTAAATACTTAGTATTCATTAGTAATTCTTTTCACATAGTTCAAATTACATTTGCTTCAAGTTAAACTGATTTTCAGTTATTATATCTTCAATATAGACAATCACTGTTGTTGTAAAATGGGATTCCTTTGTAAATCTGAATGTTACTATTATATCATGGCTAAATAACCCTCACATCTTCATTCCTAAGTCACCTTGATTCATTTATTGCCTGGTTTTCACTACCTTAATTCTTTTTTTTAACTTCAATTGTCAGTCATAATTTTCAAAAGAAAACATGGAAAATATAATTGAATATTTTTGCCTTAGTTCTTCAAAAAGTCCTTGATGTTTCTGAAGAAATTTTCAAACCTTTCTCATGGTCTGTCTCTTCAGGGAACTCAAAGACCTCTCTTGTTAACCAATGAAAATATGCAGAAAAAATTGAATGCTTAGGTAAATAAAAACATAAATAACTTATGCCATGTTCAGTATCACCTATTAATACTCTTTAAACTTGTCAGTATCATGCCAAAAGAATAGGTGCCTGTATTTAGTACAAGCCTGTTGTGATATTACCTTTATCTTTCATGAAACACAGAGACCTTTTTATTGGGCAACCAAGTCACACCAATAACTTAACATTGCTTTGATCTTTTTTTACACACCCCATATAGAATAGTCTTACAAAATGTTCCTGGTGATGTTTCAACAGCTGGTGATTTGAGCTTCAGGTCTGGAACTTATATTTCCTGTTTTCACTATCTCTATCTTTATCTGTGGCTGTATCTTCATCTACATCTCTATATCTGTGTCTATGTCTATATCTTTATTATCTATATATTTTAGCCTTTTTCCACCATTTTGAGTTTTATTGCTATTCAATATATTTTCTTTGATATTTTAGTTTGGAGTAAGGCAGTCAGTTCCGTTTGATATCTATTAGAAAGAGCCAATTCCTTTTTGTAAAACAATTGGCCAGATAAAGAAAAAGAGAGAGAGAGAAGCACAAGAGGGGAGGAAGGTGGGGGGCGGTGAACAGGGGAAGAGATGAGATTGTATGGGAGGGAGGGAGTGAGGAAGGAAGAAAAGGGGAAAAATATTTTCTCTGTGATTTGATTTAAGTCCTGAAAAACTATCACAAGGTACACTGTTAAATTTCCTGCTGAAAACTGGATAGACTTTCTCTGTGGCATAACTATGAACAAAAAATACACCAAAGCAAGGAAATAAGTTCAGTTCCCCATAATTTGATTTTACTTCATTCTGATGTCCCCTAGTGATTCTACATTTCTTTTTACTTGTACGCTCAAGTAACTGACAAATAATCAAGGTCTCTAGTAACATTATCCTCAAGAAACTAGGACTTAAGATTAGTTACAGTTACTATCTTAATATTTAATATTTTAAATATTGGTCACAGTTTACCCTAAATACAACTTCTTACATATTTTTAAGGAAGAAACTTTAAAAAGTGTTATTTTACTTTTGATAGGCTCAGAGGAAATTCTATACATAGAAAATATATAACACCTTGTACACAGGAATGATTGTTATAGAAGTGGTTTATTGCAAGACAAAATAGTTGAGCAACTAAGAGTATGAGCTTTGAAATCAGTCAGAACTGGATTCAAGGATCTTTTCTTGTACCTTACTTCCTTTGTTTATAAAATTTAATCATTCATTGCAAGTAGGGATATTATGACCATTAAATAAGATAATGCACGTAAAGTAGTGTTGATTTAATGTCAGCTATTACCAAATATACAATGCAGTAATTCTGATCTGATTTTTTATTAGGGAGCAATCAAATATATTTCACTGAAGAACTTGAGCAGGAGTAGACCAATTTATTTGCTCTGAGTTTTCTTCTTGATATTTTAGTTTGGTGTAATGTAGTAAGTTCAGTTCCATATCTATTTAAGAGAGCTAATTCCTCCATGTAAGAAAAAAAAAACAAAACATTAACTGACCATATGAAAAATAGAAAGAAATGAAGAAGGGGGAGGGAGGAAGAGAGAAGGGAAGGAAAAAGGAAAAGAAAGAGAGGAAAAATATATGCCTACCCTAGACATCAACTTCCTTTTTTTGATTTCTTCTGTCTTCTCTGGCTGTTCCTTTATAGGCTCCTCAAGATTCAAATCTATTCCTTAGATTCTTCTCATTATGTTTTCTTCTTTCCATGTCACTGGCTTCCATTACCATCTACATGCAAATAATTCCTATACTTAGAGTTTCTGCCTAACTATCTCCTTGATTTTGAGGTCTTTTTATTTGATTTTTCTTCATTCTGATGTCCCCTAGTGATTCTCCATTTGACGACTCCAGTGGGATGTCTCAAAACAAATGCAGCCTGCCCAAACTAAATCCATTAGTCATCCACTTATTTTCCAAAATGGATCATTTTCCAATATTCGATTTCAATAAACGTCAGTTCTGCAATCCAAGAAGTATAAGGTCATCAATAACATCTGTGTCTTGCCCACCAGTTCTTTTGCTATTCATTGTAAGTTCTGTCAGATTTTCCCTTAAATTTAACGTTGAATGTAAGTACTTCTTTCCATGTCCTTCACCACAGTTCTTGACAAACTATCTTTGTCTCTTGCCAGGATAAATTCCTATGTATTTCAGTGACTGAAAATAATCTGCTGTGGTTGATCCTCCAATTTATGATGAGCCTGCAGAGTTTACTTCAATCTTTGTTTCAAGGCATGCCTCTCTGGTCTCTGCCTCTGTTTCTGTGGCTTTGCCTTTTGAGTCTTTGTTTCTTTTCTTGAAGGTTAGCACATGCAGATAGCTCTACCAACCTATTTCCTGCCTATAGACTCCCAGAAGTCTGACAGCCTTCCTTTATTTCATGCCGTCTCTGTCTATTTCAATCCAGCCTAGCAAACTCTCAGCAGATATAGCATTCTCAAAACTTCATTACAGAGGTGCCTAGGTGGCTCAGTGGGTTAAAGCCTCTGCCTTCGGCTCAGGTCATGATCTCAGGGTCCTGGGATCAAACCCTGCATTGAGCCCTGCTTCCTCCTTTCTCTGTCTGCCTCTTTGCCTACTTGTGATCTCTCTCTCTCTGTCAAAACAAAACATTTCATTACAGTCTGCACATGTCAACAGTATAGATACTATTGGACAAGAAGGTTATTTGTGGATCCATCCCCTCTCTCTTCCTAGTTGAGAGAGTTGATTGGATCCAAGAGTCACACACCTGTTCTCTTCAGCAAAGGTTGTTCAGGCACACATTTGTCCTTCTGTCCAGAGCAGGCTTTCTCAATAGTGAATTTCCTAATTTTAGAATCTTTGTAATATATATAGGCCAAGACCCTCCAAAATCTTCTTCAAAACTAATCTTTGACAAAGCAGGAAAGAATATCCAATGGAAAAAAGACAGTCTCTTCAACAAATGGTGTTGGGAAAATTGGAAAGCCACATGCAGAAGAATGAAACTGGACCATTTCCCTATACCACACACAAAAATAGACCCAAAATGGATGAAAACTCTCAATGTGAGACAAGAATCCATCAGAATCCTAGAGGAGAACACAGGCAGCAACCTCTTCAACCTCAGCTGCAGCAACTTCTTGCTAGACACATCTCCATAGGCAAGGGAAACAAAGGCAAAAATGAACTTTTTGGACTTTATCAAGATAAGAAGCTTCTGCACAGCAAAGAAAACAGTCAACAAAACCAAAAGACAACCTGCAGAATGGGAGAAGATATTTGCAAATGACATATCAGCTAAAGCACTAGTATCCAAATTCTATAAAGAACTTATTAAATGTAACACCCAAAGAACAAGTAATCCAATCAAGAAGTGGGCAGAAGACATGAGAAAACATTTCTGCAAAGAAGACATCCAAATGGCCAACAGACACATGAAAAAATGCTCAATATCACTTGGCATCAGGGAAATATAAATCAAAACCACAACCAGATACCACCTCACACCAGTCAGAATGGTTAAAATTAACAGGTCAGGAAATGACAGATGTTGGTGAGAATATGGAGAGAGAGGAAGCTTCTTACACTGCTGGTGGGAATGCAAGCTGGTGCAGCCACTCTAGAAAACAGTATAAGAGGTTCTTCAAAAAGTTGAAAATAGAGCTACCCTATGACCCAGGAATTGCACTACTTGTATTTACCCCAAAGATACAAAAATAATGATCCGAAGGGCACATGCACCCCAGTGTTCATAGCAGCAATATTCACAATAGCCAAACTATGGAAAGAGCCCAAATGTCAATTGACAGAAGAATGGATAAAGAATATGTGGTGTGTGTGTGTGTATATGTGTATGTGTGTGAGTATATATCTATATATACATATACATACATATATGTGTGTGCATATATATATGGAATATTACTCAGCCATGTAAAAATGAAATTTTGCCATTTGCAATGACATGGATGGAACTAGAGGGTATTATGCTAAGTGAAATAAGACAATCAGAGAAATACAATTATCATATGATCTCACTGATATGTGGAATTTAAGAAACAAAAGAGAGGATCATAGGGGAAGAAAGGAAGAAATTAAACAAGACTAAACCAAAGAGAGAGACAAATAATGAGAGACTCTTAATCATAAGAAATAAACTGAGAGGGGCGCCTGGGTGGCTCAGTGGGTTAAAGCCTCTGCCTTCAGCTCAGGTCAGGATCTCAGGGTTCTGGGATCAAGCCCCGCATGGGGCTCTCTGCTCAGCAGGGAGCTTGCTTCCTCCTCTCTCTCTGCCTACTTGTAATCTCTCTCTTTCTCTGTTAAATAAATAAATAAAATCTTAAAAAAAAAGAAATAAACTGAGAGTTGCTCGAGTGGAGGGAGATGGGGGGATGGGGGAACTGGGTGATGGACATTAAGGAGAGCATGTGACTTAATGAGCACTGGATATTATATAAGACTGGTGAATCACTGACCTCTACCTCTGAAAAAAATAATACATTATGTGTTAATTAGTTGAATATAAATAAATAAATAAATAAATAAATAAATATGAAAAAATAAAAAGTATGTTCTGGAGACTTTCAGTTAGTGATCGAATGGCAGATTTCCTAAATGAAATCTAATCTCATTAAAATGGGAAATGAATCCCTTCCATTAAAAACAACTAAAAATTCTGGATAATATCATATTTTTAATATTTTAAATATCTTGCAAACAAGTAAGGAATTTGAAGATTCCAAAATGAAACAAAAATAGGAATCTTAGGAGGTACATACCTGGAAGTGGCTTTTATCCTAAGGGTGTTTGCTCAACTGTAGTGAACTTTAATCTTTGTTTTGCCTGATGCTCAAGGCACACAGAAGGAGATGAAGTCTAGGGCCCACCCAAGCTGGGAGGGCAATAGGAACCCCCAATATAAAGCTCAGTTCCCAAAAGGTTGGATCTAAAAGAGTGAACCCACAGTGCAGAAAGAGAAAGCAGGCGCTCCCGTAGAATGTTGATGGGAATATAAAACAGTATTACCACTTTGGAAGATGGTCTAGAAGTTTCCTATACAACTAAACATAACCCTATGCTATGACCCAGAAATTCTACCCCTGAGGTCTTTACCCAAGATAATGAGAACATATGTCCCAAAATTGAAGCTTTATTTATAATAGCCCCAAATTCAAAACAGCTCAGTGTTCACCAACACAAGAATGGATAAAAAAATCGTGGTGTATGTTTACAATAGAATACTAGGTAGCAATAAAGAACAAACTACTGATACACTTAACAACATGAATACATTTCAAAAATATTATGCTAAGTGAAAGAAGCCTCACACAAAAGAGCACAAAATGTATGATCCTATTTATATGAAATTCTATAATGTACTAAACTAATCTAAGAAGGAAAAAATCACAACAATTCACACTTCTAGGGTTAGAGATAAGGAACATGGACTCATTGGGAAGGGTAGGAGAAGGCTTTCTGCTGTTATGTTAATGTTCTATATCTTGATAAAACTGAAACTCATTAAAAAAGAAAGCATCGTGCTGGTGCTTTTTGCTTCCAAATTCCTCCCTCAGTTTATCTTTTTCTCCTCATATTTCACTGTAAGTTTCAAGAAGAAACCAAGTGGCACCTTACACACTTTGATAGGAAATCTCAGCTAAATATTCAACTTTCTTGCCTTCAAGATTTGCTATTCATACAACTCTAGATTACCATTCAGCCAAGTTTTCTGCAATTTTTTAACAAAGAATGCCTCCCTTTCAGTTTCCAATAACATGTTCCTCATTTTATCCTCATACCTCATCAGAAGCCTTTTTAAAATCTGTATTTCCACTAGTAGTCCCTGGAAAGCAATCCAGGCTTTTTCTTTTATGTACCTCAAAATTTCTCCAGCTTCTACATATTGTTTAATTTCAAAGCCACTCCCTATTTTCAGGTATTCATTAAAGCTGCTCACTCTCCTGGGTACCAAAATCTCTATTAGTTTCCTATGGCAATCATAACAAATTACTACAAACTTGATAACAGAAATTATTCTTGTATGCTTCTGGAGCCAGAAGTCCAAAATCCAAGCACCAGGATTCAAGCCAATCCAAGCCAAGAACCAGGATTGGTTCTTTCTGGAGCCGCTAAGAGAAAATCCATTCTATGCTTTTCTTTTTCTTGCTGTGCCTTGGCTTATAGACACATCACTCAAATCTCTACTTCCATCTTCATGTGGCTTTCTCCCTTCCATGTGCCTCTTGGCCCTATATATCCTTCTCTTTTCTAAGGAGACTAGTCATTAGATTTAGTACCTATCTTAAATCCAAGGTGATTTCATCCTGAGATCCTTAACTTTGCTATATCTACAAAGGTACTATTTCCAAATAAGGTCATATTCACTACATCAAATCATACCTGCAAATGTATATGATTGTTTTGAAATGCGTATGTACACATATATATGTATTATATTATATAAAATCATATATATATATATATGCACACACAAATACATACATGGTTTTATATATAATATTCCTAAAAAAATTTCATTTCACATTTCAGCATTTCTAAATTCAAATATATCCTATGATGGATGTGCATAGTTAATTTGATTAGATTTCTTTCTTTTCCCCAAAATATGTTATTAAATTATATTGGCCATTTCTTTGAATCAAAGAAATATAGTAATTTAAGTATTCTTGACTCATTGGTTTTGGACCAAAAGTTAATAAGAAGAAAATTTCCAAAAATCAATTGTACGTATAAAGGTCATATTCCTACTAGTCCTACATTAATAGTTTATGATGAAGTAACCATCTTAAAATCCTTAACCTTATTCACATCTGCAAAGTGCTTTTTGCCATGTAACATGACATATCCACAGGTTCTAGGATCTAGAGTGTAGACATTTTTGCAAGGTCATAAAGCAGAAGCATAGGTATTTCGTGTTTGTATGGGTATGACTTTTAAAAATCAACTTATATTTTTTAGGATGGATAAAAGTGGTTTAGAGAAATTTATGTGAGAAATATCCAAAGATATAAATTGAACATAGATATGTTGCCAACAGTATGAAGTATTTGCCAAAAAAAAAAAATCATGCATTGTTACAACTTCCACCTTTAATAACAGATAATTCTTTTTTTTTTTAAAGATTTTATTTATTTATTTGACACAGAGAGAGAGATTACAAGTAGGCAGAGAGGCCGGCAGACAGGAAGAGGAGGAAGCAGGCTCCCTGCTGAGCAGAGAGCCCGACGCGGGCCTGGATCCCAGGACACTGAGATCATGATCTGAGCCGAAAGCAGAGGCTTTAACCCACTGAGCCACCCAGGCGCCCAATAACAGATAATTCTGTGCTCTTTTCAGTCAGTTCACTTCTGAATCTGTTTAATGCAGAGCACTGTGCTTTATGATTGACACTGACAAAACAGGGCATATGCAGAGAGAGATATTAATTAATGCCTTAGAGGAGGGCAAGAATACTTCAAAGAATTAAGGGTTACCTTGGAGAAGAGAAGGCGAATAGGAAGATACTGAGTTATTCTTAAAAACTTGAAATTATTCCAAGGAGCTGAATCGAGAGTTACTTCTATGCAAGGCCAGAGGACAGAACCAGTGAACATTGTATAATTTTATATTACAGTCATTATTATTACCATAAGTTTATTATTATAAACTTACCATAAGTTTATTATTATAAACTTATCACTGTTCTGTATTTCAGAGATCAGAGATCAGGGTGGGCTTGTTTACTTTGGGTGTCAGAGGGCAGAGGTGGACTCTTATCTGGTTTTTCTGGAGGAGAAGCCACTGTCATGCTCCCTCAGTTTGTTGTTAGAATTCACTCCTGTGCATTTTAGGGCTGAAGGCCTCGTTTCCTTATTGCTCTTCACGTGGATATCGTTCTCAGCTTCTAGAGGCCTCCTGTGCCCCCAGGTCCATAGCCCCTTTATCTTCAAAGCCAGAAATGGTAGGATTGAATCCTTCTCATTGTTTAAGTCTTTCTGACCTTCACTTCTGCTGTAGGTCTTCTTTTCTCCAACTGGAGAAAATAATCTGTTTTTAAGGCCTTATGTTAACAGACTAGTCCCACCTTAATAGTTTATGATGATCTACCCATCTCAAAATCTTTAACCTTATTCACATCTGCAAAGTGCTTTTTGCCATACAACATGACGTATCCACAGGTTCCAGGATATAGAGTATAGATATTTTTGCAAGGTCATTTTGTTGCCACAACCGTAAACATGAGTTTCAGAAAAGGAGCTTTTGATTCAGTGTGAAGAACTTTCAGTAAAAAAGTTCTCTTCAACACTGGGGTTTTATTTGCCTTAAAAATATCCTCTACTTCCCAGAAGTGTTCAAGAACAAGTCCATTTCTTAGACTTTGAGGGATAAATATTCCTATGGTCCAGTGCAAGGTTTTTAGTTCAATTCTCAAATATATATGATTAAAAATAATTAAAATTCCTTTAAATAATTCCTACTTTTCCTTTCTGTATGGAAATCTTCTCACATTTGAAAAATATATGTTTTCTACAGGGTCCCTTGCATTTATTTTCCTGCTTTTTGCTACATTTACCTAAGTGATAAGAAAAATGTTCTTACTCTTCTAAACATAGGCCTGGATTCAAAGATGGGTAAGAATCCCAAAGAGTTTTCCCACCCTGATTTACATCTACTCTGTGACTTTAAAACTTAAATCAGCCATTTTCAATATTACAAAAGAAGGGAAGACTTGCAATTTTGCCATAAATTTAGCTTTTATGTCAACTCTCAGACCTTTAAACTCTATTTTACTTAAGTTTTGTCTTGCATTACATGATTTTAGAACAATAAGCGTAGATGAATAATTATGTGTGCAAAAAAAGACCAGACTCATAATTATATCACCTACTATTTATAACATTACACTTTATTTCTTAAAACAACACTGAAATAAATCTGTAGAAGATGAACTCCTAACATTTTTATTGTCCATACACACATTTAAAAAAATACATTATTGACACTGGCAATAATTATTCTGGGAAAGAAAGTGATAACCTTTAAAATGTCAAACTGTTTAAACTTTTCAAATTTTAAAAACATAGTATTTGTGAGATACTGTCAAGAATATTTAACTAATAAGAGCTCTACTAGAATGTGCTGACAGTAGGCTGACAATTCTAAGGCAAAGCAGGATCAAGGCAGCTTGGAAGCTTGTAGCAATTATCTATGTAAGTCATATAATGGTCTTCTAAATGTCATGTTTGCAGGAAGAATGGGAAGAGATGCCTTAATGAGATACAGGGTGCCTGTGTTCAAGGACTCGAAATTGTGACTGCCATTAATAAGTGGTGGCAGTTTAATAGGATACATTGCCACACCGGAATTATGAAAATTTTAGATATTTTACAGTGGACTTTCAAAATGCCTTTATCTTCAAATACCAAAAGCCCTTGCCTATCATGTAAAATTGCTTGGTTCTGAATCATATCTAGGTATCACTTTTTTTTCTTTTCATTTTGGAAAGAATTTTGATGTTGCACAAGTCAATGAACAGCTGAACTAAAATGAACACAAACTGTCACTTCAGGAATTCATCTCCATGGCAAATAATGAAGCTGGAATAAAAAAGGAAACAAAACATATTTCCTGTCAGTCAACTGTCAGGGTGTTTATTTGTTTCTTTAAGCAGAGTACTCAGATAATAGCAGGAGACACAGATTTTCACTTAAAATGTTGTTTAATAAAGGACTTAGGTGAACTGAGGATATTTTCATTTCTTTCTTAGTTAATTCCAAAATAAAATTCTTCCATGATTCTAAAGAAGTCAGAAAACATTTTCTTCAAGTTGTCCTATCCGTAGGAGAAGGTAAATAAGTTAAAATATATATGAAAAAGTAAACTAAATGAATAAAATAAATTTGAAAGAAATAAAAGATCCTAACTTGTGCTTTTCTGCACTTGCAGTTTTAGGCTAGTGATATCTGATGTAATGAAAGAAAGCTCATGTTGTTTGACATAAAATATCTTTTATTATTTATTTTAACTGGCTTCAAACCTGATAATGCTCTTTCTCCATTTCCTCAGTATATGTTGAGCTTCAAAATGTGTTATTGTTGGGCGCCTGGGTGGCTCAGTGGGTTAAAGCCTCTGCTTTCAGCTCAGGTCATGATCTCAGGGTCCTGGGATCGAGGCCCGTGTCGGGCTCTCTGCTCATCAGGGAGCCTGCTTCCTCCTCTCCCTGTCTCTCTCCCTGTCTCTCTGCCTACTTGTAATCTCTCTCTCTCTGTCAAATAAATAAATAAAATCTTTAAAAAAAATGTGTTACTGTTAATTCCAATTCTTGTGCATACTGAATGCAAATTTTCTTTTTATAGTTAACTCAGTTTCTTCCTCTATTCCCTATCACTATCCTGCCTTTTCTTTCCTCTTCTCTTCCATTGCTTCTCCACTCACTATCAAGATATAACATTTCTGGGGGCACCTGTGGCTCAGTGGACTAAGCATCTGCTTTTGGCTCAGGTCATGATCCCAAGGTCTTGGGATCCAGCACTACTTGGGATTCCCTGTTAAGTGGAGACTCAGCTTCTCCGTCTACCCTCCACCCCCGCCCTGAGTTGTGTGCTGGCTCTCTATCTCTCAAACAAATAAATAAAAATCTTTAAAAAAAAAATAAAAGTATATAACTTTTCTGTGTGATTAGCCCTTCCTTGTCTTTTAAATTTGCCCTAATCTTAGTTTTAAATCACAAAGCAAATAAAGGTCACTTCTCCACATTAAAATGTTATATATTTCATGTACATATTAATATTTGGTGTAGACTTATTCTTGGACACTTTTCTTAGGCATTTCCCAGAAGAATTTTGCAGTGTTGACATGAATATCATTTGAGATCTTAGGAGACATATAAACTATGTAATTTATAACTTTAGTTTTGAATTTAATTAGTATCATGTTTACATGCTATAGACAGTTCTCTAAGAAGTAAGCTCTCTCACTGAAATGGTAGGGTTTTTTAAAGTATTTATTTTTTTGTTTGTTTTTTGAAAGAGAGAGGGGGTGGGGGAGGGGATAGAGGGAGAGGGAGAGAGAGCATTCCTAGCAGACTCCGCACTGAGCATGGAGCCTGACACAGGGCTTGATCTCATGACCCGGAGATCATGACCTGAGCCAAAATCAACAGTAAGATGCTACCGACTGAGCCATCCAGGCACCCCTGAAATGATAGTTTAGAAATAAACCATACGATTTGTAAAATAATCACAATTTTTATTCCTATCATTTCTGAATCTTCCAATAGTTTTCTCTTAATTAGAGAAAATGTGGTTATTATGGAAAAAAACCTTTGTTCCATCCATTAAATAAAAATAAAATTATCAAAAAAGTATGTTATTTGTGATTCCATTCTGTTTACTCAGAATGGCGCCTCTTTTCCCTTAAGAGGAAAAGCAAGCAGGCAGGTGAGAAAAATAAGAAACAACATTGTCAACTCACATCTCTAATATGAAAGATTTAAAGAATTAGGTATTATTCTAATTGTATGTAGAGGGTAAATAGGTATATAATTAAATAGTCTGTGGCTGCATGTGTAAAATTCCTGATGGACAAATGCATAAACTTTCATATTGTTTTATATATTCACTTTTTGGACGGTCAAAATGTACACTAAGATATTAAAATCTCTGAAAGCCTGGAGTATGGAAACGTACACCAAATCTTTCTCAAACTCATTTGACTCTGAGCTTCCTTCTGCATATTATTTTTTATAATGATTATTGACGCTTCACAAAATACTCATAAAATAAAAATAAAACCCAAGTTTCAGGTCAGAGCATATTGATTAATTAAAAAAAACTATCTCAGAAGTTATTAGTTTGATTCCTAGCCAGCAACTTTTATGTCTTTGAACTTCAGTGTGCTTATCCTACAAAATGAGTAT
The DNA here is from genome assembly GCA_002007465.1 of Ailurus styani. NCBI lineage: Eukaryota > Metazoa > Chordata > Mammalia > Carnivora > Ailuridae > Ailurus > Ailurus styani. The sequence continues at coordinate 222,473 of LNAC01001288.1, forward strand.
CATGCAAATGATACCCACCTAACAGGGTAGCTGTAAAAATTGAACAAGTATACAGAATTTAATTAAAAACAATAAGGCACTAAACAATTAGTTAAGTAGAAAAATGTATATTTTGAGAAGTTTCATTTTGGAGTTATATTTATCTTCACATCCTCGTTATGCTATTTGCTACCTATGGGACACTTTACAACCATCTTTCGATTTGTGAACATTAAGTTTCCTTATCTGTAAACTGAGCTTAATATACTTAACTTACATAGAAAGAATTGGAGATAAAAGACTGAAGATCTATAATACAGTTGTTTTCCAATATATGATAATAATTTAATTTAGAATTTTATTTTTTAAATGTGTAATATTTGTTGTGAATATGGTATCAGGGATGCGAAAAATTGAGCAAATGCATGTGTTATCAGAAACCTTGTAAAAAGAGAACATTTATTTTTTCTCACAATATTAAAGAATAAATTACCATTGGTTTCAGTGTTTTCCAAGAAAAAGGATAGAGAAGACAGTGCTAAAAATGGCAAGTCATTCTGTTTACCAGAACATTGAAAAATAAAAATAATTATGATAAAATAATGCTAAATTTAATAGTTTACATTGTGTTTCATACATTATGATAAGAATTCTGCATTCAATATCTAACTGACTCCTTGAAGTAGCTCTATGACATGGGTATTTTTTTTTCTTTAAAGGTCTCAGATATATAAATGTAGTAGTCAATAGAACTTCTCATTAATTATTTGCAACACTTTTCCAGCAGAACAGAAGTTAGGGGTATCTGCTAAGTGACTGTAACTGACGTCAATGAGTTTTGACTAAAAGTCAAGGAATTAATTGCCAGTTCAAAATCTTCTAAAGCTTTCTTTGGTTTCCAGAATAATTACAGAGGGTATTCAACTATGGCTGCCATTCAGCACTTCCCATGATTGACTGGAATGAACAGTTTATATTTCTCTAAATAAACCTGAATGGATATGCTGCAGGAGAAAAAAAAAAGTCTAATATATCAGAAATATATTCATAGTAGAAGAGCTATTAAATGACAAATCTGGTATTTGAACTCTTCTCTAATACAAAAACTTCCACTCATATTCTTTTACCTATTGTACCTCCCCATATAAGTATAGAATAAGGTAGATCTAAGAATTATGAACGATATTTTCTAATGACACATGGACTGAATCAATAGCACCCATTATTACAGATGTAACTGTCAAAGCATATATAAGCAAGCTTAATAACTACTTTTGTGAAGGTTAATGGTAAAATGATAAAAAAAAATACATTAGAAACCCAAAGGAGCTCAACTGTAGGTTGGGTATGTATAACCCATTGAAGAAAAAAGTGATGTCTCAAAGTCTAGTTTCCTTAAGAGCCAGCCCAACTTCATCTCTGTTTCATGGAATTATACTAATTTTCATACTCCAAGTAGAGTTTTTGTATAGGACTGTCATGCAAGGGTAGGGAAAAGAATCGATCGTAGTAGCTCTCAAAAGAGTACTTTTCCCTAGTTTCTTCTCAGGACTTATTAGACCACAGAAATGATTTAAAAGCATATTAAAAGGTGCAAAAGTAAGTGATCTGTCTTATAAAAGAAAGTGGAAAAGTTACACCAAAATTAGCTGAGCTGGTAACTTAGACTAACAAAATTTAATTTAGAGGAAATACAACTTTGACTTGCAAATAATAATTTTAGGGTTTGGGGATAGAGATTTTGAAAGATTTTTGGTAAAATCATTACTAGGCCTCTATTCTAAAAGATTTACATTTTCAATAACAAAATGCAGAATACAGAAAAAGTAGGAAGATGTCGTTTCCCAGAAGAGACCGAAAGCAGTCATATCTTGCATAGCCAGAGAAATTAGCTGGAGACATATTACCATGAAATATCTTGAAATGAAATACTCAACAAGAACCTCAGAATTCGGTGTTTTTATACCTTATTAAAGAAATGCTTTTTATTTTGCAGCAATTTTGTACTCGGATTTCCAAATACTTTAGAAGCAGATTATTATTTTCATTATTCTATAAATGTGAAATGGAACTACAGCTAAATTGGTAAAAGCTTTTAAAGTTACAACACATAAACCTAAGTTGAAATGAAACCAAAGACTGCAGATTTCAACCCAGTGTATAGAAGGCAAAGATACATTAATTTTAATCCAACTCAAACCTTCCTTTGATCATGATAATTACATACCACAGAAGAATAATCCTTCGAAGACAAGTGACCTATTTTAATTCAAGGAATATTTTACTTTCTTTATTCAATTATATTGAATTTTAAAATTCTAAAATTTAAAATAAATGCTTTACAGGTCACCTGGCTGGCTCATTTGGTAGAGCATGTGGCTCTTGATCTTAGTGCTGTGAATTTGAGCTCCACGTTGGGTGTAGATATTACTTAAAAATACATTCTTTTTTTTTAAGATTTTATTTATTAGAGAGAGAGAGAGAGAGCATGAGACAGGGGTGGGGGGGCGGGTCAGAGGGAGAAGCAGACTCCCTGCTGAGCAGGGATTCCTGATGCTGGTCTTGAGCCTGGGACTCCCAGATCATGACCTGAGCTGAAGGCAGATGCTTAACCAACTGAGCCACACAGGCACTCCTTAAAAATAAATTCTTAAAAAATAAAAATAAATAAATAAAAATTCTTTATGACCATTCTTAAAAGAGATGTATTTCATTGTGAACTTTTATCCATTATTTTTATTATATCAGTACAGCCATTTGAATAAAATAAAATTTAAACCATCTTGTAGAAAAAATATCTTTCAATTTTCTATTAATTATTACATTAGCTTGAGCTCCAAAATTATTACCTTGAATGCAATACAAATTCTTTGCTTCTCTGTGTTGATAATAACTGATTTCCCAATGCCTAAAAGCCCTGTAAATGAGGACTTTCTGAGTACATAATGGCATCAATTACATTTATGAAAGTAGTTAAGCCAGTCTGTCACTGTAGGTAAAAATGCTAGAATGTAGCAGTGTTAATGCCTGCTACACAGGCATCGCACTTCCTGATTTGAAACTACAGTATGAAGCGTTAGTAATTAAAACAGCATGACACTGGCATAAAAATAGACACATAGACCAGTGGAACAGAATAGGGAGTCCAGAAATAAACAATTGCATATATAGTCAACTCATATTTGACATGGGAACCAAAAACATTCACTGGGGAAAGCATAGTCTTTTCAACAAAGAGTGTTGGGAAGACTGTATAACCACAATTGAACCTCTATTTTATACCACTCAAAAAATGAACTCAAAATGGATTAAAGACTTAACTATAAGACCTGATATACATGAAACTAGAAGGAGAGATAAGGAAGAAGCTCTTTGACATTGTTCTTGGCTTTCTTTTTTTTTTCCTTTTCTTTTTTTAACGTAACTTAAAAAGCATAAGCAACAAAAGCAAAAAGCAAAACTACATAAACAAAAATTTCTGCACAGCAAAAGAAACTATCAACAAAATGAAAAGGCAATCTATGTATAGCAGAAAATATTTGTCAACCATATATTGGATAAATGATTAATATCCAAAATATGGAAAGAACTTATGCAACTTAATGAAACTGTAATCAAATAAAAAAATGGTCAGAGGAACTAAGTAGACATTTTTTCAAAGAACACATACACATTGCCAACAGGTACATGCAAAGATTCTCAGCATAACTAATATAAGAAAAATGAAAATCAAAATCACAATGAGAAATTACCTCTCACCTATTAGAGTGGCTATCATCAAGAAGACAAGAGATAACGAGTGGTGGTGAGGATGTGAAGTAAAGGGGACCCTAATATAGTTTTGGTGAGAATATAAATTGGTGCAACCATTATGGAAAATGGCATTGCATCTCCCCAAAAAATTAAAAATAGAATTACCATATGATTCAGCAATGCTACTTCTGAGTATATATACTGAGCAATTGAAAACAGGATATCAAAGGAATACCCATACTCCTATGTTAATTGCAGCATCATTAACAATAATCTAGATATGGAAACAACTGGCATCTGTCAATGAATGAATGAATAAAGATGTGGTCTATACATACAAGGGAATATTATTCAGTCATGAGAAAGAAGCAGATCTTGTCATTTGCAACAACATGGATGGACCTTGAGGTCATTATGCCAAATGAGATATGTCAGACAGAGAAAGGCAGATGCTGAATGATGTTACTTATAAGTGTAATCTAAAAAAGCTGAACTTGTGAAAACAGTAGAATGGTGATTGGAAACCCTCATGTAGACTTCTGATGCCATATTTCTGCTTAGCTCTTTCCTTTGTTGCATCATACTTCACAAATCAGTTCCCTCATTAGTCTTAGTCCAAACTTAATCTTCAACTCAGCAAGGCCATGTGCATATGCTCGGACTCCATACAGCTGCACTACAGACCAGAAAGTGCCTCAGCAAAAACTTGAGACAAATATGGGATCTCCTTATGTGTTCCTTCCCTCACATATCACAGTACTGTACTACTTCTTATCTAATACCTGAAAACCGCTGTTTTATAGATTTCTAAATACTGATTTCTTTCCTATGTTAGTAGGAAAGCAAGGCTTATCCCAGTTACTCTAAGAGAGTCAGAGGTTTTAAAGACTTCTGGATATATTTTTTTTAAAGACTTTATTTATTTGAGAGAGAGCACAAGTAGGGTAAAGGGCAGAGGGAGAAGCAGGCTCCCCGCTGAGCAGGGAGCCTGATGCAGGACTCGATCCCAGGACACTGGGATCGTGACCTGAGCCAAAGGCAGCTGCTTAACTGACTGAGCCACCCAAGCATCCTGACCTCTGGGTATTCTTAAAGGTGCCATAGAAAGGTTGCATGTGAGTGCATTTTCAAGAAGTTACATAACTTTTAATATGACTAACTCCACATAGAATTATGCTTTGTGGCAGTCTTCTGTGATGTTGAATTATTGCAGTGTAATGAAAGATAATGGAGCTAATATATTTAATTGTAAAGTTCATTTAGTTCTCTAAAGAAAGATGTATTATTAGAAGAGGTGAGTCTGGTTGCCTCAGTTGGTTGTGTCTGCCTTTGGCTCAGGTCATGATCCCAAAGTCCCGGGCTTGAGCTCCACCTTGGGCTCCCTGCTCAGTAGGGAGTCTGCTTCTCCCTCTGCCCTTCACCCTTCTCACGCCATCTCTCTTGCTCTCGCTCTCTCTCAAATAAATAAATAAAATTTAAAGAAGCAGCAGAAGAAACTGCCAATAAATAAAATTTTAAAAAGAAGAAGAAACTGCCACCACCACTGCGACCACCACCCTACTTTTTAGTAAGCCAAAAAATTTTAGTAAGCCAAAAAATTTAGTAAGCCTCTGAACTGCTTAGGAATGAAATCTGATTGAAGGAAACATCTTCAGGCTCAATAATAACAGAGAAACCTGAAAGAATAGACATGTTTCTTAGTACTGAACAATCCTACTTAACAAAAGTAAAATTGAAATGAAAACTTCTAAATACAAAATTTCCTTGGAGAACGACTTCATTAAATTTAGTTATTGTTCAAGGTTTGTTTAAGGATATTTTTAATATTAGCCAAACTTTGATTCCATTTCAGAGATCAAACTAACAAATAGCCCAACTATTCCAGTAATTAAATCAGCTTGATAAATACTTTCTCAGTTTAACAACTTTGCTAGAATATATGCATACTTTAGATAAAGAAAAATTAAATATAGATGACTGAAGACATTTTATTTTACTGATGTGTGTTTGCTTTTTAAATTTAATCCATCATAAATGTTCCTTTAGACTCCAAGGGCTACTGACAGAAAATCAGCTAGCTGTCAAGCAGAGTTCTTGTTACTGAAGCAACGTGAATTATTATTATTTTTTTATGTGAGGAAAAAGTAACACAAATGGAAAACTGCTGTCAGGCATAATTCAGTTCATTATTGTTTAATGCAATAGAGGTAGAATTTTATGAAATATTAATTCCACTAAAAATAGAAGCACAGTCATGGACATTTCTCTCAGTTCCTTACAGCACTAGGGAAGGCAACATAAAGCCATGTGATCAACAAGAGACTCTGATCTTCACCTTTCACAGAAAGGGGTTCAGAATAGTCACGTATTTATGGGCAGTGATGTCAGAAGAGTCTTCCTTTTTTCTACAATCCAAACAGAATAATCATTAAAAAGTGGTGGATAATTAATATATCTAAAACCTTTAAGATATTATTATAGATTATTTATAAGATAAATTTCATAATCAGTTAAAGAGTATCTGTTTTTCATGGTGATCTTCACCGGATCTGGTTAACAAAGTAGTTATCCATAATGTAATTTTTTCCCAAATGAAACAATGGATCTCTACTCCCACCAAGGAAAAAGTGATGTAAAAGCTGTAATATTAATACATTCTTCCACTCTACTAATTCCTTCTTAATCTGAACAAATCTATTTAAAGCACAATTTTACTTTTTACTCTCCTTTCCAAAACATTTCCATAGCTTTCTCTATTTTTTAATAATTAAAAAATAGTATTATGGCATGTAACATAAGATCTTACGACCTGATTCTTGTCTGTTTCTCCAGGTTTATGCAAAACATTTCCATTCTCTACTCTAGTCTGAATTTTATCCTTGATAATTTCCTCACATTTTGCTTTCTTGACCTCAGGATCTTTGCATTAACCCTTCCTCTTCTCCACTCTTTCTAGTTGTAGGACTCACTGATTTTTATTCTCTAAATTTCATTCTTAATTTTCGTTCTCTAAATTATAATTTCTAAATTAAACATTGTTTACTTCAAGAGGCATTCTCTAAACTCCTCTCATGAGCAGAATGAATTGTCTATTTGTCTTCTTACCTTTTTGTATTTTTTCATAACTCTTACCATTCAATTTTAAATTTTATTTTTTTAAAGATTTTGTTTATTTATTTGAGAGTGGGAGAGAGAGAAGGAGCAGGGGGAGGGACAGTGGGAGAGGGAGAAGCAGACTCCCCGCTGAGCACAGAGCAGGATGCAGGATGTGGGGCTTCATCCCAGAACTCCAGGACCATGACCTGAGCAGAAGGCAGACAATTAACTGACTGTGTCATCCAGGTGCTCCCAACTTATACCATTTTAAATTAAACTTGTATCATGATTCTTTGATTAAAATGCATCTCTGGGGGCACCTGGGTGGCTCAGTGAAGTTGAGCCTCTGCCTTCAGCTCAGGTCATACTCTTAAGGTCCTGGGATCAAGCCCCGGATCGGGCTCTCTGCTCAGCGGGGAGCCTGCTTTCTCCTCCCTCTCTGCCTACTTGTAATCTCTCTCTGTCAAATAAATAAATAAAATCTTTAAAAAAAAATAAAGTGCATCTCTGTCATTATAATCTGAGCTCATAAGGCCAAGTAAGGTGTCAGTCTTGATTCATCTCTTTCTGGAATGTCTAGAATACTAAACATTAATATTTGTGAAATAAATGAGTGAAGAGTTTTATTACTCCATGAACCACAGATTAGCAGTGGCATAAAAGGAAATAGTTTTTAGGCTGGCTATATCATCAGTAGAGTTAACACAAATATTTTCACTTAACCATTAGGCAATGGTTATGTAATACAAATGAAGGATAAACATATTAATTTGCAATAAATTTGGCCCTAAGTTTCATTCACTTCATGATTTATTTATAAAGTTCTTTATTTGTTTCATACATGTAGAACTCTCTCCCCACTAAGAATCTACTACTTTATCTGCAATGATAGGTGCTCTGCAATATTTTTTCCCATTTTTAATATATTCTACTTTTTTGGTTATTTTATAGACATGTAATATATACTTGGCTTATTATATTGAAATAGATTTCACATTTCTACATTTTAATATTTAAAAAACAGTAAATGCAGTTGAGAAACACCACAGATACACATTTGATTATTTATCTTTCCTATAGACAGGAAAAACGACTTTTGTACATTAAAATCATACTTTAAATCAGTTTTTTCCTCACTGTGGGGACTCAAACATATCAACAGTGCATTGAATCTCCCCTTTTCAAAGATTCTGTAGGTGGTGAGGGACAGAAGGAAATGGGTAGGGAGCACTATTTTCAGGCTGCTACTTAGTAATCTCTGATTTTATTTGTGGTTATTTGTTGGGGAGAAGTATTCAAGACAATCAGCGAGCAGCCTTCAGAGGAATTTAGGCAGTCTGTTTTGAAGGAATGTGTGATGAGAAAATGGTAGTCATATAATGATAAGGGAAAAGTGATTCTCCATGCTTAAAAAAGAAATTTTAATGTGAACTATTCATCTTGTGCAGTTATAGGTAAGAGAAGCATAGAAACAAAAACTAAAATCACATACTATATATAGAAAAAGAGAGTTTTAAATTAATTCAAATGAAAATCATGTTCCTTTTTTCTTTATTTTATAATCAAATCTGTTTCCACATGAGTTTAGAAATTATAATAATTACAATACTTAAATAATCGGTGTTTTACATAATAAAAACCCTTTTTAAATTTTCATAATATTCAAAGTGGCATCTCTATCATAGTAATTTTCTTTCAAAGAACAGAAAGATTATTGTCAGGAACATTTTATTTTGTAGAAAATGAGAAAATTAAAAGTGTAATTATCTTTTCTTACTTTCAAATTAAACCACCATAGGTATAAAATTGTCAGTTGAACAAATAACTATATTTTCGGAATTACATCTTAGAACGCCTGAATATCTAGTATACTTGAAATTGTATTCAATTTGCAGCCATAAAGAAAAAAACTGAATTTTTTCTTTTGACAAATAAGATTGTTTTATTTACTCAAAATCATTTAGAGCAAACATAATTTCCAACTCTCAAAGCTTATTTTTTATATGGTAACTGAGTGAGCTTTGTGACTAACATATATGTATTGGTCAGGGTTCTCCAGAAAAACAGACCAATATAATTATATATATATTATATATATATAATATATATATATTAATCATAGGAATTGGCTATAATTATAGAAGCTATGGCTCTATGGCTATGATTATAGAGGTTGAGAAAGCCTCATGATCTGCTTCTATAACTGAACACACAGGAAACTTGGTGGTGTAAATTCAGTCTGAGTTCCAACACCTGAGAACCAAGAGCACTGATGTTTGAGGATAGAAGAATGAACGTCCCAGCTCCGACTAAGAGAGCATATTTGTATTTCCTCCACCTTTTTGTTCTATTCAGGCCCTTAACAGATTGGATGATGCCCATCCACATTGGTGAGGATGATCTTTACCTGGTCTACCAATTCAAATGGTAATCTCTTCCAGAAACTCCTTCACAGATACACTCATTAATAATACTTTACCTGTTATCTAAGCATGGCTTAGCATAGTCAGATAGACACAAAATTAACCATCACAATATAATACCAGGATATAAAATATGTGAGGTATGAAATATCTGCTGATTTTCTTCCTAGATTTGCCATTATACCATTAAATTCCTTCATGGGTATCTAGGCTTGAATTTCAATTTAATTGAACTTAATTGAGAATTCATTCAATTCTTACATGGTTTCTTTTTCTCACACCAAACCTACTCTACACAAAAAATTTCTATAAGTAATTTATTCTTTAATATGTGTTCTCTTCTTTTTCTTCCTTCTCCTTCTTTAGTTCTAGAAGATGATTTACATGCAATGCCCTAAAATAACTTAATTGCTTTTTGTTGGTTGAATATAAACATGGTTTCCCTCAAGAATTAAGCTTGTCTATGAACAACTTACTCTTGGATGTAAATTTAAAATTATCTTTCTGGCTGTGTTGTACCATGAGACTTCCAGATTTACCCAGCCGTAGAGGCACACTTTTCTGGGATTTTAGCATTAATTTATACTGTGTGGTATGTGCTGTAAATCAGGATTACTGTATTCTTCATTTCACACTCACACAGCTTTTAGCTTATACTCTTTTTTTTTTGAAGTAGACTTTATTTTTTAGAGCAGTTTTAGATTCACAGTAATTTTAAGCAGAAAATTATATATGGAGTTCCCTTATCTCTCCTATACCCACACATGCAAAGGGCTCCTCAGTTATCAACATCCCTTCCTCCCCCCAGAGTGATACATTTGTTATAATTGATGAACCTACACTGACACATTATTATGGCCCAATGTCATAATTTAAATTAGGATTCACTCTTGGTGTTGTATACTCTATGAGTTTGGACAAATATGTAATGAAATGTTCTCACCATTATAGTATGATTCAGAATAGTTTTACTGCTCTCAAATTTTTCTGTACTCTCTGTGTTCCTTTCTCCCTCCTAACTTCTGGAAACCACTGATCTTTTTACTGTCTCCATAGTGTTGCCTTTTCTAGAATGCATGTTGAAATTGTACATTATGTAACCTCAAGTTGAAATTGTACATTATGTAACCTCAATTCATTTTTGACAAGTACAGGATCCCACATTTTCCATACATACTGTCCTTTTTCATAGTAAGAAATACACATTTAAATCACAGTCATGCAGAGAAAATTATATAATAAATTAATTCTTGAATTTTTCTGTGTCTAGCAGGTTATAGACTCTTCAGTCTTTAGAAGAAAGAAAAAGCTCCTTCCTGTTTTAACCTACGTAGGCATTAATTAAGCAGACCTCATCATACAAATATTTTTATTTGGACAACAAAAAATTGGTCTTGAGAGGAAGATATTTGGTATAAGGTTATTAACATTTAGGAAATATTCATAGAGTATATATTAAATGTGCGATTCTGTGATGGCATAATTTAGTTTTTGCTCAATTTTTTGTCTTTTCCCTGCTTGCAGAATGTTTCATTTTTTATTTAAAAAATGGGTGAAATAAGTTAAGGGTCTTAAGAGTACACTCATCTTGACAAGTAATAAGTAATGTACAGAATTGTTGAATCACTATATTATACATCTGAAACTAATACAATGCTGTATGTTAACTATATTGGATTTAAATTAAAATGAAATAAATTAGCCTTGTTTCTAGCACCTCAACTGCAAAAATATATCTATTCTTGGGGTTGCTGTATTCATTAGAAATAAATGTAATTTTTCAGTAGGCTAGGAAAGAAATGCATTTTGAACTCTTCAAATGTTTTACCAAATTTGACATTTTCTGTAGCATCCAGTGTACAATCTCTTTCCAATAATACATTTAATAATCAGATTATTGAAATATGAGGATTTTATGAGTGTGATATATAGTCAGTGTTCATCTATTAAAAGAAATATATGTGGGAACGGCTGTGTGGTTTAGTTGGTTAAGCCTCTGTCTCTTGATTTCAGGTCAGGTCATGATCTCAGGGGTGTGAGACTGGGCCACAAGTTGGGCTCTCCACTGGGTGTAGAGCCTACTTAAAATTCTCTGTCTCCATATGCTCCACCCATCCCCACTTGTGCTTACTTTCTCTCTTTCTCTCAAAAATAAAGAAAATTAAAAAGAAATTAAAAAGAAATATATGTGAGCTATAGGATAATAATCAAAAGCTTATGAACAATTGGCTTTGAAATGTGATGTTTCACTTAAATTGGTTATTAATTCAGAAATCTTCTGGAGTGCTTGGTGGTTTAGTCAATAAAGCATGCAACTCTTGATCTCAAGGTCATCAGTTTGAGCCCCACATTGCGCTTAGAGATTACTTCTAAAAAAAGTGAAAAAACAAAAGCCTTCAATAAGTGCCATTAATCGCCTATTATAGAATTTGTACGTGGTATTCAAATTGGAATAAGGCACAAACTCTAACCTAATAGACTTACAACCAAATAAGGAAATAAAAAATATAAATAAATTAATATTGAAAATCATATACCATATAAATTTCAGAACAATATGATACAAGTGTTCAGGAGTGAGAAAAATTATTTTAGTCCCATGTGGAAAACCTTAATGAAGCCGTGACAGGAAGTTGCAAGTATGTTCTTTTGATGATCTTTCAGATTTATTTTATTTTCAATATCCCTATTTTTTTCTTAACTTTCAAAAAAAAAGATTTGAGTCAATCTGAGATATGAAGAATTTGGTAAAACACCTATTATTCGCAGTCCATAAATATTTTAGCGTAATTCCAAAATATTATTTCAACATGTAATCAATGTACTCTATTAATTATTTATTAGTTATCTTATGTTCCTTTTTTGGTAGTTAAGTCTTTGAAATACAGTACGTATTTTATATTTATAGTGCCCTTTTTTTTTATTTTTAGAGAGAGAGACAGGGTCCATGAGAGCAAGTTGGGGGGAGGACAGAGGGAGAGGGAGAGAGAGAATCCTAAGTATCATCCGTGTCCAGCACAGAGCCTGACACAGGGCTTGGTCTCATGACCCTGAGATCACGACCAGAGCCAACATCAAGAACTGGTTGGTTAACTGACTGAACCACCAAGGCACCCCTACAACTATAGTACACTTTGATTTTTACTAGCTTCATTTCAAGAGCTCAATCAATAGCCACCTGTGGGTAACAGAAAATACTGAACAGTATTGGTCAATATAGGATAAATAAGTTAATATGAAAGTATTAATTTAGTTGTGTTCTGTATTTCAGAAAATTTGATTTAATTTAGTTTCTGTGTTTCAGGAAATATAATTTAGTTTAATTATATGTTTCACATAAGTTCTAAACAATTACAGACTTAAAATACGCTACTTTTTTTTCATTGTTTTTCAATTTCTATTATATGACAGTTATGTTTCATGCATTTTCCTACTGGGCTTTTCATCTCAAAAATGTATTACTTCTATGATTTCTTAGGTATTATTCTAACTGTTTTTATATAAATATCATCTATTTTATGTTTAGTCAATTATGTTTTAAATTCTACTTCCGTCTATAAAATTTTCTAATTTCCTTTGTGATTTCTTCTTTGACCAATAAAGTATTTAGAAATGTTTTTCATAATTTCCAGATATTGGAGAGGACTTTTTGATTGATTTATTTTTATTGATTCCCAATTTAATTCCATTTTTTTCTTTTCTTTTTTGTTGATTCCATTTTTGTCTGCAGATATTCTTTGTGTGATTTCAACTTATTTAAATTTATTGAGATTTATTTTGTGGCTGAGCGTATGTTCTGTCCTATAGAATGGTCCATATACAATTAAGAGGAATGTGTATTATGCAGTTTATTTGAACAGTTCTATGAATATTAGTTGATTAAGCTGAATGATAGTGTTGTTAGAGTCTTCTACATCCTCCTGATTTTCCACTTAAATTGTTCTGTCAATCGGTGAGTGGAGGAATACATCACTATCTAATATTGTTATTTCTTTTATATCTTTGAGTTTTTGATTGATGAATTTCAAGTCTCTGTTCTCAAATGTGTATACATTTATAATTGTTATACCTTCCGGATATAGTGACCATTTTATCATTATGAAATATTTCTTTTTATCATTCAGAATATTTGTCTTAAAGTCTGTTTTGTAGGTGTTTATATAAACATTTAAACTCCCTCATAGTACAGTCTATGTAGAATACTTTTTTTACTTTCATGCTATTTTGTCAGTGAACTGAAGTATACTCTTATATACAACACATAGTTAAATCTTGCTTTTTAATCCAGTTTAATAATCTGTGCATTTTGATTGGAGTGTCCAGACTATTTACATTTGTGATCACTGATATAGTTAGATTTATATTTGACATTTTGATGTGTTTTTCATATATCTCCTTTTCTTTTAAAGATTTATTTATTGGGCGCCTGGGTGGCTCAGTGGGTTAAAGCCTCTGCTTTCGGCTCAGGTCATGATCTCAGGGTCCTGGGATCGAGGCCCGCATCGGGCTCTCTGCTCAGCAGGGAGCCTGCTTCCCCCTCTCTCTCTGCCTGCCTCTCTGCCTCCTTGTGATCTCTCTCCCTCTGTGAAATAAAGATTTATTTATTTATTTGAGAGAGAGAGAGCAAGCATGGGGGGACACAGAGGGAGAAGAGGATTTTAAGCAGACTAATGCTGAGCACAGAGTCCTACTTGGGCTTTAGTCTCACAACCCTGAGATAATGACACAAGCTGAAACCAAGAGTTGGATACCCAAATGATTATGCCACCCAGGCATCCCATATATTTCCTTTTTTGTTCTACCTACTTGACCGTTCCTATGTGTCAAGTAAATATTTTTAGTATACCATTATAATTCTTCTGTTATTTAAACTATATATTTTGGAGTTGTTTGTATATTGTTAAGTTAAAAGTTAGTATGGTCATGTTATTTTTTTTCTTTTCAAATTTTTATTTTATTTCTGGTTAGTTGGCATATAGTATAATATTGGATTCATCACTTACATATATCACCCAGTTTTCATCACAAGTCTGTCCTTAATACCCATCACCCATTTAGCTCTTCCCCTGCCCACCTTCCATCCATCAACCCTCATATTGTTCTCTATAGTTATGAGTCTCTTGTGACTTGCTTCAATCTCCTTTTTCCCCTTCCCCTATGTCCATCTGTTTTGTTTCTTAAATTCCACATATGAATGAAATCATATAGTATTTGTCTTTCTCTCACTGACTATTTTGCTTAGCAAAATATACTCCAGCTCCATCTACATCATTGCAAATGGCAAGATTTCATTCTTTTTATGGTTGAGTAATATTCCCTTGTGTGTATATATATATATATATATATATATATATATATATATATACCACCTCTTCCTTATCCATTCATCAGTCTATGGACATTAGGGCTCTTTTCATAATTTGACTATTGTTGGTAATGCTGCTATAAACATGGGGGTCCATGTATCCCTTCAAATAAGTATTTTTGTATCCTTTGGGTAAATACCTAGTAGTGCAATTGCTGGATTGTAAGATAGCTCTATTTTCAACCTTTTGAGAAACCTCTGTACTGTTTTACAGAGTGGCTGCACCAGTTTGCATTCTCACCAATGGTGTAAGAGGGTTCCCCTTCTCTGCATCCTCACCAACATCTGTTGTTACTGTGTTGTTAATTTTAGCCATTCTGACAAGTGTGGAGTGGTATCTCATTGTGGTTTTGGTTTGTATTTCTCTGATGATGAGTGATGTTGAACATCTTTTCATGTTTCTGTTGGCCATCTGGATGTCTTCTTTGGGAAAATGTCTACTCGTCTTCCTCCCATTTCTTACCTGGATTATTTGGTTTTGGGATGTTCAGTTTTATAAGTTCTTTATAAATTTTGGATATTAACCCTTTATCAGATATATCTATTGCAAATATTTTCTCCCATTCAGTAGACTGTCTTTTAGTTTTGCTGATTGTTACCTTTGCTGTGCAGAAGCTTTTTATCTTGAAGAAGTCCCAATAGTTCATTTTTGCTTTTGTTTCTCTTGCTTCCAGTGACCTCTCTAGTAAGAAGTTGCTACCTGAGGTCAAAGAGATTTCTGCCTGTGCTCTGCTCTAGGATTTTGATGGTTTCCTGTCTCACATTTAGGTCTTTCATCCATTTTGAGTTTATTTTTGTGTATGATGTAAGAAAGTGGTACAGTTTCATTCTTCTGCATGTTGTCCAATTCTCCTAACATCACTTGTTTGAAGATACTGTCTTTTTACTTTTGGATATTCCTTCTTGCTTTGTCAAAGATTAGTTGACCATATAGTTGTGGGCTCATTTCTTGGTTTTCTATTTTGTTCCATTGATCTATGTTCAATATTTCCAAATCAATCAACATGATACACTACATTAATAAAAGAAAGATTAAGAACCACATGACCCTCTCAATAGATGCAGAAAAAGCATTTCATGAAGTACAGCATCCTTTCATGATTAAAACTCTCTACACTTTAGAGATAGAGGGAACATATCTCAATATCATAAAGCCATACATGAAAAGCGCACAGTGAATGTCATTCTCAATGGGGAGAAACTGAGAGATTTTCCTTTAAGGTTGGGAATACGACAGGGATGCCACTCTTGCCACTGTTGTTCAACATAGTACTGGAAGCCCTAGCCTTAGCCACCAGACAACAAAAAGAAGCAAAAGGCATCCAGATAGTCAAGGAAGAAGTCAAATTTTCACTAGCTGCAGATGACACTATATTCTATATAGAAAATCCAAAGGACTCCACCAAAAACTTGCTAGAACTAATACATGAATTTGGTGAAGTCATAGGATACAAAATCAATGTACAGAAATCTGTTTTTCTCAAACCCACTAGTATTCTCATGATTGTTCCTTTAAATTCTTGGATCAGGTATATTACTTATTTCTGCTTCTATCAGATCCTTGGCCATGCCCTTTTCTTGTTCTTTCTTTTGGGAAGAATTCCTCTATCTTGGCATTCTGTCTAGGTCTTTGTGTTCTTCTCTGTGTTAGGAAAGCCTGTTATGTTTCCTGCTTTTGAAAGTAATGACTTTATGAAGATGAGGTCATGTAATGTCCAGGGCTTGGAACTTCAGAAAGTATCTCTGTTATGTGCTGTATGCACTCTGCTGCTATGTTATAGCTGCTCTATCCTTCAGGTCAGTTCTTTGCAGAATTTCTCCTTGCCTGCGTGGGGAGTGTTTGGACCTTGACCTCAGTGTGGTGAGTGTGAACTAGGTGTGTTTTCGTCTGCTTGCTAAAAGAGACCTGATTCTCTTTCTACTAGAATGAAGCTTTGCAAACTTTATGGTCAGTAGGTGTGGTGCATGCAGGGGTTTGTGCTGGTCTTCTGAGGGAGGAGTCCATTACACTTGTAGTTAGGCCGATTTACCTGAGAATAGCCATACCGGTGGAGCACAGCGGGGCAGACTCAGTGTAAGCAGGTTAGACAGCCAGTATTGGTTCTGTGCTGTTTGCTGAATTTGGTTTATGCTGAGGGAGAGGGAAATGGCACCCGGTTGTTCTTTTGTCCGTGGAGAGGCAACGCCACCTCTCATAGATGTGCTCCAAAAAAGTATGAACTGTCTTTCCCTGTGCCCCTTAGGTGATTCTCAGTTTATGCAGTCTGCCTGGGACCGTTTGCCTGCCTCTGCTCCAGGAGTAGAGCAGGAGTAGAGGGCAGTCCTCAGGTCTCTATCAGAGCCAAGTCTGGGGACCTTTGAAACTCCAGTCTTTGAACCTCACTGGTTGCAAAAACTCAGGAAATTCAGCCCCTCTCCTTTTCTGAGCCAGGGCTTTGGGGAACTCTTTTCTTCGTGCTTATTCCTGTGTACTTGACTCACTATCTCTCATCTTTCTCCACAACCAGGGTTCCGTCCCCTCCACAGCACCCACCTTCAGTTTCTCCTCCATAGCAGTCTCCACCCTTTCCATCTTCCTTGAAGTGGCCTCTTCTCTCCCTTTGGTTGTGCAGTTTGTTCAATCCGTCCTCAGGTTGCCTTCTTGAGTATTCAGAATGATTTGCTAGTTATGTAGTGGTGTTCAAGGGACAAAGCAAGCAAGGGGTCCTCCTACTACACCACCATCTTTGCCTTAGTAAAAATTTTAAATTTTAATTACTGTTACTGTACTTTTCAATTTGAGAATTTCCATTTGGGTCTTACTTCATAATTTCTATCTCTATTGTTTACATACTTTACCTTAATTTTTTAAGTGTGCTTACCTTTACTTCTCTTAATATAGTAGCTGTTTTGAGATATTTTGTCTATTGTTTATTAAGCAACATATGAGAACATTTGGAAACTGATTCTATGGACGATATTTCTCCTAAAATATGGATTACTGTTTCCTATTTCTTTCAAAATTGAATATTTTAGATAGCATATTGTACCAATTATAGATTTGATTTTCCCTCTGAAATTTGTTTTTGTTTTTTTGTGTTTCTTTTTCTATTTGTTTCTTTCTTTGATAACTTGTCAAACTAAATTTGTGAAATCAGTCTCACTTGCAGTGGGGTCCTGCAGATGTCTCTAATTTAAAAAAATAAATATCTTTATTTTTAAACCTGACTTTATAGATGTTATTCTCATGTGTTTTTAGATTTGTGGACAGATAAATATTGGATAGAGATTCATGATTAACTACCTCAGTCTACTAAGGCTTCTGTCTGATGTCTCTGTGCATAAGGGAACACATCGAAAGCTCAGGCCATTTGTAAGTCTTTCGATCTTTTATATTCATTGGACTCTTTTGCATCTGCTATTCACATGTGCATATCCTCAGTATTTGCCGGATATATGAAGCTGGTTGGGACTCTGTCCATTCTTCATTATACATGTACACAGGCTTAGGGAGACATATGTTCACTCCAACCATGCAACTTCAGGTAGTTAAGGCTCTTGGCATTGATTTTCCTGCCTCAAAGTTGTCACTTCCACCAATAATGCCCACTGAGTATGACTATTACCCACTGTTTCAATAAGTTAGGATTGTTTTTAGTTTTGTTTTTTTCAAACAGCTGAAAGCCTACCACTTCTATGGTCTTTACAGTCTAATAGAGCTTCCACACCAGTGTAGCTGTATGGTAGGGATGGGGGAGAGATGGAAGCAGTCTTAAGCCATAATGCTACAGATTCAGATGTTCTTGTTGAAGATCAGCAGTTTTTCAAGAACAAATAAATACTCTGACTGTTGTATGCCTTTGATCAGTTGCCAGAGAAGTCAAATAGTTGCTTTTATTTTATCTAGCTTCATATTTACTTTTTGGGGAAAGCCTTTGTCAGGCTCCTCATGGGGCCATAGCCAGATGTTGCTATAGTTATTTTTCCTTGCATGTGTTAAAATATACATTTATGTTTTAAAAATTGCTTTGGGGAATAATGTGAGGCATAGAATGATATTATATTTCTCCAGAGATTATTTGGTTTTCTTCTCTCAGTAGCCCAGGTACAACAGCACTGTGGATTAAGGTGACTGACAAAATGAGCTGAAGATGCTTTGATATCTTTCTTGCAGCCCAAGTGTACTACAGTGCTTTATAACTGTTTTCTCCTACTCTCACCCCTTTGTTAGACTCAGACACAAATCTTATAGTCTTAAACCTGTAATAGAATCAAGAATGTTGTTCATTCTCAAGGTCTCCTTCCTTCCATTTCTGGAAGTTCCTAAGGAAAAAAATGGCTCCAAACTCTGCACTGAAATCCCAGGCCTGTAGTGGGACAGTGCTTTCAGTTGCCTAATTTATCATTAATAGAATCCTAACTTATTATTATTTCATCATTAAATTTGTTACTTAGTTTTAGCCATTTTTATTTTAAGCAGAACATTTTTATTTTTTATTTCAACTTTTTTAACACTTTCTATTAAGATTGTATGTTATCTAATTTGAATAGTAATAATTTTATTTATAATTCTACTAATTTCTGTATAGTTATAAGAATTAAGCTTAATTTATATTTATCCAATGATGGGTATCTAAGGAAAAAATGGAAAATGATATCTGCCAGAATGATTTTATCTGCTCTTAAATTCCATCTCTTATTATCTGGGCTGTTTTAATCTGGAATTGTAGAAAATTTATTATAATAGTATTATCAAAAATCATTCTAGGATTTTTCTTTTAAGTTTGTTTTCATGTCTACAACATTCTGTTTTGTTCTGTATGTTTAATTGATCTCAAGTTTACTAGTAGTCCTTTCATATACCGACTTTCTTGTTCCAAATACAATAGGATGTGACTAATACTAGGTAGTTGACCCTTGAACAACACAAGTTTGACTAGCAAGGGTCCACAGACTTTTTTTGATTAATACAGTATAGTAGTACAAATCTATTTTCTCTTTCTTATTATTTCTTTAAATTTCTTTAGTAAAATTTTCTTTTCTCTACCTTAGTTATTATAAGATTACAGTGTATACTATATGTAATATATAAAATATGTTAGTCAAGTGTTTCTAACATTGGTAAGGCTTCTGTCAATAGTAAGCTTTTTGGGAGTGAAAAATTATAAGCAGGTTTTTGACTGTGTGGGCGGTTTGGCACCCTTCACCACTGTGTTGTTCAGGATCAACTGTGTATTCAATGAAGTTTCATTCATGAATGAAAGCAGTAATGAGATGGCCTCACATACAATGGTGTGGAGAAGAAATCACTCACTTGCTTCCCGAAAAATAAATGTAATTATTAACCTTAGCAAAGCGTATTGTATGTAGGTGCATCAATTCCTATTGATTTAGTTTTTTTTTCCAATTCAACCATGAATTGGAAATATTTATACATGTTGTTAAACATTTTTTCCAAATTACCCCTTTAATGACTGTGTAGAATAAAGTACATAGATACATTATCATTTATTTAATCATTAATTTATAAATCAAGATAATATAGCAGCTAGGAATGTTGGCTCTGGGATTTAATTGCTTGAGGTTGAATTCTAGCTGTGAAAATTAGTAATAATGTGAATTCCTAGGTAAGTACCTGAAATTATCCGTGCTTACAAGAATAACTACTTGATGGAGTTGGGAGAATTAAAAAACCTAATGCATGTAAAGTTTATAGAAGAGTGTCTAGCCTGATGATTCACAGACCTGTACCCCTGGGGCAAAGAATAAAAAAAAAAAGAGTGTCTGGTACCTCACAAGTAATAATGTTAATGCTTTTACTTTTTTTGTTTCTCATTAAGCTTATTTGTCACCTGTAAGTTATTGAATAAGACCAGATTTCTGTCAGTTAATCTCATCCTTACAGTATCTAGCAGAAATTTCTTGAAATATCTGGCATTTAAATGTCATTCTTCCCTAGTTTCATTTCTTCCTTGTTTTATACATTAATTTGGCCATTACAATGAGAAATGTTTTATGTGTATGCTTGTGTCATTATCTCATCTGAAAGTCTGCTTAGCTTGTATTTGAATAGTTCAGCATTTAAAAAAAAACTTTACTTATTTCCCCATCACTAGTTTTTTTTTAGCAGTCGGTGGGATTTTTAGCTTTTAAATAAGTCATCTGAGTGTCTCCTCCATTATATGTCTTATTTTGGATTGTGGCACAGATTGTGACCTTGTGTGCACATTTTCACTAAAGTTCTTTTTTTAAAAAAAGCTTTAGTTATAGGTAGAGTGTAGTGTATTGCACTACTGTAGAGATTAATATAACCAAATGCAATTTGAACACAGTTTCAGGTGAAATATTAACTGCAAAATCCTCAGTTCCTATTAAAATTAAAAAATTTTTTTAAAAAAAGGTTAATAGTATATAGTATATATTAATAAAATAGAGAAACAAAAACATTAACAACTTGAAAACTTATACTCAGGGCTGACTCATCATCCTTGAATATTTAAATCATTTTTACTATCATATTATATCATTTTATTAATTCATCCTTTCAATAATTATTTATCATTGTTTTATGAGCATGTGTATATGCAACACACTTTTCTAGGTACTGGGAATATAAAGTGAACAAAATAATACCACTAGGCTCATAAAGCTTACATTCTAATTGTAGCCTCCTACTTAGAATTTTATAAAGGAGTTTTTCTTTCTTCTAATTTATTCCTAGTCTATGGACTCTGGCTAACTGACTTGTTCTTTTTGATCTGCTGGTGTTCTTTTACAGCCATAATGTCTGTTTCCTCAGAGGCAAATTCTTTTCATGATAAGAAAAGTTACGCAATTAGGGTTTGTCATTAGACGTTCCAGCCTGAAGTATCAACACATCTTTCTTTGGAGGTGATTGAGCCAAAGGAGATATGAAATTTTGTATATAATGAAAGTTAGTTACTTGCTTTTCAGTGGTATTGGATAAAATTGATCTGAAAATGCACAGCATAAAAACTATAGTGAGAATATTTGATATACCCAAAGTCAGAATTTCTCTATAACTTAATAGAAAGACAACATGTAAGATTTTTTTTTTGAATATAGACACATGGGATTTGATGGGGCATTACATTCATTCATAACAAGAGGATGTATTTAACATTAAGGATTCTTTTGTAATAGTGAGTATCTTGTTAACATACATAAAACCTAATAACCAGAAGGTTTAAGGTTAAAATGGGATGTCAGGTCAGGAGACAGGCTTGAACTTAGGCTGTATCTATAATCTTGTGTATAATAAATCACAGAATTCAAAAATTTTTAAGAGATAAACATTTTACTCTAAAGAAATTACTAGATAGCATGCCATTTTGCCTGGCCTACTAGGTAATTTTATTCAGTTTACCTGGGTGTATCTTAACTCAGAATTTTCAGAATAATTTCCTGATTGAGAGTAAAAGAACCCTGTCTTAAGATATGGTATGTCAAACCTGAAGCTTTCTTTTTTCTTTTTTTTTTCTCCTCACCATAACACATACCCTCCCCAAGGCAGCAGAGTTTGTATAATCACAATGATTGTAGGTCACTGTGATATCTTGGAAAGAAACTAAAGAGAGATGGAAAATAATGAAGGCAGGCCAGGTTCTTTTTCTGAGTCTACCAAAACTAGATGTATAGTCTTGCAGTCATCTAATGTGACAGGGCTGCACAGTTTACCTATTAAATGAGAATTGTTACTAGAGTTCTCTATAGCCACTCTTAATCACTGTAATCTAAGTATAGTTTTCACATGTCTTCTCCAGTTCTTTTCCAGCAGACACAGTAGAAGTATTTTAGCAGTCCATCGCCTTAACCACTCAGCCACCTCGTCCCGGCAGTAGAAGTATTTTAGATTGAACTGTAAAACTTATCCAAATACTAGATTCCCAATGAATGAATATATGGTAGAAAATAATAGAAAAGATTTTAATAGAATGCTTATATTTGCCAATTTTGCCATCCATAGTCTGCATTTCAAATTCTACATGCCTGACAAACTTTCCCAATGAATATGGGCAGAGGCACGCAAGGTAATTACATTAACTGAAGTAGTCATTAAATGATAGTAAGTAAGAAACTCAAAAAATGTAAATAGATATCCAAAGACATACTCTGCCACATTTCTGAAACATGGTTGTCACTCCAAAAACAGTATTTTTTAATGAACTGATAAATTGATTAATTGAGATGGAATTTAGCATCTGCATTAGGTATTCCAATTTAATTCAAATTAAATTCGTGAACCACAAACCCAAATGTGGTCAAACCCCACATTTTTAATGTTTTTAATTGTAGACATTAGATCATGTACTGTAAGAAACTTTGCCAGTGCTAATTCAGTCATTTAAACACTTCTAGGGTGCACTGAAAAACTGACATCTTTGCCAGTTACTAAATGCCCACTGTGCTCAGTAATTGTTCTAGGGTTGAGGAGGAAGGGTATTTGTAATCAAAGCTGATTTCTACCTCCAGTGGACTGGTACTGGATATTGGGAAATCTCAGCAGTAGACTTAGAGCAGCATTGCATTACTCCACTTCTTAGGTATGAAAACAGCAGTAGAGAAAAAAAAGAATAAACAGAAACACTGGGACTTAACAATATGCCTTTACTGCGTTTATTCACTTAAAAGACGTTTGACAGTCACTTTGAAATAAGCAGTTTGACAGATGCTAATAAAACAAAGAACAAAAAAGCTCAACTACTGTTGTTATTGCTATAGCTAAAAAGAGTAAGTCTAGAAATATTCTTTTTATAAGCAATTATGTCAAAGTAATTAATTGTGACTAGTTTTAAGAACTGTTAGTATTGTGATGGCCTTTCTGTCAATTGTGATCATCGTGATATCTTTAAAGGCATACTCTTCTTTGAACTTAGTCCTGTTATGCCAAATAAATTTATGTTTTAAAATACATCATGATTTTCTAATTATCAATA
The DNA here is from genome assembly GCA_002007465.1 of Ailurus styani. Lineage (NCBI taxonomy): Eukaryota > Metazoa > Chordata > Mammalia > Carnivora > Ailuridae > Ailurus > Ailurus styani. Next base: position 246,025 of record LNAC01001288.1, read on the forward strand.
CCTACTTTCTAAAAGCTATTGAGTGGTTAATAACATCAATCTGAAAATGAGTTTTCCTTATTTGGGTGGGCAGAAAGACCCTGATTTATCTCAGTGGAATAGAACTTTTAAGTCTAGTTCTACCATTAAAACATTGCCTCACCTTGGAACAGTAATATATCAATCTTCTTTGAGCCTTATTTTCTATTATTATTCTTATTTCATTATTCTTATTTTATTGTCATTATCATCAATGACGCAGTCACTACAGCCAAAATTTAAGACTGATTTTTGAGATTTTTCTTTTCCTCACTTATATTCAACACGTTGATAATTTTTTTCCCTTGCTATTCCATATCTAGAATCTAAACACTTTTAATATCTTCAGTGTTAAAATCCAAGTCAAAGAAACCAATACCTCTCATGGAGGCTACTACAATCTTCCTCTAACTGGCCTACCTGCTTCTCTCTTCCCACTTCATCCAAACACCAACATTAATTTCATCTACTCTCACATTGTTCTTTGTGTCCTTGAACATGCCAAGCCTACTTTCACATCAGAGGTTTTTTTCACTTGCTCTTATTTCTAATTGTAACATTCTTCCAATCCCTTCACCACCCAGAAGGCAGTCTCTACCACATTATTTTAATTTACTTCTTATCAGACTCAGAAATTAACACTCAAATAGTAGGAAATGCTGTGTTAGTGTTCTCTTTACCCTAGACTGTAAGCTCCTTAAGAGCCACAGAATTTATGTTGATTAAATCACCCTGCCTTGTTTTTCATTCTATTTTTTTTTAAAGATTTTGTTTATTTATTTGACAGAGAGAGAGAGAGAGAGAGAGAGAGAGAGAGAGATCACAAGTAGGCAGAGAGGCAGGCAGAGAGAGGAGGAAGCAGACTCCCTGCTGAGCAGGGAGCCCGATGCGGGGCTTGATCCCAGGACCCTGAGATCATGACCCAAGCCGAAGGCAGAGGCTTTAACCCACTGAGCTACCCAGGCGCCCTCATTCTATTTTCATTGCCTAGAAAAGCACATAAAAATAATTTATGAGCTCATAATTCATGCTCAATAAATATTTGTTATTTAGCTGAATGGCTAATTCATATGAAAGTTCAGAAAACACTTCTCAGAAGTAATACTAAGTTAAGTCTTCGAAAATTAGTAGGTATTAACCAAAGATGAGAGTGGATCTGACACAGAAGGATCAGAATTTGCAAAGACATCGTAAAAAACACCACTATTATCACAACTGAATAAAAAATTAATATTATTTTTTCCCCAAATACTAAATACAAGTAATGGAAAAATTTAAAAACTGCCTTAAAGTAAAGGTGCTGGGATAGGTATGTAAAATGCAATTTTAGATGACCAATTCATTTGTGAAGCATAAAATTCTAAAACTGTTGTGTTTTAATGAAAAGAATTATCCTATGGATACTGTTCTTACTGGCTTAAATTCAAACTTGTACATTTAGTCAACAATATATGTCCACTTCAGTATTCATCAATTTAACCTCATTTTGACAACAAAAAGTACTACCTGCTCTGCTGCCAGGAAACTGACTCAATCTCATTTATATAATTTTTTTTTCTAATTAGCCTTTTCTCTCTAGATAGATGCTTATGACCTAGGTAGGTAATTACCCTAAGCCTACTTCTATAGACCACAACACTTTGATAACTTATTTCTTTAGCTCAGTGTATTCCTGTACAGCAACATGTATTACATAAGCAGATATACACATATGTACTTATTCATTTCGCCCTGTCTGTGGAATCAGATTTCATGACTTCTAAGCAAAACTCATCAATGACTTCCCATTGTACTTAGAATAATATCTATATTCTTCCCTTGGCTCATAAAACCCAATATAATCCAGCCACTAAGTACATCCGATTTTTTGCCAAAGTCCTTCTGGCTTTGTTGCAGTTCTTCAAATATATTACAGCCCAGGAGCTTTTCACTTTATACTCCTTTGCCTGAATGCTGTTTTTTCAAATACTTATATTACTTATTCCCTCACTTTATTCAAACCTCTACTCCACTGTTACCACTTCAGAGACATCTTCACTAACCACTCTATCTGAAATAGATCCCCTTCCCAGTCTCTTTCCAGCCTTATTTACTGTTTTATTTTTCTCTTATGAATTTGTCACAGGCCGATATTATATTTGATTCTTTAATTATTTTTGCCTCTCTCCCCCCACTGAAATGTAATCTCCATGTAGGAAGATATTCTGTAATATTGTAGCCCCTGTTCTTAAAATGATGCCTTCCACATATTAGGAATTAAATAAGTATTTGTGAGTGAATGGATGAATTCAAGAAAATAGTATTCTGAGCAAGGTAGCCTAGCAATTAAGGAAGTGTTGCTAAAGAGAGTTGAAGAAGGTTAGAGATGACCGAGAAAAGATAGTAGTTGCTGTAATACTTGGTAACATTTCTTTGACCTTCGTCCTTTCTGAAAACAGGACCCTTTAAAGTTCAAGAGCATCATCAATCAAGCTGACTACAAATATTTAATTTACCTTCACCTGAGGAAGCTCATCTGCTTTGTTCAGTTCATTCCTGTGCCCAATGATCTTATATATTTTTTCTTTTCTTTCATTTTGTCTTGTTTCTATGTTTTATTTGGACTCCCACTTTAGTTTGTAAAGCAGTATTCATTTCCCTTTATGTTTGCCATAATTAATGTTATATTCTTTCAATTACAATCTGAAAAATATGTTTTTTCAGGGAAAAACAAAGAACTATATATATTTTTTATACTATGTATATAGTTTTTAGATATTTTATTTTTTTAATGGCATGGTGTATTATCTCTGGTGATATTTCTATTCTTTCAATAATCAATTTTTTTTCTAAAATTAGATTATAGGGGGCGCCTGGGTGGCTCAGTGGGTTAAGCCTCTGCCTTTGGCTCAGGTCATGATCTCAGGGTCCTGGGATTGAGGCCCGCATCGGGCTCTCTGCTCAGCGGGGAGCCTGCTTCTTCTCTCTCTGCCTGCCTCTCTGCCTACTTGTAATCTCTCTCTCTCTCTGTCAAATAAATAAATAAAACCTTTAAAAAATAAAAATAAAAAAATAAAATTAGATTATAGTCATGTTTGCATAACTGTTTAAATTTATTTAAAAATATTGAATTACACACTTAAAAAGAGGGGATTTTATGGTCTGTGATACCTTGATAAATCTTGTTTAAAAAAATCAATATTTGGGCACCTGGGTGGTTCAGTCAGTTAAGCATCTGCCTCCAACTCGGGTCATGATCTCAGGTTCCTAGGATCAAGCCCAGTGTCTGGCTCCCTGCTCAGCAGGGAGTCTGTTTCTTCCTCTCCGTCTGCTCCTCCTCCCAACCCCCCCGTGTGCACTCTCTCTTTGGTTCAAATGAGTAAGTGAAAATCTTAAAAAAAAAATCGATATTCATGCTTGGTATTACGTCATTATATCAGAGTGCTGAGGCATTTTCCCCCCCTGAATCTTTGCATAGTTAGATTGTTTAGACACTCACAGATGCGTGTAGGGTATATCTTTATTTTCTCAAAAAAGTGTCAGTCAAAAACACTTTTCACTATCCCCTAAATCATGTGAAGTGTACCAGAAATTGACAGGTTACTTTTGTCAAGTTTCCACCTAGATAGCTATAACTATACTCAGTGTTCTCGGTAAAGTGTCCTGATTTCAAGGAAAACAAACTAGCTCAACTACAGCCCTATTTCCATCTACTGGATAATCTCTCCAGACTGCCTGTTTTCTTACACAGCAGTGAACTGTGTGTCCTGACCTAGCATTTTCAGCCATCAACTAATTAGTGTTTTTGTCTCTGAGTTCTTGCTGTCAATATAAAGGATTTCTTTGAACACTGGTTAAAGAAGTAAGCACAGCACATGTTCCCTCCAGATCCAGTCAGTTTGTGTCTGGTTTGTGGCTTTATCTTCAATGAAGAAAAGTCATGAGTGTTGGCAGACATTCCGTGTGTCTATTCAAATATGAATAAGCTATACCACATTAAAAAAATCATTTTCTCAAGCATAGTATGATAGTTTGCATTCAGTCTACATGGACTAAGTTTTCATGGGAAGGGGGTTTTAGAAACGATCTCCTTCATTAAATCAAGGAGGAGTTTTGAACCCTCCCATTGTGCAGCCTTTATTAACTATAGCACTTATTTTGTTATACTTTAATTATAATATTTATCTAATCTGTCAGTACAGTTTTCCAAATCTGTTACTTGCTCTTTTTTTTTTTTAAGACTGATTACAACTTAATGACTGTATTTTTTTCTGGTTTGTTGTAATAAGTAGCTGCCAATTAATATACTCATCATGAGATATATGGTGACTAGTCACATCCTTTCTTGTGATTTACAACTACATTCTCACCACTTCCCTTCACACTGTGGTATAATCTTTTACAGGAAACAGAGTCTCTAATTCTGAGTTGTGAATTTCCTTATACTGATATTTCTATGTGACTTTAGTGATATTCATAAACCCAGTAGTGAGATTTATAAGATGTATCATTATCAACAATCAAGTGAAATTCACTGTCCCCTGACTCATTTAAGAATGATTTCTGATATATCACCATGATTAAAGTTAACAGTGAAAAACACCAAGGAAAGAAATCACAACCTCAGGAAAGAGTGCTTATGTAGACAATAATCAGTATGACAAAGACGGGAAACTCAAGAATAAAATAGTTATATCTGAGATTTTCAAAATTAGGAAAGAAAAATGATGGTCTTTGGGAAATTGTAGGACACTGTAGATCATTGGACTGAAATCTGTGAGAAACGGCCTTGAGAATACCTTGCTTAAGACATGAATATTTTTAATGATAGCTTTAGGTTTATTTTTATGTCTAGATCTATTCCTGAGCTGAGACAAGTATTCTTTTTATTCCTCTTTACTCTCCCAGTGCCATATTTATATATATTACATATATTTATATGTAATTTTTGATATAGCGGTGAAAGAAGCAAACATTTGGAGGGTTAAATAACCTATCTCCCCCACAAAAAATAATACTAAAATGGATCTATGGGAAAGACCAGAAGTCTTTTCAGTTTTGCTTATTCATCTTTCTTTTTGAGTAGGCACTCACAGATTTAAATGTTAGATGAAAATCCAATAAAAACATGTAGACTTATTTTGGAGTGCACAGAATAGTAGTTACTAATTGAGTACCCTCAGTACAGGCCTATGCTAGAATACTGGCTGTGCACTCCCTGACACTGTGACTTTATCTAAGATATTCACTGTTTCCGGCATGTGTTTTCTTAGTTGTATGAAGGAGATAATAACACTAACCTCAAAAGTTAACTGTAGAATTAAATAAAATACTGCATGTATGAAAGATCAATTGCAAAAATGGCTATATACCTCCTATGGTGTGATTTTGAGACCCCTCTCGTTAGATAGTGCTGTCTCTTCAACTCTGCTTGCTTTGGCCAAAACACTGTGATAGAAATAACTGGGTGCTCATTTTGAGCTTTTATTTAAGGAAGCCTTGTGCACTTCTTTCTTTTGAAATCTGCCCAGCTGTCATGAGCATAAGTCCAGGCTAGTCTATTAGACAATGAGAGACAAATTCCCCAGTTATTCCTCTCACCCCAGCTGACACCCAGCCAATAGCAAGACATATTAATGAGGCCATCCTAAATGTGTCAGTCCCAGATGAGTCACCAAGTGACTGTAGACACAAGTGAACCCACCCAGGATATCTAATAACAGAAGAACCACCCATCTGAACCCACCTTAAATAGCCAAGTAATAGAGTTAAAGTCTACTTAAATTATTGTTGCTTAAAAGCACAGAGGTTGGGGTGGTTTGTTATACACCAATAGTTAATAAAGCAGTCAAAGTACTCAGTGTGCAAGTAATCTAGTTGGTATTATCAAAAGTTAAATATATTATCAGAAGTTAAAATGTGTGTTTCAGGTGGTCTCCTAATGAGTAATAGTTGCAAACTTTTAAACTTGGCCTTTGCTATGAAAAGTTAAGACATAAAAATTGAGGTACCTTAAAGTAAACACTGTACTTTATTAGAGATCTTTGTATCTTTTTATGCATAAGTGAACTAATTGTTTGCACTCAAAAACTACATTATTCATAAAAAGGCTATTTTCAACTTTAAAATTTTTCATTTCAAATACTGCATCTTCTTAATTGAAGTCAATTTTCATATACAAACAAAAACTTTTACTTCTCTGTGTTGAAGTTTTAGTATTCTTGCTTCTCAGACACTACTTTAACACATCACCTTTACAGCTACATGTGGTAAACAATTTGTGTTTAATCCTTCATGTTATCTAATAAATACTAATTTTTAACTTTTTGATGGGTACGTGGAAGTTTCAGGAGGCCAACAATGAGAAAAAAAAAGATTCTGGCATAAAAATCAAGTTTTCAAAGTTCACTTCAAGTAGTCATCTAAACTATTCAAATGATTAGCCTAGACTAGATTAGACCAGACTACTTCAAATGATTCCAAAAAACTTCTGAGATCTGAACATAAAATCTTAAAATTTCAAATCTGACATTTAAGCAACATCAAAAGTTGAAAAAAAAAAAAACACCCAAGTCTCACAATTTACCTTGTTGTCACTGATATCCCTGAGGACTTCAAGGTGAGATTATTAAAAAATACAATAAATGTTAACATAATAGAATGGAGAAAAAGAGGGCAAAAGAAACCTGAGAATTTACTTTAAGCCCAAGTCCTCTAACTTATTATTTTATGTACCCTGGGCATTTCTATTTATAAAAATAACAAATGGGACATCATGGGATTTTTCTTTTTCTTTTTTTTTTAAGGGAAAATATTATTCTATTAGAAGTTCCACCAAATTTTCAAGAATGGGTAATTCTTTTATTTATTTATTTTATTTTATTTTTTATTTTTTTTATTCTTTGCTCCAGGGGTACAGGTCTGTGAATCATCAGGCTTACATATTTCACAGCATTCACCAATGCACAAACCCTCCCCAATATCCATAACCCAACCACCCTATCCCTACCCTCCCACCCCCCAGGAACCCTCAGTTTATTTTGTGAGATTAGGAGTCTTATGGTTTGTCTCCTTCCCCATCCCATCTTGTTTCATTATTTTTCCCTCCCTAACCCCCACGGCCCCCACCCTGACTCTCAAGTTCCTCATATCAGAGAAATCATATGATAATTGTCTTCTCTGAATGACTTATTTCGCTCAGCATAATACCCTCCAGTTCCATCCATGTCGTTGCAAATTTTTTTTTTAAGACTGATTACAACTTAATGACTGTATTTTTTTCTGGTTTGTTGTAATAAGTAGCTGCCAATTAATATACTCATCATGAGATATATGGTGACTAGTCACATCCTTTCTTGTGATTTACAACTACATTCTCACCACTTCCCTTCACACTGTGGTATAATCTTTTACAGGAAACAGAGTCTCTAATTCTGAGTTGTGAATTTCCTTATACTGATATTTCTATGTGACTTTAGTGATATTCATAAACCCAGTAGTGAGATTTATAAGATGTATCATTATCAACAATCAAGTGAAATTCACTGTCCCCTGACTCATTTAAGAATGATTTCTGATATATCACCATGATTAAAGTTAACAGTGAAAAACACCAAGGAAAGAAATCACAACCTCAGGAAAGAGTGCTTATGTAGACAATAATCAGTATGACAAAGACGGGAAACTCAAGAATAAAATAGTTATATCTGAGATTTTCAAAATTAGGAAAGAAAAATGATGGTCTTTGGGAAATTGTAGGACACTGTAGATCATTGGACTGAAATCTGTGAGAAACGGCCTTGAGAATACCTTGCTTAAGACATGAATATTTTTAATGATAGCTTTAGGTTTATTTTTATGTCTAGATCTATTCCTGAGCTGAGACAAGTATTCTTTTTATTCCTCTTTACTCTCCCAGTGCCATATTTATATATATTACATATATTTATATGTAATTTTTGATATAGCGGTGAAAGAAGCAAACATTTGGAGGGTTAAATAACCTATCTCCCCCACAAAAAATAATACTAAAATGGATCTATGGGAAAGACCAGAAGTCTTTTCAGTTTTGCTTATTCATCTTTCTTTTTGAGTAGGCACTCACAGATTTAAATGTTAGATGAAAATCCAATAAAAACATGTAGACTTATTTTGGAGTGCACAGAATAGTAGTTACTAATTGAGTACCCTCAGTACAGGCCTATGCTAGAATACTGGCTGTGCACTCCCTGACACTGTGACTTTATCTAAGATATTCACTGTTTC
>LNAC01001289.1:11218-24261 GCA_002007465.1 Ailurus styani
AGGGAGGGAAAAATCATGAAACAAGATGGGATGGGGAAGGAGACAAACCATAAGAGACTCCTAATCTCACAAAACAAACTGAGGGTTACTGGGGGGTGGGAGGGTAGGGATAGGGTAGATGGGTTATGGACATTGGGGAGGGTTTGTGCTATGGTGAGTGCTGTGAAAGGTATAAGCCCAATGAGTCACAGACCTGTACCCCTGGGGCAAATAAATAAATAAATAAATAATCTCATTAGACACATTCTCGGGGCGCCTGGGTGGCTCAGTGGGTTAAAGCCTCTGCCTTCGGCTCAGGTCATGATCTCATGGTCATGGGATCGAGGCCCACTTCGGGCTCCCTGCTCACCAGGGAGCCTGCTTCCTCCTCTCTCTCTGCCTGTCTCTCTGCTTACTTATGATCTCTCTCTGTCTGTCATATAAATAAATAAAATCTTAAAAAAAATAGACACATTCTCCTTATCTAGGGTATGTCTATTCCTTTTCTAGTTCTGTTACAATTACACTTTGATATGCTGTAATCCATAGACTACATTATAAGATTAAGCATCAGCCACACAATTTAAATGAAGATTAATAAATGAGAGAAGGAAGAATTGGGCTAGGAGATGAATACATAACAAAGCAAGACAAAATACGCATAGCTTCTATAGCTCTTATTTCTGTACTGGTCACGAGGTCATAGTATTTATAACATCCTTTTTCCTCCGGCATTTCAAGTTCCCTATGACCTCATTCAGGTGGTTGTGGTTGTTTACCTGGTGGGAAGATACAAACCTTAATTCTTGACCAATCTCAGCCCTTAGTGGTCCTGCCTGCATGAGTCACCACAGTTTTCCATTAACTTATAGTATTGGACAAGGGAACACTAAGAGACACTCTCAGAGGACCAATCTCCTAGGTTGCAGACATGGTCCCACCTGCCCCCACTGTGTAGCAGCAATCCTACTTCCCCTTGATAATCAGAAGCAATCAACCATCCAGTAACCATCTTTGTTGGTTCAGCAGTATGAGGCGCCCCAAATTACCAAGTGGCACTATAACTTTATATTCAATGAAACCAGTGTCTGTTCACCTGGTAAGAGCCTTCCTTCTTTGGGACCTTCACAGGGAGATGATATTTTGCAAAAAAGCATCAGAAGAGGAATGCGTTCCATGGAGACTGACAGGTAGAAGACATTCATAAGCAGAGTACTTAGAGGACACCACATGAGGATGAATGGGTTGGGGGCCCTCACAAGGGTAGATCAATAGGGAAGGAGACTAAGTACTGGAATTAACCTGCTTGGTGGAAACCTGGTATGCTAAGTGATTTTTCAAAATAACACTACTATATTTTTCTTTAAGGTATTTGTGTTTTATACTGTCACCAACAGAGTCCTAGAAATACCTGGTTAGGAGCTACTGCTGTGTCCTTGTCTTTTGAAGTAGTAAAACCCCTTCTTCCTTTCCTAATTGTACTCATGTAGCTAAGATGGTGACTGAGGTTGGGGTGAGAAAGTAGCACCAGGGACACTAGTTCAATAGCTAGTGAACATTGGGTTCCAAGGTCCCTGCTCAGTAGTGCAAGGATTCTTCCATCATGTCTGCTACCTTTGGACTGACTTTAAAAAAAAGATTTCATTTATTTGAGAGAGAGAGAGAGAGAGAGAGAGAGAGAGAGAGAGAGAGAGAGCACACAAGCAGGGGAAGCAGCAGGCAGAGGGAGAAGCAGCCCCTGGGTGGCTCAGTCGGTTAAGCATTGGGCTCCCTACTCAGAGGGGAGTCTGCTTTTCCCTCTGAGCACAGAGCCTGACATGGGACTCAATCCCAGGACCCTGAGATCAGACCTGAACTGAAGACAGACACTTAACCGACTGAGCCACCCAGGCACCCCCAGACTGACTGACTGATTGGTTTTGGTTTTTTTGGGTTTTTTTGTCCCTGGGCTGAATCAAGACGTAGATAATGAGCAAATTGTATTTTTGGATCCAAAACTCAGAAGCATGCTTCACTTGACAGGCAGAATGACAATTCAGCAGGATTCTGTAGCACTGGCCCTAGTGAGGAAGAAGAAAGTCTTGACTATTGGTACACATCTGGAGGAATGGGTTTGGATGTGTGTGGGGGGGCACCTTTGAGAGGTGTTCGAGAGATACATATATTTAGAAATAGTGTCAAAGAAGAGTTGGTGGGACCAGGGGTGTTTAAATGGGAGAAGAGTTATGAAGGGAGACCCCAATAAGCATCATCATCTAATTTAGGGGTTGTCACATAGGAGAGGGATCATAGATTACCAGTGGGCAATAATTAAAGGGAAGCAGATTCTAACTCAGCTGAAGAATGCATTCTGTCTGCAATGGTAATGAAGAGGAGGATGGCCCAAAAGAATAATATATTGTTTGTTAAGACCTGACTGGCCTAGAATTCCACACTTCCTTGCATGCATGGTTTCTACATTCTGCTGCTTTCTTCTCTTTAGTGGCTCAGTCGGTTAAGTATCAGGCTCCCTGCTCACAGGGGAGTCTGCTTTTCCCTCTGCCTCCTCCTCACCAGCTTGTGCTCTCTCGATCTCTCTCTCTCTCTCTCAAAAACAACCAACCAACCAAATAAATAAATAAATAAATATTTTTTTAAAAAGAATGGCTTCAGGTAATAGGAGAAAATAAATCACACAGGCAAACACACCAAGTTATTACATTTTAAAAAAGGAAACCTTAACATTGACACATGTAATATCTCAACATTTATTATAATTGTGTATATTAATCTGGGTTAAGCAAATGTGATTAGAACACTAGACAATCAAAAAGAAGCAAAAATATAATGCAACCATCTCTCTTAAGTCTTCAGAGTTCTGTGCCTTTTTAGACATGAAAGAGGCTGTTTTGAATAGAAATCAATATTGGTCTTACAAGCTTTCTATCAATTTCTTGCATATTGATTCTAAAACCCCTTTAAAGGCAAAGTGTATCTTAAAAGGTGGAGAAGCCAGCCTATCTTGGACCTCTTTATCTTGTACTCCATCAACTGGGCCTACACTGACTCAGGGTTGGGACCCTTCCACACTAAGGAGCGGCCTTTCTTTTCTTTTACTCATTCATTCAGCAACTATGTATCAGTGTCTCCCCATGAGCTGAGTTCCAGGCCGTGGGCTATACCTGAGGCATACCAGCTCACACTTAGTGTTGGTACATGACATACTGTATCATTTTTTTCCTCCAGAGCAAATCTAATGCACATCTATGCAAATAAATGGAGTGTTCCTCTCTGATCATTTGGTGGGAAGACAAATCCACCACCCAGTGTGCATAGGACTCACAAACTGAAGACAGTTGGAGACATTTTCTAATCAAATCAAGAGAAGAGACCCTCATTTTTCATCAGAAAAACTCTCAGGTCATTCTTTCTCTCAAGGACCTTATACAGTAATGCTGCTCCCAAAGGCAGAGGAGCTTAGTCGAACCTGAGCAGAGTATCAGCTGACTGCATGGATGGGCCTGCAATGTGTTTAGACAACCAGCAGGTTTCTGTGTTCCAGGCACCTGGGACCCCAGTAGTTGCTACTATCTTGGGACAGCCTGTAGTGAAAAATAAGTTCCTGAAGGTCCTGGGGTCAGATCAGCTAGCTTCCTGGGGTTTACCTGGGCTGACAAGCTCTTCTTTGGGAAGGTCTGTGAGTCAAATCTCTACCCAGCAGAGAAATCTAAATTCAGAAGAGCATCTTAGTTCAGAATTATTTTCATGGAAAGGGGAGGAGAGGGAAGGCGGGCAGTTTGGCATTTGCGGTACTTTATGGGGAGACCTAGGATGCCCAGAGGAGAAGCATGATTTAATACTTTCCTCTCTTTGTAAGAAGAGTATGCCTCAGGGGAGGCCTGCTGAGGGCAGTGTTACCTGGTAAAATGAGGTAACCTCTGCATGGTGCTTGGTGCACAGTCACTACTAAATCAATGCTTGGTATTGTGGTTACTGTTACTGAAGAGAACATGGGTTCTGGAGAGAGACACAAATGGTTCCTCCAAACAATGCAATGACCACCTTCTGAGCCTCAATATCTTCATCTGTAAATTGGGGACAAGAATACCCTCTGCATAGGATTAGTATGGGAATTAATGCTATCACTTTGTGATAATGCCTGATATGTAGCAAGGCATTGAGAAACATTAACTGCTTTCCTCCCTTCGTAATCCTGCTGGAGTCTGTACACCCTAAAACCCACTTTAGAAGATTTCCCTATAACTATTGGGAATTGAGAGCAGAGGTATTAATCAACTATCAGGATTCAGACACAGATGATTCTTTGGTCAGTAATCTCCTAAGAATCACATCCTATAGAATTTAAACTTAACCGTGTAGACTTTCTAATACATGTCCACATGCCTTCAGGAAAAGAAAAAACCTCAATTATAGTAAAAAGTGGGAAGGATACGATAATTAAAATCTGCTGTATAATTCAATCAAAAGCAATTAGCTACTTTTAAACATGTATGGAAAGTTAAATATATATATGCATATATGTGTGTGTGTGTGTATATATATATATATACATATATATATATATAAAATAGACAAGCCAAATGTTAGATGATGCCAATCTCTAGCATTCAATATCTGCAATTTACCCACCAGACATCATCAAAAGTCTTCAACCTGGCCCTTCAGAAGCTTCAGGGGATCTCCTGCTTTCAAGTCCCAACAGTACACTTAGAGCTGTGACCTAGAATGTGGGTCTGCCCTCTGTTCCAAAAGTCAGGACACACTGAAACCCATGCTCCTGCCTATTGTACCAGGCCACCCAAACTCATCAGGAGGCCAACCTGTCTTAGGAAAGCTAAGATTAAATTCTTGTTCAATCCTTTTTTTCTTGAGCCTGAAATAAGATCATGGACATAAAGTGCTTTCTAAGTTATAAAAAGCTACACATATAAGTAATTTTCATAGCATCATTAAGATACTCTATTGGATGTAAGCAGTCCAACTTGAGAAGGGTGAAAGCATGAAGAAATCAAATGTGGAGGGAGAAAGTGAGGGAAGAGGAGCCAGCAACTTGGGGAAATTGGGGACAGCCAAACTTGTCCAGGGGTCATCAGCTTCTTCTCAGCCTGGAAGAGCTAAAAGAAAATAAATCCAATAAATAGTACTTCTTTGGGTGGTTGATATTTCCAGGCATTAGGAGTAACAGTCCAGGTTAATGCGTCTTCTAGAGAGAAGGCAGAACAGGCTTGTAGCTGGTGGAGAGCCTGATTGCTACCCATTCCCATAGCCTTCAAGGTAGATATTCTGCTCTCTGCTTCTAGCTGAGGAGGTGCTAAGGAGAAGGGGTTGCCAGGATCTGGGAAGGCAGTCCTATGGGCACTGGGCCCCATGCAGCTCAGACACTGGGGTCAATTCTGCTGGCTTTTGCATGCAAATCTGTCCTCAGGCAGTGTTGAAAATGCAGTCCAGAGGCTGCCCAAGCAGCCCTTCCTGTCCCAGGATGGCACCATACCCTCCCACACATGCCTCGTTATCCTGGACTTTACCTGCTGCTGGGCCCCCACCTGTAGCGTGTTGTATTGAACACCTTGGCTTTTGAGTCCTGATCTGATGCTATGCAAGCAAGGGTGGAGGTGGTCTAGGGGAATGTAGCAGAGAGCCCTGGATTTGAACTCGAAGTCCTGGGTTAGATCCTGATTCTGTCATCCACTAGCTAGGTGTTTCCCCAGGCCCTTTTCCCTTTCAGGTGTTTATTTGATTGCCCCTCAAATGAGGCTGACAACCTAGGCCTGGCCAGCATCCCAAGACAGGTGGAAGGCTCACCTGAGGTGGTGCACGGAGGGTGCTTTTTGAGAGGAAGATACCATGACCCCTGCAACGTACAAGTGTCTGTGGGGAGGATCTTTATCTGTGCCACCTAAAACTTCACAGTCTCATAGGGCTTCCCTAAGCATAAAGGTTAAGAGGGATAACAGTATCCTGGGTTGAGACTAGGGGAGAGACCAGGGCACATTTCTTCTCCCTGATACATTTCCTGGCTACTTGGCACCCACCTAGAAGAGCTTCTCATAGCATTTCCCGCAATGGACGGTGTCCCGGTGAATGAAGATGTGATCCAGGAGCTCACCCATTGGTTCACTGCAGATCCCACACTGAAAGAGAAAGCAAGCTAGAGGTCAACATGCAAATTTAGCAACATATATGGGTGGAGTGTGGAGGGTACACCTGAGCAGATACTGAGCTGATGGCACATCCTGGACATTGAAGCAGACAATAAAAAAAGAGTAGAAAACCTCAAACAAACACAAAACTCACACAAACTAGCAGGCAGGATGATCACATAGTAGTTTGGAGCCCAGGTTTCAGAAATGGGTCTGGGTTTGAGCCCTACATCCACTATTTATTATCTGGGTGAGCTTGGGAAAGTTATTGAAGCTCTCTGAGCCTCTATTTCTTCATATATAAAATAGACACAGTGGCAGGTTACCATGAGGATACAGTGAGGTAGTTCACATAGGGTATTCAACCTGCGGTCATACACAAAGTCAGTCACTGCTGTTGTAAGAGGGCTGAGGGACTTTAGTTGTGATGTTTAAGGTCCAAAGAAGGTGATATGAAAATCTAATAAAAGGGAAGACTATTATAGAAGTGTAGCTCTGCTGTCCTCATGACTTTTACACCTGCAGACAGCCTTGAGTAAGAGGAATCATGAGTCTCCAGATGTCTGGGTCTCCAACGATCTCCAAGCCTGCCCTGCGCTGAGGCTTCTGCTCATTCAGCTCTCGTTCCTGCCAAGCCTCTGACATGGAGCACAATCACACAGAGATCAAGCCTTCTTTACACTCTGACCCACAAGGCTCCATAACTCTGGACCAAGTTAGCAGCACCACTCTTCTTCCTTAACCTTTTTCTTTTTTTTTAAGTTTTTTTAATTTTTTCATTTGACACAGAGAGAGAGATCACAAGTAGGCAGAGAGGCAGGCAGAGAGAGAGGAGGAAGCAGGCTCCCTGCTGAGCAGAGAGCCCGATGCGGGCCTCGATCCCAGGACCCTGAGATCATGACCTTAGCCAAAAGCAGAGGCTTTAACCCACTGAGCCACCTGAGCCACCCAGGCGCCCACCTTCTTCCTTACCTTAAAGCAATAGTCATGGCAGCAGATGCCAAGATGCTCTAGGGTAATCTTTGGACAGTCTCTGATCTCCTGATTGCAGTAAGTACACATCCTTCCACTGGTTCTATGAGATGAAAAACAAGAACTTGGCAGTCAGGCTGACATGAAGACTACTGATGTGATGCAGCCAGACCTGGTTTGACACAGCCAGGCCTAGATGCCCAGATTCTCAGCCTGCCATCTTTTTCTGTAGTGTGCAATTGATTGCATATCCCTGGGCTGGGCTGGATCTCAGCCCACTATAGACCCTCATGATATTTCCAGAAATTGGTCATGTATCTTCACCCTACTCACAATCATATGAGGACCATAAGACCACCTGGTATGATTCTTACTCCAGGCAG
Source organism: Ailurus styani (assembly GCA_002007465.1). Lineage (NCBI taxonomy): Eukaryota > Metazoa > Chordata > Mammalia > Carnivora > Ailuridae > Ailurus > Ailurus styani. The sequence continues at coordinate 18,693 of LNAC01001289.1, forward strand.
CTTGCCTCTCCCTGACCCCTTGCCTAGCATATTGGGGGCACCAACTCCCTCTAGAAAAGGAAGACCCATGTCTTCTGCTATAGGAGACATGCCCTTGTATGCCCTCCCTGGCCCCCTGTCTTGATGACCCTTCTCTTCATGCCTGAGACCAGTAAACCCTGCCTCTCAGATCCTACACTCTTGAACCTACCCTGCCCCATGATACTCCAAGGACCATCACAAAGACATAATAATAATAATAAAAGAATGTTAGTACCTAGAACATCAACATGAGGTCCCAGCAGTCTCTCCAGCCATACTGTCTTTGTCCATAAAAGAGTGCTTTCTTCCAGAGATTTGAGTGTGCTTTTGACAGGAACTAGGGGTGGTGCTACTAACCTGGAGCCACATAGGCTCCTCCCTTCAAGGGCCCTGAAGTACCGTGAGCAGCTCAGGTTTGGTCTCTCCTTCATTCTGCTGGCCCAGGGCTCAGTCTCTTGACAGTGTTGTTAAAGACTCCTTCTTTCATCAAAGCCCAAATACATGGGGGCATGTATTTTGCCATCACAAGTTTCAGCTCACAGTTAGTCAGATCATACAGTAGAAACACCCCTGACCTGGGAGCAGTAGTCAGGGACCTGGGGTTTAGTCCCGGCTCTGCCACTAACTCACTGTGTGACAGAAGGCACATTATTTATTATTTCCAGTCTTGTTTCCTCCACTGTGACCTGAGTGAACTGCATCTCCAAGACTCCTTTCTTTTCTGTTTCACGAATTTTAAAATAGGACTTCTTTATCATTAAGACCATTCTGTGAACACTGTTATCTAGTGACAGCTTTTGAAACTGCTGAATGGGGTACTCTCTGGCTTCTTGATGATAGCAACCAACTTTTCTTAATTTTCCACCCACCACTCTCTTTTGTAGTTTAGGGTGTTTTTTTTTAAATTTCTAGTCGTATGTGCAGGTTTATTAAGTGATCATTTATGTTCTAATCCCAAGGGCCTCTTCTGCTGACACGAGCTCCCTGGGCTTTCCAACACTACCATCTGCCTTCGCAGTAGCCCTTTGGGTTTGCCTTCTGATCTTAGCTGGGTTTAAAGGTTGCCACAAGTGTGACAGCCCAGTAAGGGAAGCATCATCCAAGCAGTGGCATCGCAGATCTGCACGTGGATCAGAAGCAGCCAAGTTGTTGCTTCCCTCTAGACCTGAGAGCTCCCTGGTGAGATAGTAGACTTACCTCTCAGAGTGCAGAGAGCTGTCACATGCAGTTTTCTTCTCCATGTCACATGAGTTGTCAGTGCTTCTAATGCTGCAGAGAGTGTGATGGGAAAGAGGGGGGCAGAATGTGGGAGGAAGATGAGTACCACAGTCATGTTGATATTATTAACCTTGGAGCCACAAACTGAGACATGATTCTGCCCTTCCAGTGGGGGGCAAAGAATACCTGCCACGCTGAGGAAGAGGGTTCATTGACCAGTAGGACGGGATCAGGGCTTTGCTTCCCACATATGTGTCTGCATTACAGTGTGACAATCTCCAGGAGCGCACTCACAGCAGAAACCAGACATTAGGAAACATTCTAACACACTACCTGTGCTTCGGTTACAGGGGGGATTGAGGAGAAGGTTTTTTTCTCTTTTTTGTACTTGCATTTTTTCAATAATACGACTTCTGATAATAAACACAAATGGTTTTAAAAAGCCCTATTGCCAGAAAAGTGGGACTACCTACAAGCCATAGGACACACTTCAGTGATACTGCCTTTCTCACAGGACCCATGTGGTAGCCCTAAGAGGTAGTCAGAAAAACTGCTGTGCAGAGGTTAAGTGACGTGGAGTAAGCCATGAGCTAGAATTTCAGCCCAGGTTCTGTTTTTTTTTTTTCCTGAGCATTAAGTTTATTTCTAAGCTTTCTGGAAGGTAAAGCAAAAGGGGAAATCACACTAGAATATACAATCCTCCAATAAAGAAACTCTACTGCTTTTTTCATAAGATATAACATTGTAACTGAATGTAAAATTCAATTTTAAAATAAATTTAATCGTCAGGCTGTGTAAGAATTAAACTGAACAGAGTGGTGGCGATGGGAGAAGAAAAACCAGGAGATAGAGGAGTACAGTCAAGTGACACCAAGAGATGCAAACGCTAGACGGCAAGCAGAGCTCCCTGAAAAAAAAAGGCCACAGAGACAGAAAATAGACCAATGGTGGCCAGGGGCTGTGGCTGGTGACGTGAGGGGTTGCTAATGGGTATGGGGTTTCCTTCTGGGTTGGTGAAAATGTTCTGGAATTGGATGGTGGCTATGGTTGCAAACATGGTGAATGTGCCAAACACCACTGAATTATATATTTAAAGACTGAATTTTATGATAGCTATATTTCAAAAAAGTTATTGACAAAAACCACCCTAGGGAGTTACAGATGAAGAAACTAAGGCTCAGGAAGATTGAGCATCAAAAATGACCCAACCGGGCACCTGGGTGGCTCAGTGGGTTAAAGCCTCTGCTTTCGGCTCAGGTCATGATCCCAGGGTCCTGGGATCGAGTCCCGAATTGGGCTCTCTGCTCAGCAGGGAACCTGCTTCTTTGTCTCCCTCTGCTTCCCCTGCTTGCACTCTCTCTCTCTCTCATAAATAAATAAAATCTTGGGGCGCCTGGGTGGCTCAGTGGGTTAAAGCCGCTGCCTTCGGCTCAGGTCATGATCTCAGGGTCCTGGGATCGAGGCCCACATCGGGCTCTCTGCTCAGCGGGGAGCCTGCTTCCTCCTCTCCCTGTCTCTCTGCCTGCCTCTCTGCCTACTTGTAATCTCTCTCTCTCTGTCAAATGAATAAATAAAATCTTTAAAAAAAAATGACCCAACCAATGGGGTCAAGCCTGGACTTGAACTTGGTACCTATGGTCATTATTCCACAGTACAAATGAAAGCTGGTTCAGAATCCCCAGAGGCCCAATCCTGAAATAAGGCCAGGGTGTTCCTCTCTGTTACTAAAATCCTCATCCTAGCAGCGAAATGATGTGTCATAGAAAAACATTCTGAGAGGAATACTGTCTCAGCGCAGATTACTTTTTAACTGAAGGTGGCATGAAGGTATCTTTCCATGTAGTTTAGTGCTTTTTTTTTATTTCTGGCGTCACGAAGGCATCAGGAAGCAACCAGATGATGAGTGAAAAGTTATGCATATATCAGGTCCTGCAGTCAAACGTGTGTTCAAATGCGTGCAGTCAAATGTGAGGCACCGTGGCATGCTGGAAAGAGCGTGGGAGCTTAAGAGAGGAGCCCTGTGCCCTGAAACACAATGGAATTAACTAGGCAAAAAGTCCTTAAGGGCCTCACTATTGCTCTGTAAAGAGCAGTGCTCTCAGAATTTTACTAAAGAAAGCTTGTCTACCAAGAAACAAAGCTAGGCAGAAAGGGATGGCACTGGAAGGGGGGTGTAGGATGAATTAACCATAGAGGGGGAACACAAAGGCAGTGACTTAGAACAGCTTGAAATTCACAAATCATGACTGTGGGCAATCACATCACTCACCCGTTCAACAAGTGATTGTACAGAAACAACCCTGGGCGAGGCCCCGGTTGAGGTACTGAGGATGCAGGATCATGGAAGGATTTGGGACTTGCTCTTACCTGCTGTAGCATGAAGACACCGGCTTCCCGGAGAATACCTCACTAGCATTCATGTATTCCTTCACAAAGAGAATCCCTTTGCTGTAGGAGGAGCACAGCAGAACAGAAAGAGGTATAGTGAGAGATGCCAGGGGACCAGGCCGGGCCCAAAGGAGGGTCCAGGGCTGAGAGGGTTCCTACCTGGTTTGAAGAAAGTGAAGAAACTTATGGTAAATCCCAGGAGTAGAGGGGCCGATGGGCTCTAGCCACCACCAGGCAAGGAAAATGGCAAACAGGAGCTGCCCTGCTGAGCCCACTGTGGACTGGGCTGAAAGTGAAGCCTGTGGGTTCAGCTTTCCACGTGCAGACTTGAGAACCCCAGAAAAAGGCTCCCGGGAGCTAATGTCAATACATTTGCCTTCTTCACGCAGACACCTCCGCCTCCCCAGATTCCAGACTCCATCCCTCTCTCTGACTGCATTTTCTTTCCCTTTTATCTGGCCCAGGATAGCCTCAAAGCTGAAGACATACTGTTGGTCCTTGCCGCTCTGGGTGAATCTCCACCAACAATCTCATCTCCCCCTTCTCAGTCCTAGATAGGTCTCTGGCAACATTGGACGTCTGCCTCATGTCGCGCTCACCATGGCCCTGAATTTGGCCTTTATCAAGCTGGCTTGATGTTATCAGAGGGACCTCTGATTTCCCTGCCCCCCTTCCACCTCCTCAGTGTCCCTGCAATAGCTAATACTGCAGGTGAGGCCAGGAGGGCCGGGGAAGCAGTGGGTGCTCGCCTCCCCTCCACTGAGGAACGTGAAAGAGACAGGCATGGCCCTGGCCTCAGTGGGCTTTCTCTGGCCTTCCCACATGTGTTCCTCAAAAGCTATTATTAGCAGGGTGTTGCAGATGGCAGAGCCCCAGGGAGTGCCGCCTCAGCTTCTCACTGGGGATGTGCTAACGTGGTCCAGGCATACAAACAGGACTTTATACTGGGGAGATCTGGGAGACACTATGCAACCCGTTGACCAATAGGATGCTGGGAGTTGGGGGTGGTACTAGAGCTGACATCAGGGAAGCGACATGGGATAAAAACCAAGTCCTTTAGTTTTAGGGAGGATATAGCCCAGAGAATACTTCCCAGGTTGTCTCTTCTTACCTGGATGAACTGGAGTCCAGTTCACTCGGGGAGGCTGGCACATCAACAGGAGGCTGCTCAGTGGAGGCAGTGACGGTGACAGTAACCATGCAACTCGAGGGGCTTCTGATCCTGAAGGAAGTAAATGGAGGGGTGAGTGTGTAAACCTTGAGAGCTGACATCTTCCAGCATCAAACAGGATTTGGGAGGCCTACTCCTGAGTCTGCCACTTCAAGGAGTTTAAAAATTTGCCAATGTATCATCAAAGCCATCTACGAAAAACCCACAGCGAATATCATTCTCAATGGAGAAAAACTGAGAGCTTTTCCCCTAAAGTCAGGAACACGGCAAGGCTGTCCACTATCACCACTGCTATTCAACATAGTACTAGAAGTCCTAGCCTCAGCAATCAGACAACAAAAAGAAATAAAAGGCATCCAAATCGGCAAGGAAGAGGTCAAACTCTCACTCTTTGCAGATGATATGATACTTTATGTGGAAAACCCAAAGGACTCCACTCCAAAACTGCTAGCACTCATACAGGAATTCAGTCAAGTGTCAGGATATAAAATCAATGCACAGAAATCAGTTGCATTTCTATATACCAACAACAAAACAGAAGAAAGAGAAATTAAAGAGTCAATCCCATTTACAATTGCACCCAAAACCATAAGATACCTAGGAATAAACCTAACCAAAGAGGCAAAGAATCTGTATTCAGAAAACTATAAAGTACTCATGAAAGAAATTGAGGAAGACACAAAGAAGTGGAAAAACATTCCATGCTCATGGATGGGTAGAATAAATATTGTGAAAATGTCTATGCTACCTAGAGCAATCTACACATTTAAT
>LNAC01001289.1:25941-63801 GCA_002007465.1 Ailurus styani
GTACCCCTTGGGCAAAGAATAAAAATAAAATTTAAAAAAAAATTTGCCAATGTTTTTAAACAATGCACGCAAATCACTGAGCTTGTGTTTTATAAGGGTCCTGAGATCAGTGGGTGGAACCCCTTACTTTTCAGATAAGAAAACCCAGGCAAAGTGACCAGGTAACACTGCGAGCCAGTGACAAGACTTTAATTTAATTTTATTTTTTTTAAAGATTTTATTTATTTACTTGACAGAGAGAGATCAGATCACAAGTAGGCAGAGATGCAAGCAGAGAGAGAGAGGAGGAAGCAGGCTCCCCGCTGAGCAGAGAGCCCGATGCGGGCCTCGATCCCAGGACCCTGAGATCATGAGCTGAGCCGAAGGCAGAGGCTTTAACCCACTGAGCCACCCAGGCGCCCCAGACTTTAATTTTAGAGTATCTTTCCCCACTACAGCTAAAGGCCTTGACCTGTGACTCACTTGGTTTGAGGAGAGTATGGGGGCTACCAGGGCCTTGACAGACACAGTCCGGCTCACCTCCTTGCCGGATGGGACAGCCCCTTCCTAGGATCAGCTCTACCCCCTCATCCTCCAGAGAACTCTCTGGAGAATAAAACACCAAGGGAGAGAGGAACAAATACATTTAGGCAGCACCAAAGAAGAGACTCGGGTGCCCCTCATTCTGGAAAGCACCGCCATGAGCAGAGGCAAGAAACAGGTATGACATACAGGTATGATGGTTTTTCTGAATTTCCACCTCTTGGCTGCACACACAGATGCTGGCCTGGAATCTGACCTCCTAGCTAGCTCATGAGATTCTTCTCTGACCAGGCCTTTACTTACTCTCACTCTGCCTGCTGCAGGTCATGGTATTCTGCTGGGCACTGCCACTGTCTCCCCACCCCCACTGTGTACCATCCCCTTTACATATACCCACTCTCTGGTGGCCTTGGGACAGCTCTGTGGGCACACACTGTCCTGGGCTGAATTTGGCTTCTTTCCAACATGTTGCTGTTCAGACCAACCTCTGAATGTGGCTGCTTCCATCTGGCCTGGGCTCTGGGGGATCACTCCCTTGCTAGAGCAGCCAGTGCCCAAGAACACAACTAGTTTAAGAGTGGGGAGGGGGGAAAACATGTTGAGCTCCCCAATCTCATCTTCTCAAAGTTTGTCATATATACCTGACTCTAGCCATACTGACTGATCTGTCTCATATCTTTGCACATAACACCACCTTCTGCTCTGGAAAGCCCTTCTGGAGTACTTGCTCTCTCACCTGAGGCTGGGTGAAGTACCCTGTTCCCACGTGCCCAGTCATCCTGTGCCTATTCCTAGGTCACCTTATGATATAAGAATGAACCATAGAAACTGGAGGAGGTGGACTAACTCGGAGGGGAGGCCCCATGGGAACCTGGAAGGACAGGGGATGAAATACAAACCCAGGGAGTTCGCAGAAATTGCCCGAAGAGGAAGGAACATGTAGCAAGTGTCATTCTGTGGTCCACACCTAGCACAAGAGTTGAAGAGGCAGGAGAACTGAGGGGGCAAGGTAAGAAAACAACCCATGGGGATCCTTGTAGGACTGCGACGTGAGCAATGACAAACCTCCGCCAGGAGGGCTTCTATCCCTGGTCAGGTAACATCCCCTCTCCCTCCCTAGTCTCCTCGTTCTAGTCTACGAGGTCCAGACCTGGTCCTGCCCACCCGGTCTCCCTCCCTGTCATCACCTCGCTTCCTGCCCTCCAACCACAGAGCCCTTCCTTCAAGCTCTTCTCTTCAACACCCTCTCCCACCTTGGCCTTCGTACGTGCTGCCCACTTGTGTCTTCCCAGGTTCTCTTCCAGTGTGGCCCCTCCTTATGCTTCAGGTCTCAACTGCACTGTCCCCTTCTAGCAGAAAAGCTTTCCCCAACCGTCCGAGCTACAACACCCCCTGTCGCGGCCTCTCTCCATTAGAGGACCCAGTTTCCTTCTTTTGGGGGCTTATCGCAAATGGAGAGGCAACAGATACAGCACAGTGATAAGCAGCACAGACTCTGGACTCTGCTTTCTAGTCCCTGTTAGGCCACTGCCTGGCTGAAAGACTGTTGGGAAGCTAGTCAACCTTCCTGTGCTTCAGTTTCTGTTCTATAGATCTGAGATAATAACAGTACCTCCCCTATATGGTTGGTGTGAGAATCAAGTGAGTACACACAAAGCCCAAGAGCGGTGCCTGCAAGTGCTAATGGTTACCATTATGGTGCTAATGCTATTGTGTTTATTCGTTGGTGCACCATGTGCTCCCTGAGGGTGAATGCGCAGGGCCCTTCTTTGCCTTCTTCTTCAATGTGTATGTGGCTGCTACCTACGACTGGCTCACAGGAGATACTTATATACTGTCTCTAGGCCCATAGCTCTTGGTTATTTCTAAACTCGTGGCCACCTTGGGGAAAGATCTCCAGAGAGCAAAGGGAGCACCCACATGTTGCCATGCAAGGCCACCCCGGCTGGCAGTGGTGGCAGTGGAAGAGTTCGTCCCACATCTCTCATCTCTGGGGAGCTCCCATCCATACCAGGACACATCTTCCTCAGAGACCTTCCATCTCCATTAATGCAAAAGGTATTGCATATCCTCTCTGGACCCAGGGTTTCAGGCTCTGAAGGGCTGCCAGAAAACAGGGTACTCTGTGCACTTTCTCTGTTCCAGGCTTGGTCTAACAGATTGAATGTTATAGCTCCAAACTGAAGGCCAAGAAGAGCTATCCCTGGGGCATTCATTGCTGGTCACTTTCCCACTACCTCCTAGCCCCTCACACCTGCAGAGTATAACAGATTTGCCTAACACGTTAGGGTCTGTTCTGCGTGGTGGCATATCAGAGAAACCTGGGGTGTATCAGGGACCCAGCATGGCATAACCCTTACCTGCCGGCCTGGCTGTCCAGTTCCACAAGCTGCTCAGGTCTTCTGGGGCTGCTCTGTGGCTCTAGGGTCCTCGGGGATGCTGGCTGCGGGGAGGATGCAGCTGGGTCTCCCTGGCCACCTCTCAGGGCTGTGGGATTCTCCTGCCAGGTCTCTCCCACCTTGGCAGCCACATTCTTCTCTTCAGAACCAGCCAAGGTGCTGAGGAAGAGTAAATATCATTATGGAGCAAGTGCTTCGGAACCAGTCCGCCTTCACTCACGGCCTGCTGATGTCACCTCCTGTGGCCACAGGGGGCTACTGTTCCAGAAGGTGGGGAAGAGAAGAGCCCAGTATGGCGCCCACCACACGGAGAGTCTGTGTCCTCTCTGGAATGACCCCAGCACGACTTCTCCCCCTCCCACTGACAAAAGCTATCCCCACTCACACTAGACAAAGCCTGAACCTCTGACACTTTTGTCATCTCCTGAATCTGGCAAGGAGGGTGTGGCTTCTCAGCTATCCCACACACTGAGGTCTTTGGGAGATCTTTCTCCCTCCCTGGCCACATGTCATACCTACACCTGACACCCTTCCTATCACCATCCCCATCTGAGGTGCTTCCAAGGGCCTTGGTCTTTCTCCTGGTGCCTTCTCCACGCCTTCTCCATGCCCTCCATGTGTGATGGTGCCATTACGTGGAGGCCTCAAAGATGTTATATGCTCGCTAGACCAAGGACACTGAGTTGGGTTATGGAGAGCCTAAGCCCAGCATTCTAGAAAATCAAAATCTAGTTCATCGTCACCTGGATCCTGGCTTAACCTGAACTCAAGCCTCCCAGCATCAGCAGCATGCCTCCAATCACTGGCGGGGCTACCACAGGACAAGAAGATCACACTACCTCTGGCCCTGAGACTCTTTATCCATAGAAGTTAATCCCATAATAGGTATGCTCCCTGCCTTCAAGCTGAAATAACAAGTGGAGCAGTGACCCTGAAAGCAACGCCATTCTTCAGCCCCAAGTGACGTGAACCAAAATACCCTCACAGGGATACTAAGCTTATTACCACTATCAGTTGCCCAGGCAAATCTGGAGGCAAATAGGGCTTGTCCCTCTCTGTGCTGCTTCTACCCTGATGGTCTGCTGCAGCCTAGCCAGATACCAAAAGTGGTCTTCTCAGATAACGCCAGTCCCTTAGCCAGCAGGATACGCTGCCACACTCAGCCCACCCCTACTTGTGACATACATGCTTGAGTGAAACACAAACCTAGAAGGGCTAAAGAGCTTGTTTCCTGCCTTTGTAAGCCCTGAACTAGCTTTGCCATGCACTCAATCAGAGTCCTGTCCCATCTCCTGTCCTTTATAGAATTATGGTAACAGAGATTGACCTCATCAATTTTTGAATTAAGTCCAAGATTCTCCGCAAAAAGTAATTTGGGGGTCCACTGCAACACAAGGACAAGTGGATGAATAAGGTTCCTTTGCCCTAGGCCTCAGAGCAAAGTCACTACAGTTATAGGAGTTGTAATTCATCTGGCCTATAAAATGAAAATCTTAGTAAAACAGTCACAGGAATTCTTGCTGAGCAATGTAATACCCCAGAGGTCTTCCATGCCCCTAAGGAATTGTCTGGAAGTCAAATGTTTAGACATAGACAAAGTAATACTTCTGGCTGTAACTAGATCAAAGATTGAGGAGCCGAATAGAGCTGCCGTCTATTCTGCACACAACCACACTCCCCATGTGGAATATAGCACCCCCTTCCACTCTTACACTACCTCCCAAAGACTCCTCTGCTGGTTGATAATGGTTGCCCACAGTGAATACGTGTGCTTAAAGTCTACCTGTTCCTCCTACAGAAAGAACATAAATGTGGAAAGCCCAGGAAGACTCTATGTTTTAGATGTGAAAACACCAAGAGTTTGGTGGGGAGGAGATGAACTACTCTGTGTCTTATTGAAAGTAATCGGGTCAATAAAACCGTATAGGGGAACAGCAGCCAGCTTTCCCAGTGTTTTCGAATAGTTCTGGTAGAAGGAGGTATTCCTTTGGGGCTGCTTTATTTAGCTTGAAGTTTTTATGAAAGGAAAGTCTGACGTAGTACTTTGTGCCAGGGAATGTCCTACATGCTTTACACAAACAAATTCACTTAACCCTCACAACAACCCTGTGTGGTAGGAACTATTATCACTATTCTATAGTTAAAGAAATTCAAACACAGAGTGTAATACGAACAAACTTAGCATGTTCGACTCCATATTGCTTCCCATTTGCCTTGCTACTGTGACCTATAGCTTAGAAACTTCTGTTTAGCCCTGCATGGAGGCATGGTACCCCTAAGATTTGCAAAAAGCATTCTTTACCGAAAACTTACCTCACCCAAGGACCAAGGAAATATGTTAAGTATGCTCAGAAACGACTATGTTATAATTTACAGGAACAACATGACCAGATTTCTGTAACAAAGATAAACTGACCAAGGACAGAGAAGTCACACAACTTTTCTGGGATGCCTACAGATGTTAGTCACCTTTTAATTCCACCCCTCTTGCTTCCCTGTTCAGCTAACTTTCTTTTGACTTTTTTTATGAAGCTCAAATTTCATGCCAAGAGGAGACAGTTCCTTAGGATAACAGTACACCCTCTCGTTGGTTTGCTGGCTTTCTGGATAGTCGCCTTCCGTACGGTAACATCTTGCCTCTCCACTTACTGGCCGGGCCTGCAGTGAGCAGAATTAGCTGGGATTCGGCTAGGAGAGGAGGTGGGAAAGACACCCAAGGCCACATAAGGAGTAAAAGCCATAGAGCTTCAGTGTGAGTCCACGCACAGGAATATGCGCTCTTGGGTATCACACTGTACTGACTCTTCCTGTACATGGAATGAAGGCAAGACCAAGTTCGAACAGGGAAGAGTTCCTCAGGTTTGGGCCGGTTTGACCGCTCTGCAGGGTCTCCTTGCCCTCCCCCATCACCCTTCCTCACACAACTCTTGGCAGTTAAGCCGGCTCTCCAGAACCCCGGAGCCCTGTCCAGACAGGTCCGCCCAGGTGGTCCCTCATGGAGGGACGACTGGCTGCCCTCTCCGTGTGTCCACAGCCCCCGCCCTCGGGCAGCTCTGAAGATCAGTGGCCGGAGGCCAGAGACGACCAAGGCCAGGGCACCCTGCCTAACAGGCTGGGGCCACAGGGGCCCCTTTCGGGCGGACTCACTCTCTCCCGCCTCTGCCTGGACGGCGGCGATGGTCCACACGGGGTCGGAGGGGCCTGCTGCAACCCCAAGGTCGGTGACACCACAGGCTCCCACCAGGCCAGCGGGGCAAAGACAGTAAGTAGGAGCCCAGGGAGGCCCCAGACGGACAACCCGGGCCATTTGTGATCCTCGCGCGCCATCTAGCGGCCGGAACCAGCATTGCAGAACGAGAAGCTATACAGGCCTTTGTAGCCCTGGACAGCCATTTCGCTTTCGGGACGGTCGCATTTCCCGATAGCCACTGCGACCCGAGCTCCCCGATGCAGGAAATGGCGGTCCGCGCAGGCGCACACAAACTTCAGTGCGCTCGCCCCGCCGCGCAGGCGCACAGAAGACGCTGTCTCCTTCCACTGGGCGCGCGCGCGCGCCAATCAGAAGCGAACGCGGGAAGCTGGCAAGGATTCTCAAACCAGACTTGACCTGAAAATAAACCGGGAGGGGCGCCTGCGTGGCTCACTGGATTACGCTTCTCCTTTCGGCTTCCGACATGATCTAAGGGTCCTGGGATCGAGGCCCGCATCGGGCTCTCTGCTCGGCAGGGAGCCTGCTTCCTCCTCTCTCTCTCTCTCTGCCTGCCTCCCTACCTGCTTGTGATTTCTCTCTCTGTCAAATTAAAAAAAAGAAGAAGAAAATAACCCAGGAGATTTTAAAAAGACACGGATGGTATAAACCACTGCACAACAATTAATTCTAAGCCTCTGCATGGGGCTCAGGAAGTTTTGTTTTGTTTTAACACTTTCCTGATGATTCTCAAGTGCAGCCAGAATTTTCTCCATTGTCATATTGCATAATAAAAATTCAGATCCTGCCCCAGGTTTGGGGAATATTACATGAGATCATGCCGACAGGGTGCTTTACACGTTAAGTAGCTAAGAGTTACTGGTTCTGGATCTTGAATATTGGCTTCACACAATAGATTTCATAAAATAACCTTTTAAAGTTTTTCCTGAAGTGGTGGTGGTGGTGGTGTTCTTGTTATTTTCAGAGGCTCTTGCATTGCAAGTCAGCTTTGCCACTTGTAAGCCCTTGCGCAAGTCACTTAACCTTTCTGTGCCTCAGTTTCCCTAGCTTATTCATTTTGTGGGGTTTCTGGAAAGATTGTAAAGCATCTAGCAGAACACACTATAGGTGTCAGTTACTGTTTTCACTGTATTAACTGTCAGTGCGATTTGAACCCAAGAAGCCACATAATAGGGCTTCTTGCCTCATAGCTTACCAAAGCCCTGCTCCTTCTGTGGTCCCTGTCACTGGCTAGGCTCCAGCCACTCTAGTGTATTCCCACTGCAGGGTTTGTTTGCAGTTCTCTATCTGCAGCTCTTTTCCTCTCGCTCTTCCTAGAATTGGTTCCTTTTCCTCCTTACAGGAGCTTGCCTGAGTTACCTCAAGTAAGTAGTAGACCTCTTCACTGCCACCATTCTATATCAGCACTCTGGCTATTTCTTTCAGAGCACTGTTCCTCCCAGGAGGCACAGATACCTAGGTTCCAGACCTTTGTTCTTCATTCTGATTAGGTGCAAACCTCACAGGATTGTGGGGAGCACTATATAAGACATAGTGAGTCGAGGGCTGTGCACACAGTAGGTGACCCAAAGTTAAGTGGTTGTTGTAATCATTATCAATTATAGGCCAATCAGCCCCGTCTAGTCTACCAGTCCCTGACAAGGACCCTCAGTACTAGTGACACTCAACTACATACAGTGCCCAGGAAATAGCAGGTGGTTTGGCATCTTTGCATATCCTGTTTCCTTTGCTTGAAGGACCTCTATTCACCTTTCAAGATTTGGCTCAATAGCCACCTCCTCCACGAAGCTGTCCTGGGCTTCCCATTTCCCTGCTCCCGCATAATGTATTGTTCCAGTCTGAGCCAGGTTGTGCCTCCCATCAGCCATATCTGTGTGCTCCAGGCTCCAGCACAGGGTAGGTGCCATTTGAGTGATTGTTGATCGAAAGAGTGGGTAACTTCCTGATTACAGAAGACTTCCTGGCTGGAGGCAACAAGGTGTAGTGGAAAGCTTTGTGGTCCCAGAGGCAGAGGCCAGAGGGCTCTAGCTGGGGCTTCAGCTCTTGTCACATGCTTTGGACCAGCTCATGGGCCTTGCTGGCCTCACCTTCCAAGCCAAAGGCTAATGCATACGTGAGTTGCTCTCTCCACCTAAGAAGCTCAGCACTGTTGCCTGATGCCTTACCCCTTCAGGTGTGCCTCTCTGTCCTCCAGGTCTGCTGGGCTGTCACTCTTCAAGTCAGCTGGTCCAGCAGAGGCCAGAGTGGCCTCAGACCAAAGGAGATTTGGGGCCCTTCTCAGTTGCCTTCTCACAGGAAAGGGGGAGCAATATCTGCAAATGGCATCTCATGCCTGCTGTTAGTGTGGCACAGATGCCACTGTGTGTAATAACATCTTGTGAGCTGTGGCCTTAGCACCTGAGTTCAAGATCAAGAACTGCTCGTGATAAGCTCTTGGTTTTGGGTTCCAGTATCCTTGCCTGACCTACATCTCCTGGCACTTTGTGGAAGTATAGGACGATTATTCCTTAGTAAATGTTCCATACACCCACAGCAACCTAGTCCCTCCTACTGGTGGACTGGTAGATGAAATGGAGCAGAAGCCTGCTGTGTAGGAATGCACAACCCCTTCGCATTGCCCCTTAGCACCCCTGGAGTCATGTACCCTCCTCAACCACTTCCATGTGCTTCCTGGGACTGAGCCTCCTAGTACTGGTTGGCTGTCCCCGGGATTCCTCCTCCTGACTTCTGCTTGCTGGGTTGAGCTGCAGTCCCTACAGGGGGGTCTCTTCCCATACTCTGTCTCCCAATGCCGTCCCTTCTGCTACCTCAGCTTGGGTCCTTGTGAGTACGTGCGGGGCTTGCAAAGCTGAGAGTTGGCACCAACACATCCTGATCATCCAGGAGTTGGGGGGAAGCCAGCTGCTAAGCACATTCTATGGAAGGAGTCCAGGCCTGGTCTGGGTTCAGGACTTTATGTCCGTATGTCTATTCCCTCCCCCAAATGATGGCTTCCATCTCCAACAGATAATGAGAGCTGAAGGGCTGCTCAAACAGATGCTCAGGGCACAATGCTCACTTATGGCCCACAGCTGCCTGACACTGGAGCAGTATATGCTCCCTGAAGGCACATTGCCTGCATTCAAATCAGCACTTTGCTACCTCTCAGCTGTGTGATGTTAAGCATATCATTTGTCTTCTCTGGGCCTCAGTCTGGTCATTGGTAAAGTGGCGATGATAATTGTGTCTGCCTCATAAATTTTCCAAGAAGAATGAATAAATTAATAGATTCCAAGTACTTAGAATAATGCCTAAGCCCTAGCTTAATTAATAATTAATTAATAATTATTTATTATATTATTATAATAATAATTGCTCCTGTTATTATTACTGGGGCCCGGGGCCCTTTATAGAAGCAGCACCCCTTTTCAGTGCACCTGTATCCATCAACTTGATACAGATGGAGTGAGGGGCTTGCTGAATTACCCAGTCTTCCCCAGGGCAGGCTGCATGCTTTGTCTCTCTGTAACTCAGGCAGACTGATGCTCACAGCATGCTGAGCAGTCACAGCTCACCTCATCACCTATGCAGGCCTACACTCAAGTTTGTTCTCAAATCTGTTTATCCCACTTGTACTTGCAAGCATAATTACTAAATTCAATTAAACTTGTAAAAGTGAATGGGGGGAAAAAGTAGATGGAAGGGGAGTGGTTCTTTTCTGCATAAGAAATAACATTTTCTGGGGCACCTGAGTGGTTCAGATGGTTAAGCGTCTGCCTTCAGCTTGGGTCATGATCCCAGGGTCCTCGGATTGAGTCTGGCATCGGGCTCCTCGCTCAGCGGGAAGCCTGCTTCCCCCTCTGCCATCCCTCTTGCTTGTGTGCATGTGTGCACTCTCTCTCTCTCTGACAAATAAATAAAATCTTTTAAAAAAAGAAAGAAAGAACATTTTCTGGGGTGCCTGGCTGGCTTAGTAGTTAGAACAAACAACTCTTATCTCAGGGTTGTAAGTTTGAGCCCCACATTGGGTGTAGAGATTACCTAAAAATAAAATCTTAAAAAAACCATTTTCCTTGGAAATATAATAAGGGCAAGTTTCTTAAAAGTCATTGTCAAAGGGTAAGGATAGGCAAAACAACGTAAAAAACTCTTGAATCTTGAAAGGTTAAAATGCATAAAAATCTAGACAAATCTTCAGATTATTTTGTAAGGAACTTGATGTTTGGCTTCACTTTAAGGAAAATGAAAGCAGAAAGCAAAGGCTTCATTTTATGAAGGTGTGTAAGCAAGAAGGATGATCTGGATGAATATTAAAACATGAAGTGGAAGTCTACAACGGCAAGCAGCAAATTCAGTTAATAGTACAATTGTGCTGGCCAGCCCGCAGTGATG
Source organism: Ailurus styani (assembly GCA_002007465.1). Classification (NCBI taxonomy): domain Eukaryota; kingdom Metazoa; phylum Chordata; class Mammalia; order Carnivora; family Ailuridae; genus Ailurus; species Ailurus styani. The sequence continues at coordinate 36,442 of LNAC01001289.1, forward strand.
CGGTCTGCAGGGGCTGGGCTCTCAGACAGGCCTCCCCACTAGTGGCAGCTCAAAGAGCCAAGGCCCCTGCCCAGTGGCCTTTCCTCGCAACTGCTGAAGCACCTGCCCTACCACTGTGCAGGCTGGGAGCATGCTCCTGAGGTTCTGCGGACACTGGCTTTGTCATTCCTCTTTATCCAGCCGTAAGGGCACTAGCACAACTTGGAGTTGAACTATCTGTGTCAACATCAGCATTCCTATCCTTTGTCCCCAAGGATGACTCATGCTTGGCTTGGAACCACTTGGGGACAGGTGGGACCTTGCCATTTCCTGAATCACCTGAGAAAGTGGCCCCTGACTCCACCCAGGTCCAGGAATTTGAGCCCAGCCAGACATGCTTGTCTTCTCAGAGGGGCTACTGCTTTTCCTCTCACTGAACCGCAGAACATAACTGGCCAGGAAAGGATGATAGGGGAGGAAAAAGAGCTTTGGGGCTTCTGGAAGGGAAAGGAGAAAACAGCAACGAAGGGCCTCCTTCAACTTGTCCTCAGAGTTCAGCCAAGAAGCAAAAAAATGACCATCATTTGCTCATTTGTTTGTGAGTTTGTCTCTTCACTCATTCTCCACACATTCATCCTACCTCCTGATGCCTGCCCAGGCAGGGGCTGGGCCTCCAGCTGCAAGTGGGCCCTTGTGCCTTCTCTGGAGGATCTTGAGAGCCAATGGCAGAAGGGAGATGGAGCAAGACTCAAGCACAGGCAATTCCCATAAGTGGAAAGCCCAGGGACAAAGGATGTGGTGTCAGCAGCTGGAGAAGCAAGCTCTAGACAGGACTATGGGAAATGATAGTGCTCAGTCCCCAGCAACCCAAGCAGTTCTGGCAGCTTGACCCTGGCCTGTCACCAGAGACATGAGAGAATCAATAAGGTGGGGCCACCTGACTCCCCCCGGCAGCTTACCCTCCTCTCCCACAGCCAATGTCCGCTCCAGTCAAGCCGTCAGGTAGGAAGCCCATGGCTCTGGATCCCACATTGCCATCACTTGACTGTGCACTTGACCTGTTTTGGGGAAAGAAGCATTTGCTGACTCTGATTTGGTCTTGATTTAATGTAACTAAGATGTCCTGAGAGCAAGCCTCAAGGACTAGAAGCCCCAGCTCTCAGTTCCCACCCTGTACTGCTCCAACCAGAGCCAACGTGACATCAGGAAGTATTTCTGCTTTTCTTCCAAACCCGATGGACTGGGAGCAAGAGTGGAGCAGAAAAAAACAGAACAAAGTGGCAACTCAGGAGGAGGCTGGCACAATGGAGGGGGTCAATGACTGACAGAACAAGGGGCAAGGCATTTGGGGTCAGTAATAAACCATAGAGCATGGTGGCAGGCAGGCAAGGTTGTGGGCTCTTATCCATTACTGGCTACCAGCATCTCACTGAAGAAATGTCTAACTCGCAGCCACTGCTCACCGCACCCAGGCTTCCCTGGTCTGTCTTGGCAGACAACTCAGTGAGATGGTGATAGGATGGCTAGGCACAACCATCCCTTCTGGACTCGCCATCCCCCACTAGCTCTGCCTCACATCCTTGCCAGCCTCTACCATGTCTCCCTTTATCCACAGGTCATCCTGGAAGTCCACGCTAGATGTTCTGTTGAGACCCGTGTATCTTTTTGTCACTGACTTCCCTAAACTGCTGACCTGGCAGCCTTGCTTGCCCTGGCCATCGGTGGGACTGCTTTCAATGGGGGCAAAGCCACTGGTGCAGTTGGGCCAAGGGCTGGGGTGGGGGTGGTCTGGCCTAGGAGTTTTGTCCAACTCTGCAGCTGGCTCCCTGAGGGATCTTGGCAGCAGCCTGCCCCTCTCCAGGTCTCAGGCATTCTTTCATTTATTCTTTCAACAAATATTCATTGAGGACATGGACTGCCTCAGGCACTGGGGAAACAGTGGGGAACTGGACAGTCCTGGTCCCAGTTCCATCCATTGACCTTAGATCGAGGGCCACGTGGGCTCTATGTCCTTGTACCGAGTTACCTTTCAGGGTCTAGAGTTGGGCTCTTGCAGGCCTCCTCACCAACCAAGTCTCTCTTGGCCTCTCTAGGGCAGGGGGCCTCTTTGTCTTTGGAGCCTGGGGAAGAACTATGGAGGAAAGAAACGTAAGTTCACCACCCAGTAGCTACCCACACTCAGATGAAGGGAGTTAGCTCATCCCTAAATGCCAATTGTCTCCAAGGAACTTAAAATTTGATACTGTAGGACTGGCCAATTCTCAAATTCTTATTATTAAGAGCCACTGTTGCTTGCAGGTCAGACTGCATTGTCATGATTCTGCATGCATTAACCCTCCACACAAACCCCAGGATACGGACACTGTATTTATCCATGTCTACTTTCCAGATGAGTAAATGGTGGCACAGAGAGCCCAAGCAATTTGCCCCAAGCTCCCCAGGTAACAAGGGGAAAAGCTAGGATTTGAACCCCAACGGTCTGATTGCAGACTTCTGGACTATGATCGTCCATGATGTTAAGACTGCTCCTAACCTCCCAATTCAACCTCCCTCTGTTCTCTCTGACCTAGTGGGCCACTTCAGCCATGTTTCGTGCATCTGTCTGTCATAACTCTGTAACACCATCTCCTACCTCCCTTGCCGCATCTTCCCAGTCTCCTTCACCTTTTTCTCCTCTTTTGCCCTAATTTTGGTGTTTTCGGTATTCCTTTTTTTTTTTAAAGATTTTATTTATTTATTTGACACAGAGAGATCACAAGTAGGCAGAGAGGCAGGCAGAGAGAGAGGAGGAAGCAGGCTCCCCGCCGAGCAGAGAGCCCGATGTGGGGCTTGATGCGGGGCTCGATCCCAGGACCCTGAGATCATGACCTGAGCCGAAGGCAGAGGCTTTAACCCACTGAGCCACCCAGGAGCCCACGGTATTCCTTTCCATGTGCATGCTCCCCCACTTTGCCCACCTCCTCTGCTCCTATGGCATCAACTGCTACCGTCAAGTCAGTGACTTCCGCTTGTTCCTACCTCTCTGTGCTCCTGACCCATACCTCCAATGTCTTTCAGACTGGCCCTCAGGCAGCTTACCCTCAACATGGCTAGAAGTGACTGCGATGCCCAGCCACCCTCAGTTGCCACCTCCGCACTAGGGTCTGTGCTCAGCCTGCTAGCCCTTCTCTCCTTGATTCCCTTGATACTGTTCCCCATGGAAACACTGACACTGAATCCCATTATTTTACTTTAATCTGTCTGCACATAACATGGAGATCTCTTGAGCCCTAACCTCTCTCCAAAACCTCAACTACAAACCCTCAAATGCCTCCTGGCAGTCTGCATTTGGATGCCCACAAGTAAACTCATCATATACTCATTAAAAAATACCAAGTATTTATATCAGCCCTTCTTGCCCCTTCACCCTGGTCCCCAGTAGTGTACTGAATTATGGAACAAAAGGCGCAGAGTGGGAGTCAAGCAGCCTAGGTGGGAGTCTGGAATCTGCCTGTTCTTGGCCTTGTTACCTTGAGCAAGTTACTTGACCATTCAGGGTCTCAATTTCCACATCTGTGAAATGGATATAGTGACTGCATTTACATTCTGCACGGGGAAACCCGCTAAGCTGTTGAGGCAGGGCAGGGCTTTGTGAGTTCTACCTTCACGTGCCCTTGTTTCTCGGAGATGGGTCTCCTTAGGGAAATCAGTGAAGCAGCTTCCAATATTGCCTTATTAAAGACATCATTACACTGGATGATCCTCAATCATTCCAGCAACAAACACTCCCACATTTCTGTTCTGGGCCAAAGGGAATGTACGGAACACTTAACTGCAGCCCCTGCCCTCCAGGTGCTGAGTTCTTGGGGAAGACTGACATATGAGTGGACAACTGTACACAGGGATCATATGGAGACCTGGGAGGCTGGAGCTGAGGGCCCAGGGAGGGAGGATATATGAGGGGTAGTGAGTTCAGGCTGCAGAGCCCAGTCAGGGTGGGGGACATTGCAGGGTTTTCCCCAGGAGGCTGGCATGACTACTTCTGCCTTTTAGAAATCTCACCCAGGTAGAGATGTGGAGTATCTAGGGATGGGGCAATAAGAGAATAAGGATAGAAAATAGCCCTAAAGTAAAGTGGGTAGGACTCAGTGCCTGACTGGGGTGGGGATGTGGAGGAGGAGGCGTCGAGGAGGAGAGTAAAGGGAGCTAGAGATCCATTAGATATCATCCCGGACGCCGCCTCCCCCAGGAAGGCTTCCCTTCACCATTCCCGCCTCTAGCTGGTGTTGGGCCCCTGCTTGGATCTCCCACTGCTCTAGTGGGCATACACTCTGGCCTCCCTCCCCAGACTTCAGGGGGCAGGATCTCAGTCTGGCTGCCTCGTAGCTGCCTTCCAGGCCCTGGCACAGGGGTCAGGTGTGCATCAGGAGCTCAGTAAATGTTAGTTGAGTGAATAACTGAATGAATAGAAGACAGAGTGTTGCAGGATTCCTCCCTTCACTTGTCCCTCCAAAGAGAATTGGCCCCTCCCTGCTCAGATCTCCCCTTGTCCCCGCCCCAGCTTCCCTGGAGCCCAGCCCCTAGCAAACCCTGCAAGCTCCCCTCCCGCACCACCATCCTGCCTGCCCGTTGCATGACTCTCTGCCTCCTATCTTGGGGCAGGGACTAGGCCTTCTGGGCTCCCTGCTGCTTATGGTCCCCCTGTCCCCTACCCACCTCAGCACTGGGTGCATCAGATGGTTAACATCTCTGGCCAGGGAGCAGTCATCACTGGGGTGGAAAGAATGAGATGGGGGTAGGGAACCCAGGTTGATCATGTCTCTCACCAACCAGTCCCTTGCCCTTATCATTTGCATCCCTTCCCTACTGACCCCATCTCGAAAACGGCGTGGAAGGAGCCCAGCAGGGCTCCCATACCTCATTCCTTCCAGGTCTGGGGCCATCAGGCGGACTCCTGCCCCGGGTGTCATGATCTGCAGGTGGACAATCTCCTCACCTCTTGTATTGTAGCCAAGGAAGAGAGCCAGGAAGTTGCTGGTAAGAAAAGCCTCCCCCTATCCCATCTGTGCCAGGGGTCCAAGGGCATTCTCCCTCAGGAGTCTCCTGGCTAATGCAGTGGGACACCCAGACCCATTGCCTTTTTTCCGTCCTTGTCTCCTTTTTGGCCTTAAGCTTTCTTGGTGCTACAGCTGAGTGTGGGCCACTGACCTCCAGGCCCCAGAGGAAGGATAGTGCAACACCCCTTTACCAATCCCCCACCCAGGAGCCTGGACCCCCTTACACACAGCAAAAGGCCTTTTGGGTAGAAATGGGACCACCCAGCTCCAATGCCCTGTCTGTAGCTATTGCCATGATGCAGCTATCCATTTGCAGAGGTGAGCCCTGGATGTGGTCCCTCTGGAATGTCCAAAGTGGCTATTTGTGAGGCCAGTGGGAATTCTGGGTATATGGACTGATGGGGACTGATGACCAACAAGATACTCTGGAAGCCTACAGGCCAAATTTGGAGTGCGAGCCAGTGGTGTAGGGCATCAGAGACTTGGGGCATAAAAGCAAGTGACCAGGTGCCTGTGAGCTGGAGGCAGGAGAGGAAGAGGTGGAGGCTGGCAGGAGTCTTAAATGCTGAAAACAGATCTGGTGTGGCTCAGGGAAGCCATGGAGGGCTTGACGTGGGAGGTGAAGGGCTTCACGTGACCAGACTGGCACTTTAGAAAGGCCCCTCTGGGGTCCCAGGAAGAGTAAAGGAGGAGCCAGGGTGAAGACTGGGAGGTAGGTACTCTTCACTTTGGGTGAGCTAGGGTGGCTTGGCTGCTCTTCTTGGAAAGTGACCTTAGAGTTGATTGTGACATCTGGCTCCAACCTAAACTAGGAGTCCTGAGAGGACCGGGTCAGTGGGCTGCTTGTCTATGTCCCTCCTGGGACTTGGCTGAGACCTAGCACATTGGAGATGACAAGAAGGAAATGGAAGCGGCAGGGTGCCTGGTGCACAAGGGCAGCTCTGATATCTATGGCCTCCCGTGGTAGCAAGGATGACAGCATAAAGCACCTGGTTGGGACACACCCCACTTGAGAAGATCACAGGCAAATAAAACATACTTCTTCACTGGCGTTGTTATGTTAGAGAGGAAACAGGAACAAAGTATCACCCGAGCCTGTCCAAGCTAGTGCCTCTCCTTCTTTGTCACCCCCTTGAGCAATTCCTTCTTGAAGACCCCGCTCAAATGGCACCTCTTCCAGGGGGGCTGTTATGGGTTGCATTGTGTTCTCCTAAAAGATATGCTCCAAGTCCTGCCCGGTATCTGAGAATGTGCCCTCATTTGGAAACTGAGCCACTGCAGACATAATTAAGATAACGTGATACTGCCGAAGAGTATGACTATAGTATACTACAGTATGACTGGGGACATTTGTACTCACACACATGGAAGGAACATAGCCATGTGACAACGGGCAGAGATTGGAGGGATGCGTCTACACACTAAGAACCAACAAGGATTGCCAGTAACACCAGGGGCTAAGGGAAAGGCCCAGAACAGATTCTCCCCCACAGCCTTTGGAGGAAACATAGAGCCGTAGTGACACCTTGATTTAGGACCCCTGGTCTCCAGAACTGTGAGAGGACAAGCTTCTGCTGTTCAATCCACCCAGTTTGTGGTAACTGCTTACAGCAGCCTCAGCAAGTTCATCGGGGGGCCGTCCAGCCTCTCTTCTCACGCAGCAGCCCACCAGCCCCACCCCCTCACCAGAGCTTCCGCCACCGATAGCTCCAGTCCAATCTTAGGTCCTCAGCTAGGCTGAGAGCTGCTGGAGGTCACGGGCACTCATCTTTCTCTTGGCCCCACAACTACATTTTTCCTTCACAGCCCAGAGAGGTGGCGGTATTGGTCTCTTCGTTTAAAGAAGGCCCTGCAAATCAGCAAGCCTATACCTGGGAGCCCCCAGGCACTGTGCCAGGGACTTTATATGCATTATCCCATTTAGAATTTGGGGCAGCCTCAGGAGGTAGGTATCACTACTCTCTACCGTATACATGAGGAAACTGAGGCACAGGAGGTTAAAGTACAAGGCCTTGTGCCAGGAGCTATGCTTGTACTTCTCTCCAGTTTACTCTGCCAAGCAGCATGCTGGAGCACAACCTACAGGCCCTGCCATGACTGGGTGAGGCAGAAAGCCAAGGAAGCTTGACCAGTGCTGTGATGGAGACAGCAGCCACTTTCTCTGGAGAAAGGTATTTGAATCAGCTCAATCCAGAAGGTGAGTAGGACTTATCCCACAATGAGAAGGTTAAAGACAAGAGGAACCCAAGAAATCAAGCCCCAGGGTGCATGGAGGGAAGGCCCCTTCCACAGCTGAGCAGGGGGAGGTGGGGGGGGGTGACAGTAGAGACAATTCGTTCGGATGTGGATACTTGGAGCTGAAAGGGCTTTGGGATGCCAGGCAGGTCTGGCATCTAAAGGAGGGAAAGGGACGGCTGGACAGCCCCAAGGACAGCCTGCGGGTCCCAAACGTCCAACCCTCCCTGAAGGCCCTGAAGGGTTGGCTCACTCATTGTATGAGATGAGGAACTTACTGTGGCAGCCGCAGCAGGGTCATAGCTGGGGACAAGGCTGTGATGTTCTCCTGCCCTACTCTGCCATAAGCCAGCTTTCTCTGAAGTGCTACAGAACCCAGAATTTGGCTGACTCGCTGCTCCTCACGGGGCTGGGCTCCTTCAAGGGCACATCCAGGCCTGGAATTGTCAGATAACCAGGCAGAGCGAAGCTGGGTGTGGGGAACTGATGGTGGCTGCCTGACCTGACCAGTGCACTGAAAGGAAGGCAACCCAAGACCAGCCAGCAGCTCACCTGGAAGCTGTCTGGGGGATTGCAGATGCTTTTGTGAGTGCAGAATCTGAGGGAAGAAATACTGTGAGGAGCATCACACCGAGCCTCCCTGACCAGCCCCTGCTGCACACTTCTGATGCCAACTCCTTCCTTCCTGTTGGAGGCTGCCCCATTGTGAGACATCTTTGGTGTCTGGAACATTCTGTAATCTGGTCTCCGTTCTGTTTCCTGGGGCCTCACAGGCAAGTTGGATTTTGGACTTCTGGCCTCCAGAACTGTGAGACTGTATATTTCTGTTGTTCGAGCCACCAGTTTGGGGGACTTTGTTACTGGTGCCCTAACAAACCACTGCAGCAACCTTGCCATGACAGCCAGCTGATGGGTATTAAACATCCAAAGGAATTTTCTGGAATAAATGTTAAAATGCCTTTCAAATGCATAAAACAGCATCACCTAATTCTTCTATGTCCTCTTTCAAAAAAACACGTGAAAGCATTCATTGGTTTTTTGTTTTCTATTACGCAAAACACAAATAAGGAGAAATCAGAGATGTACACTGTTTGGGGCTGAATTATGTCCTCTTCAAAATTTATATGCTGAAGTTCTATCTCCCAGTGCCTGAGATTGGGGCCTTATTTGGAAACAGGGTCATTGCATTTGGAATTCGTTAAGAGGAGGTTCTACTGGAGTAGGGTGGAGCCCTCATCTAAAATGACCGATGTCCTGACAAGGAGAGGAGATCAGAACACAGACACAGACAGGGAAGAGCAGGTGAAGAGACACAGGCCGAGGTGGCTGCCGACAGACCAAGGAGAGGCCTCCCTCCCAGCCCTCGGAAAACCCAACCCCGCTTATGCCTTGAGTTTGGACTTCCAGCCTCCAGAACTGGGAGACAAGCTAGTTCTGTTCTTTAAGTCCCCAATCTGCGGTACTTTGTTGGGGCAGCCCTAGCAAACTAAGACAGCCTCCCAGTCCCATCGATGCTGCCTTGTGAAGAGCTCTCAAATCTCCCACTTGTTCAAAAGTTCGAATGGATGAAAGTTCACACAAACAAGGGAGTATTGGGGCGCCTGAGTGGCTCACTCATTAAGTGTCTGCCTTCGGCTCAGGTCATGATCCCGGGGTCCTGGGATGGAGCCCCACATCGGAGAGTGGGAGGGTCTGGGACTGGAGTGCCAGGGAGAGTCTGCTTTTCTCTCTCCCACTCCCCCTGCTTGTGTTCCCTCTCTAGCTGCCTCTCTGTCAACTAAATAACAAAAAGCAAAACCAAAAAAAAAAAAACCAACAACACAAGGGAGCATCAAGAGGGGGAGGGAGTAAAGGAGAAGATACTGGGGCTACAACCTTAGGGCAGCCTCACACTCCCAGCTCCCTGCTCTCCTCCAGCGGTCTGTGCTGCAGCAGGTGGCCACACACAGACAGTTGTGGCCCTTGAACTGGGGAGGGGAGTAGGGGCCAGCGGGGAAGTGGTGCTCTCCGCAGGACTTGGCTCAATTCACCGCAAAGTACAAGGAGGTATTGCTGGCTTTCTATTTTCGGACAAGGGAGGGCCGTCATGTGCGTGGATGCTCAGGGCTCAGAAATCAGAGCAAATCAGGGCCTTGCCTGTAGTGAGATCACCAGTGCGCAGCCTGCCCTTGCCCTGGCACTCCAGTCCCAGACCCTCCCATCTGACTGGCTCACAGGCCAGAGCCAGCTCACAGCACCCACCTGGGCTCCCAGCTCCCTGCAGGGCTGGGTGGACTCGGCATGTGCTCAGTCCAAATCGCTGGAGACACTTTGGCTCTGCTTCCATCCGCACTGGCAAAGAAGGCAGCTGTGAGCGGGGCTGGGGACTGTGGAGCCTCCTTCTCCAGACGACACAGCTGGCAGGTTGAACTTGGACAACTTACAGTAGAGCTCTAAACAAGCTCAAGATTGGCAAGGCTAGGACCCTGATGGTAGGCCCTCTCAAACACCATAGTTAGTACTTTCTCCTATGATGTTGTGGCTGCCATTGGGTTAAGTTAACACAGACAAGCATCGAACAGACAAGAGTGACGTACTGTCCCTGGACACCAGGCTGTTTTGCTCCTAGGACATCCAGCCACACAGGCTCTTACTGATTTCTGTGCCCATCTTGTCACTGGGCGCATGGGGATGCTGGCCCTGAGGTGCTGCAAGGCGCGGACCCGGCAGACATCCCACAGTGACACTGGCAGGGCGAACCGGAAAGCCCCCAGCCCCTGGCAGAAATGAGTGATTGATTACCTGCTCGAGCCAGGAGGGGATCTTGCTAGAGCAGGTGGGTCTTTGCTCTTCTCGGAAGGCCTGTCCTCATCCACCACCTCAACCCTGGGGGCAAGGAGAGAAACAGATGCACTGCTTGTCCCTGTGGTGTTCTCAGCTGAATAGTGTGCCTCCAAAATTCACGTCTGCCTTGAACCTGTGAACGTCACCTTCTTTGGAAATAGGATCTCTGAAGATGTAATCAAGTTAAGATCAGGTCACACTGGAATAGGGTGAGCCCTATATCCAATGACCAGTGTCCTTATAAGAAGAGGGAAATGTGGACACAGACACACAGAGAAAAGGTTCATAAGACCATACAGGCGGAGACTGGAGTGACGTGTCTACAAGCCAAGGAATGTCAAGGGTTGCCTGTGGTCACCAGAATCTGGGAAAGAAGCCTGTGATACCTTTTCTCTCATAGCCCCCAGAAGGAACCAATCCTGCTGACACCTTGAGCTTGAACTTTTAGCCTCCAGTCTGTGGCACTTGTTACACCATTTATCTGTCACTTCCTCTATGTTGCCGTCGCCCTTTTCTGGCTGTATTCCAGTCTTTAGCTCACTATGCTACCTCATCACGGATGCCTTCCTTGTTTACCTCATGGACTATCCCTAAAATTGAACTTTCCAGAAGCTTCTTCCCTGTGTTCCCCAAATAGACCCCTCTCCCAGAAGATGTTCTGTCTCAACTAATGGTGACACTCCTCCCTCACTCAGCTGGAGTGATGTAACATCCTGATCATTCCCTGAAAACACTGATCACCCTTTAGGGACCATCTCCAATGTCATTGTCACTTCCAAGGACCTGGCCAGGCAGAGGCTCCCAATGACAAACTTCTGGACCCCAGCCCAATAATCCCTCCTGCCAAGGCATTGTCCAACCTATCCCTGGCAGGGTGGGAGGGATGGGAACAAGTCCTTTTTAATCTGGTAGCTACTTTTGCTTCAAAACTTCAGAGGCCCTTAGAAACACTGTGACTCTCTTGGGGGTCAGGGACCTAGCCCTGTTAGTAAATGGAAGTTTCCAGCCAATGGCTACATTCTGCCAGCCAGATCCTGCCTACACAGAAGGTCCTGCCTACTTGTGGCCAGTGAAGCCACAAGTACCACCACAGCCGCCTAGTTGCTCACCTGGCCGTTAGACAGAAGCCACTAGCCCCTCACAGCTTCCCCAGAGCCCATGCTCCACCCCTGCTGGCAGGAGACCTTCTCTGCAGCCAGCGAGAGGCCTCCACGTCTTCCCTTGCTGACATTTACCTCTTCGCAACGAATGGGGCCTGCAGGTCCTGGGTGGGGCTGCTGGAAAGGAAGCAGAAAGGCACGTGTTGGACAGAAGCTGCAGACAGGTGACGTCATGACCACTCTGCTCTACAGGGACCTGGGCTCCTCTCATTCCTGGTACCTCGCTCGCCCTGAGGGCAGGAGCCAGACCTCTCCGTTTTCCAGAAAGTGCATCGGACAGCCCTAGAAGGTCCGGCTGGGAGGGTTCTCTCAACCAACCTCTCCGGAGCCGAAGGAACCCTGCAGCCGGGGGAGGGGGGCGCCCGGTCTGCTGCTGCGTGACCCACCTGGCGCTCTTCTTGGCCGCCGACAGGACGTACGAGTGCTCGCGGGCCGCCGGCCTCCTCACCACGCCGCCCGCCGCCTCCGACCTGGGGCGGCACACGGACCATCAGGCAGGACGCCCTCTGCCAGCAGGGCCAGGTCAGCACCTGCGCCCAGCGTTTGCAGGGGAGGAAACTGAGGCATGGGGCGCTTCCGTGACTTTAGAGACCTCCCGGGGCAGGACCCATTTGGGTCCAATTTGCTCAGGTCCCTTTTTAAGCAGTTGCTGGAACGCTCCGAAGCCCCTCCCTCCGTCCGGGCGCCCCCCGAGCCCCATCACCTAGCTTGGGCTCCACGGGACGTGCATCGGAGGGTCCTCCGAGCTGGCCCAGCCCCGAGGAGGTGGCTCCGGGAAGCAGTGCATGACGCCTGTTGCCGGCACAACCCTGCGTCCACGGCCCACGCCGACTCGGGCCCCTGTCCTGCCCGGGGACAGCCGGCGGCCCGTTACCTCCGTCTCTGCGCGTCGGACGAGAAGGGTGCCTCCTCCTCTTCAGCGGCCCCTGAGGCCGAGCTGCGGCGGACGTTGTAGGGCGCCCTGGGGGAGGGGAGGGGGGAGCCTACTGTTGGCTGGGGCCCCTCCTCCCCCATCTCTGCCCCCCTCAGCACCGCTGCCGCTGAGCCCCTTCCTCCTCCCGAGCCAGCCGTCTTCTCTCGCTTAGTCCAACCGTCGTCATCCCTCAAGACCCACTTCGAGCCTCCCTCCTTCTCTGCACAGGTTTCCTAGCGGCTCCATGTCGCTGGACGCTTGTGACAAAGGGTGTAAACCAATATAAAAACGTGGGGCCCCTGGGGACTACAGGGAGAGCCCCGAAGATTTATAACCAAGAGGCGGCTCAGATTTCTGCTCAAAATGCCAATAACTGGTGGGCTGCCAGAGCCATGAGCATGCTCGTGGTCATCAGGCCCCAGCCCAGCCTAGCCTGGACCCTAGGAAACAGAGCCAACCAGCCGCAGCCCAGGAGCCATGAGCCATGATCCCTTCCCCAGACCCACTGGGCCCTTCGATGAGCTCCTTTACAGCCCTTGCTTTGCCTCGGGTCGGAAGTGCAAGGTGTACAGCTTTCTGGGTTTGTCACCCTGCTGGAAAGCTCCAGGTCACAGTGGCAACCGGCAGGCCTGCTGTTTGGGCTGGTCCTCGGAGGAGGGAACTGAGCTGGGTGTGCAATGACACACTTACAGCTTCTTGTAGTCCTCGGTGGTCATCTTATAGCCAGAGGCGGAGGGGCGGGGAGGCCCAGTAGGAGCTGCTCTCAGCAGCCCGGTAGCACTGGAGAGGAAAGGAGTTTCCATGACCTTCCGAATCTGCCCACATGGCCCAGGAGACATGTGACCGGGGGCCTTTCCTCTTTTCTCTCACCACCCAGAGCAGAGCAGGCCTTAGGTAGGCCCAGGCCGCTTGGCCCTGCCTCTCTGATGGAGCCCAGGATTACCTGGACACCAAGGTGCTTTGACGACCTGCCACCTCGCTCTGCCGGGAAGAAGGTGGGCTCCGTACAGAAGCACACAGCTCAGTGCAGTCAGCCAGCAAGTCAAGGCTGTGAAGCCCTCTCAGCCACCTCCCTGTGTCTCTGCCCCCGTGACCAGGGCCAGTCAGGTAGTGGTCCAGGATCTCCCAGAGGCATGGCTGCTGGGAAGCCCAAGTGTCCAAACTGGACCATACATCAGCCTGGATGGAGCCTTTGGGTCCCAGCACCGGTAGCCTTTGGGTCCCAGCACCGGTATCCAGGGCCCCGACCCATAGAGGCAGAGAGCTGCCAACTCCCACCCCTCCTGCCTGCCCCCCGTAGGGACAGGAACAATCATCTCTCTGCCACGAGCTTGACATAGACCCTCATACCTGCTGCTTGGCCTAGGTCCTCACCCCATGGACACACACCTTTTTGGAGCTCCGTTGGCCTTGGGGAAGTGCTGCTGGGGCTGACACGAGCTGTCTATGGGCTTGGTGAACACTCCCCTAAAAGAGAGCCCAGAAGAAGTAGTCCGGTGAGCTCCCCTGTGAGAAGCTGGGGAGCAGCGCGGGCAGGCACGGGGAAGTGGGCAGGGTCCTGTGGCCACCTACCGGATGATATAGCCCGTGGGAGCCCTTGTGCCTGGAGGCCTGCCAAGGGAAAAGAAGGTATGAAGTGAATCGAAGATGCCCTACTTTCTGCTGCACCCAGTGACGGCAAAGTGGACTGGCCGGCGGGTGTCCCAGTGTGGTCAGTGAGGGCAGCAGTACTGGCTGGCCACCTCCCAAGAGGGGCAGCCGCCCCTTCGCTGCAAGCCAGGGTGCCCCTTCTGCCCTGCGCGTCTCTCTCATGCTCCCCGGGAAAGGTACTTATGGCTCATTCGTCCGGGACTGGCCCAGTACGGTCCTGGCTCACACCAAGTGTCCAGGAAGGTGTATTTCGCGGCTGAGCATTTGCTCTTGAGGGCCCAAGGGATGGCGCTGAAGCCAGCTGCCCCTCCCTTCTTGCTCCCTGGGGCTTTCCTCCTCCAGCTCCTGAGACGCCCACATCACAGTCCCGATGGAAGGTGGGACTGGAGGGCATGGCTGGAAAACAGACTGCACAGCTGTGAGTGGGGTGCAGGAACAGGAGACGAGGGTCTGGCAGATGGCCCTTCTGTCTAGGAACAGAGTCTAGTGTTGGAGCAGGGGCAGGGGGACTGGGTCTAAGGGAACCCCATGCAAGCAGGCGGGAAGGGCAGCACAGAACCCCAGGGTTCTCCGTCTTGACAAACCCCGCCCCTCCTCGGGACAGCCTGGAGGTGACGAGGTTGCAAGAACACTTGGGGTCACTTTTCCCCCGTTTAGTCACATGAACATTTTTGGCTCAAATACCGTGCCTAGGAAGAGAGTGAGAGCCAAAGGTTATGTAGACTTTTAGGTACCCATGCTCTAGGCCCTGAGTCACTGTGCGCCAGGATATGCTGCCCAAGTACACCTCCGAACCGAAGCCCCGGGCCAGAATTGCACCACCCAAGGTAAACAAGCCCCCAGTGAGGAGACTGTCTTTGAACCGCCCTCAGGCCTTCACCGGCTTGGCCAACTGCAGCCATCACAATTTGTAATTCTCTTTTATAATCCTCTCTGTCCTTGGGTCATGCCTGTGTTTCCTGCTGAGATGTCAGTTCCCTGAGGGGAGAGCCGTGTCCTCTGTGCCAAGCACAGGACCTGGCTGGTAGTGAACAGGGGCGATGGGCAGGTCCATAGTTATCAGAGGCAGCTCCTGGGACTTAGCAGTGAACTTGGAGCTGCTCCCTCCCTTCCAGCTGCTGCCACTGCTTCTACCACCACCTGAGAAAGGCCCTGACAACTGTACTCACTCCTCTACCCTACACACCGACGTGCGAAAGTCCTCAAAATGGAGAGGTGATGGGCTGTTCCCTTCGGCGAGCTGTCAAAATAGGTCATCCTGAACTTGGCAGACAGTTGGAACAAATGTGTGAGTCTCCTCTCACACGCTAATTACCAAGTGTCCTCAGCAATCAGGGCTCCCTATGGGAGAGAGTCACGTGTGACTCTCAGAGCTGCCCAAACCACCTGCGAGATGTCGTGTCAGCCCCTACGGGGGCTTCTCAGTGTCCAGTAGACAGCGGGAACCATGGAGGCCCATTAGGCAGCCAGCTTCAAGGTCACACAGCAAGGCCAGGCACCTGAACCCAGTGACTCCTGGATTCCTTTTCCCAAGAGGAAACAGAGTAGAAAAGCCAGTCCTTCCTGTGGAGTTGAAATGACTCACTGCGGACCCTGACATCTCTTCCAAGCTTGGGCTCCTCCTTATCCCCTGAAGACTGCAGCATGAGGTCCACCCATCTGCCCTCTGGGCGCCACGGCTTACCTGGCCTTCGGGACTTCCCCAGCTGATGAAAAGGATGTGGCACGACTCCGACCAGAGGGCAGCTCTCTGGGGGAAACAGGGGTCGTGAAAAAGTGGCTCCCTCCCGACCTAGAGGCTGCCTGCTGACTCCAAGCAGGCCAACCGGGGTGTGGCACGTGCACCTCGGGAGCTCGGCCTACCGTTTCCATCTCACCTTCGCCTGCCCCGGCCTGCCTGCACGTTCCACTGGGCTTTCCCGCCCTGTGGCTTTGGTTGAGCCTGGCCTCAGCTGCACGGCTTTCCCATGCTCCGCCCTCCCCAGCTGGCCTGTGGCCACGTGACCCGGCAGAAGTCTGAGTGGTAGAAGTCCGTGGGCATCCGCAGGCACTGACAGGCCCCTGTGGAGCACAGCCCCACCCCACCCCACTTCTGCTGGCCTCCCGGCTTCCTGGACTCACAGGGTGCGGCCCTCCGACTCGTCCTGCTTGGTGATCCAGCTCTTGTCCTCCTTCAGCGTGGTTCGGACCTTCATCTGCTTGAGGACATTATTACGTTCCTCCTCGCCTGGCGGTCGGGGCTTCCCTGGAAGGGGCAAGGCCAGGCAGCCTCAGAAGGGGAGCCCAGCCCCCGAACCACGAGGCCTCCCTTCCAGTCCTCCCAGTCTTCTGCTCTCACCTTTAGCGCTGCCTCCGAGAGCTGAGATACTCATGGTGCTTGCTCCGCAGAATCCTTCTCAGCTGATTCGACTGGGCTCCTGGGGGCAAAGACAAGCACATGGCTTGTCGCTTCATGCATTTATACTGGCTCACGGGTCACCATGTGGTCCCTGACACACCAGGACCATGCGGACTGTCCTTTCGGCATTGGGAAGCAAGAGCCGGTGGAGTTCCGGCCCAGAGTGGCCAGGCCCTGCTGCCGGCTGGCAAGGCCTGGACGTGTTTCCTCAGAGGTCAGGGGCACAGTAAAATAGGTAAGGCAAGGGCCAAGAGCAAACCAAATTTGCTGCATCAGCAAGAGCTGGCTTTCCCATAAACCACACTGAATGAGCAGCCCAGGAGGCCCAAGCCTGCTGCATGCCAGGAATGGCACCTCATCACAGTGAATGGCAGCCCCACTGCCCAGCCCCTGACCGAAGCTGCCACGTCAGAGTTCTGTTGAGCAGAACTCATTCCACAGGGCATTGGACCTCATAGGTCCAACTCTCCCATCCCAGCAGCCCAGGGAATAGCCCTACTGGGCAGGGCACACAGACACAGTCGCCATCTGGGATCTTGGCCCCTCAGTCTGCTGATGCTCCTGACTGACTGTGAGACCTTGGGCAAGTCCCTCACCTTCTCTGGGCCCCAGCTCAGGGCTTCCTACTGCCGAGTCTTTAGGTTCCTTCAGGAAGTCATCAGTTTCCCCTTGACAAACCTGTGGCCCACATCGCCTAGAAGTTTTCTGCCCAAATCAGAACCAAACCAGCCACCTCCAAAGTCAGGACATATGCACACACATGCAGAACGGCAGAGACAGAGGGGCCATTGGGAACTCCCTGGCCAAAGGGGCAGGGATACGTGTAAGAGCCCACAGCAGGGTGAATGGAGTTGCTTTAGGTCCAATCTTTACAGCTAAGACCTCGATCAGAAGACTCAAGGCTTATTGCCCCCACTTCACCAGGCAAAGAGCAGGGCTGATGCCACATCTCAGAAATCAAATGTCCTTTTTTCATAGGATAATAAAACCGAAAGAGGGAGGAAATAGAGTCTTCCCATGGGATTGAAGAAGGCAGCTCTTTGGAACAAGGAGCCTTTAAAATGATGAGCCCCAGCCAGATGGACACATGAGGTCTGAATTCTTGTCCCGGCAACAGAGCTGGCTTTTCCCTCCACTTCAACACTCCCACCTCCCCCTGCCCCACCCCTGGGGTCCTGGACCCCTTTCATCTGTGCCTCATCCCTGCAGCTTAGCCCACATCAACCCTTGCTTCTCATTCAGCTTCTGCTGGCTCTCCATTGTCTCTAAGCCTAGAGGCAAATCCCCAGTCCCCTGACCCAGCCACTTTTCTCACAAATGCCCCTGGATGTTGACACTGTGCTCCAAGAAGATGGTGTGTCTCAATATGCCTGGAAGGTGGCCCTGCCATGGTAATCCCTGTGCCTTTGCTTATGCTGGCACCCCTACATACACACACACACACACACACACACACCTGGAATGCCCTCCAACTCCTCCTGGTGAGCTAAGCCCTGCCCCTTCTGCAGGAGCCCACTTGTCTTGCCTGTTCCTACTCCTACTGGGCTCTCCCCTCCTCTGACCCGAGTGGCTTGGTACTGTTGATCGAAGTCTTCACAGACAAGACCTGATCCCTCTATCAGCCTCAGCCAGGACAGAACCCAGGCACCCCCCTCACACCCCCCAACACACACCCTGCACTAATTGCCAGCACTGGAAGCTGGCAGGAGCCATGCTTCTGACTAACCAAATGTTGCCACCCCTCCTTGGACCCAGGTCCTCTCAGACCCACCATCCCCTTCATCCCCAATCAATGGACAGCTGGGAAAACCCTCGCTACAGACAGGCAGCTCTCATGCACTGTTGGTGGATGGGTCAATGGACACATCTTTTCAGAGGCTAAATCTCTGTATGTATTGAAAGCTTAGATAAGGTAAGACCAATGGTCCTTCAGCTCCCCGTCACAGCAATCTCTCCTAAGGAGACAAATGAGTAAGCAGAACAAAGTATACTAGAGGGCTGCCATCCCAGTGCTGAGTAAAATAGTGAAAATTAGGCAATAATCTAAATTTCCAACAGTCATATTTAAATATATTCTAATCCATTCATTATTCAAGCAAATACTAGGTAGTCATTACAAATGATATCAATATATAGTGGTATTTAACAAGCCTTCATGTATATGGTTTCCTTATATCATTAAGTGAAAGAAGCTTTAAAAAAAAAGATGTGTAGAGGGGCGACTGAGTGGCTCAGTAGATCAAGTGTCTGATTTTCGGTTTTGGCTCAGGTCATGATCTCAGGGTTGTAAGACCAAGCCCTGTGTCGGGCTCAACGCTCAGAGTGGAGTGTGCTTGAGATTCTCTCTCTCCCTCTCCCTCTGCCGCTCTCCCCACTCTAAATAAACAAATAAATAAATAAAATCTTTTTTAAAAAGTAGATTACAGTGCACGAGAAAAGAAACTTCTGAATGGATATATACCAAAATACTTTGCTCTTCTGTGTATTCCGTTTTTCCTATAATGAATGTGCATTGCCTATGTGATAAAGACTAATCAAACAGTGGCTTAACCAAATGAAATGGGAGCTAGGGCTGCCTGGATAGCTAATGATGGGTCTCAAAAGTTGATGCCAGGTGAGCAGTGCTGAGGAAGGACTGGGAAGTGAGGAGAGCCAACAGATGCCGCAGGGTATTCTCTCTCTCCCCCAGGGTAGACCTCCTGGGTAGGGGGTGTGTGCCCTGGGCCTGAGGGACCCTCTGAGCTGAGCCTTCTCACCTGCAGGCACACACATGACCTCCTCTAGGATCCCGGGTCCTCTCTGGCATGTACCCCGCCCCCCACTTCTAGTCTTCCTCTTCTGGGAACTTGGGCTTCTTTCAAACCCTCCTAGACCCCCCGGCACACGAGACCTGCCATTCAGAAGGGCCACCTGGCCTCACAGCTCGCGTCTTTGCTCCTCATCCCTAAGTGGCTTCACATGGCCGTGGCATTGTCCTACTGTCTGGGCCTCAATTTCCGCATCTGTAAAGTGGTGCCAAGCTACCAAGTCCAGGAACCTCCTCGTTGGGTCTCCTACTGGTAGGACACCCCTAAGCCAGAGCAGGTGTGATTGCCTAGAATGTGGTGCCAGCTCTTTGCCAACCCAGATGTGGGCGTTGTGATGCTGGTGGGTGTCCTCGTCTCCTAAACGGCCCGTGTGAGTGCATTTCTAGTCTGTGCACCTTTTCAGTACTCCAGCTCCTGTTTCTGCCTTGATACGGAGAAGCCTCCTGGTACCTTAGGAATTGCCATATTGCCCTGCTTAGGGGCCTAGCCTGGGCCACCAAAGGAACAGGTGGCTTATCCGCCACCTTTCACCTTAGCTATTCCTCATGGAGCAACTCCTTGTGCCAACCCCAAGCAAGGCCCCACGCTCAGACTACGCCAGCCTGTCCCAGGGCAGCTCAAGGCCCCACGCTCAGACTACGCCAGCCTGTCCCAGGGCAGCTCAGGACCAGGTCCAAATGCTCCCGAGCAGGCCAGGCCGCCTCAGACACTAGATGGGCGCCTCCCGCCCGCCCTCTCGGCCTTCACGCCCTTCTCTCTACCCTCCCATTAGCCTGCAGATGTCTCGTGGGGTAATCAGGAGGAGCACCCTTAGCAAGAAGGAGTGGGGGGGATGGGTACAGGCCCTTCCTGATGGAGATGGCCTCCAAATGCACTTTCCTCCCGACCGCTAAAGCCTCCCAAATGCTCCCCGGCGACCTCCCAGGAAGGGGCCTCTGTACCCGATTAGATAGAGAGAAGCGAAAAGCCAATGAGGGAGTGCAAGGAGCCTGTTCTCCCCAGGCCACAGCAAGCCTGGTGTGGCCAGGGAGTGGAGTTGGAGCTGATGCAAGCAGGAGCTGAGGCAGGCAGATTAGCAGGAGGGAGGGAGCCAGGAGGTTGGAAGACAGTGACGCAAACGCTTGGCTGATGCACAGGAGGCAGAGATGGAGAGAGAAGCAGCAGGAGGAGGGGCATCCCATCACCCCACAAGGACAGGGCAAGCCCTGCCTTCAAGATGAGAAGACTCATTCAGAGAAAATGTTCTGGAATTGCCACCCTGCTTGATTTTCCATGTTGTACACGCCCCTTTTCTCAAGCAGGCTTCGGTGCCTTTGCCCTTGCAGCCACCTCCTTGCCAAATGGCCTCGAGCCCCTGCCCAGGCAGCATCTCCCAGAGAAGCCCTCAAATCCCACAGCTCCTTGGCTGGGGAACACAGCCTGGTCCCATTCTCAGGCACACTGCACTGAGAATGTCTGCATTTCCCACTAGCCTGGAAGGAAAAGGGAACCGCAGGAGAGGAGGAAGGTGTGGAGGTATAGAGCCCACCTCAGACAGCCCTCTCCGGCCCCCGAGTGTCCCCCCCCCCCCCCCNCTCCGCTGCTGCAGCTGCCGCCGCGCCCTGCCTCCCCCCGGGCACAGCTGGGACAGGCTGGCTTCTTCCAGACAACTGGGTCACCACCGACCGGGGGCAAGGCTGCTGGGCCTGCGAACACACGCAGCCCGGCCCTCGGTCCCACGGGCCCATCTCAGCCCTGGGGACCAGGGCCTGGGATCTTTGTGCCAAGGGCTTGTGGGAAAGAAGACAGAAAGCAGAGCAAGTGGGTGGCTGGGGACCGTGGGAGTGCTGGATTCCGGGCAGGGCCCTCCTAGGCAAACTGGAATGGAAGAGGAACAAAGCATCCTTAGCTTCGCACATGAAGGAGCCGCAGCCAGAGGACACAGGTGTTGGGGCTTGTCTGAATGTGTGTGTGCTGGGTGCCGGCCGCGGTGAGCAAGCACGAGTGGGCGCACCGCAGACAGAAGAGCAAAGGGCAGAACTTCTTGCCCAGAGGTGAGTTTTGACAATCTGTACCCGGGGGGCTGAGAGGGAGCCCAGCTGCGTACCAACGTTGTTCCAACACCGCGTACCAGCTCTGGGGCCCACGGTGTGCCAACCTTCTGTGGGCCCCACCCTGGCCGGCAGGAATCACGTGCAGTTCTGTCTTTTGGAACCCGAGCTGAAGCTCAACTCTGAGTTGACCCTTTAAGTGTAAGTCAGGGGTTGGCTGAGGAAGCAGTGGGACAGGACAAAAGGACACAACCCAAAGCATGGCCCGTACAGTCAAGCACCGTGATCACATGCAGATGTGGCCAGTGACATCAGGACAAAGGCATCAAGGCCTTGGGCTGCCCAGGGCACGGGCCAGTTGCTGGGCCAACTTCAGGCCGTGTTTGAGTAAAATTCTCTCTGAGCATTTTCATGGGGCTCCAAAGCAGGGAGCCCTGCTAGAGGGAGAGCCCAAGCATCACTTCGGCAGAAATGCGAGCGCTCCCATCTGGGTCATGAGGGAGGAGGTAAACTGAAGAAAAGTCCCGTGTCTCTCAGCAACTTGTTCCTAAGATGGGTAAACCCAGCCAGTTCTGATCCTTCCTTCCATGGAACCTTGGCTCCCCATCATGGGGTGAGGGTGTCAATGACTAAATTATAGAAAGACAAAGCCTGCAAGGAGGACCCCGGCTGTCATACCTGCCCCCTCTTGCCTTCCTATGACAGCCTGAGTTGGGCTCTACAGTCCTAAGGCTCTGGGCTGCTAGGGGCCAGCAAGCCCCCCTGCCAGAACCCCTCTCCGCCTCCCTCCTGCTCAGTCTCCCTGTAAATGTTCCCTTTGGACAAACTGCCGTCAGTGGCCCCAGGATCAGGGCAAAGACTCAAAGAAAAGACCCTGTGCCTTAGATCCACCTTCCAGAATGGGTACCTGGGTCCTGTTTGGGTGTGTTCTGCGTAAATGCCCTTGAGCTTCATCGCCAGGGCATGGGACCCCCTGTGGTGCTGTTCTGAGGGAGCTTCCCTCCCTGTTCTGTCCTCCCTCCGGAACACCCCTTGGAGTCGAAGGCCCAGCGTCTTAGGGAGCGCCCCGGCCACGGGGCAGGCCCTCCCAGGAGGCTGAGGTGGGAAGTCCACCTGGCACGTGCCAGGCTGTGAAAGGTTTGGACAAAGAGATGAATGGAGGGAGAGCACAGGCAGGATATAGCACGGACTGCGAAGGGGCTGGGGATGTCAAAAGTCAGGGAGGGTGACCCCCGCCCACTGCTCGGTGTGACCCTCATCCAGTCCTTTCTAAAGGTCCTTGGCCTAATGTCTAGTTTAGACCCAGGCCAACACTTGGGGAGCCAACGGCTGGAACGATCAAGTGTTCTATGAAGCAGCCGCCTGTGGCTGGGTGTCACGATGGAGGATGTGCCGATCGCCGGCCTCAGCGCCTGGCCAGACGACAGCACGCACACGGGTAGCTCTCCTCCAGGGCGGTGGGGCAGGCACTGTGCGCCGCTCCAAGGACCCCCAGCAGCCCGAGGGTCTCGGCAGCCCCCCCGGAGTAGGGGGCTCTTCGGAGGCCGGCCAGAGTGATGGCTGCGTGGCTGGGTCCCGTCCGAGCTCCCCCGCCCCCCAGCCTGCTGCCGAGCGAAGCCCCTTGACCCGTATGTGATGCTGCAGTCCCAGAGACTCCTGCGTGGACGCCGACAGGGCAGGAGGAAGGAAGCCCACCACGCGGAAGAAAGGGCTGGAGGAGACCTGGATCACAGAGGGAAAAATGTAATATGGAAAAAGAATGTGTGTGGGGGGAGTATTTGTAAATGTGCTTTACAGGTAAATGACTTCTACATGAAAGTCTGGAATTTCACCTTCCTGCGGCCCACCCCCAACATCCCAGAATCGAGACTTTCCGGCGTCGGTGCTGGAGGACCCCGGGAGGCAGCTGTCTGAGGCTCCGAGGCAGGCCGGCTCTCTCCAGAGGCAGTGGGGGATTCAGGCCCCAAGGGGGCAAAGGGAGCCGTGGCTGCCTGTTCCTTCTGAGGGCCTGGGATTTCTCCGGGCTCTCCTGGGTCCATTTTCTAGTCTCCGCAGGCTGGATGCGGGTGGCTGCTTGGGGCGACGGAGCCATTTCGGAGGCGGCTTCGCCTCAAGGGCCAACAAGGGCCTCTGGGCAGGGCCCTCTGAGAGGCTCCGACGAGGCCAGGGGCTCGGGCGGGGCCGACATGATGGGGGTAGCAGAGCCCCCGAGGCCTCACTCCAAACAGAGCCCCGCGCCACAGCCCCCGTATCCTCAGGAGTGCCCCTGTACCGTCAGTGCGGCCGCCTAGGCAGCCTGAGCCAGAGCACGCTTGGTGACAGGGAAGTGTCCCCACTTGCCCCTGACTAACATTGGCCAAAGAATTCCTTTTGTCCTACTTACAGGTGACTGTGAGTAAAGCTCAAGAGGAAAAGAGGTACCCAGCCCCCTCTCCCCACCCAGCAACACCTTCCACCCCAGCCCCATTTTTTGATAAGAATATGGAGACTCAGAGAGGAGAAAGCATTTGCCCGAGGCCGCATTTTCATTTATTCAGCAACCGTTTATGGAAAGTTGGCAGCCAGGCTGGGTGCTGGGCAGACAGACAGACAGACAGACAGGAACCTACAGCTGCCCCTCTAGGGCACTGCCAGAGCGCTGCATTTCCCAAGGAAGTGCCCTCGGCTCAGGCCTTCCCAAAAGAATGGAAGAATGAGTAGGAACTCAGCAGGCAGAAGTGGTGAGACAAATCCTGGGTCTTTGTTTTGTTTTCTTAGTCTAAACCAGGCACTGCCTGATGTAAGCATTTTCACCCCTTCTTGTGATTGGAACCCCTTGCCACATCAAGCTCTCTGGAAAACTGACCTAGTCATCAGAAAGCGGTGTGCTGAGCCAATGATCACAGGAACCAGATGAAGGGGCCCAAGGCCAGGACCACCAGCGACAACCCGCGGCAGCATGGGGCCTGCCCCCCACTGGCCGCAGAGGCCGGGTCTCCTCTCTGACCCAGGGCAGGGCCACAGGGCCCCACGGCCACCTCCACCATCACCGCCAGTGGCTCCGTTTCTTGGGTCTCTCTTGAAATGGGAAGGGAGCATGCTTCCCATGGGAACAACCTAGAAAGTTTCTGAGAGTGGCCTCTGGGTCCCTCTGGAATCCAAAACTCCTGGGACATGTGCTTAAGCTGTAGGTTCCTGCCTCCCCACATTAGAGTTTGACTATGGGCCTCTTAACTTTTCGTTTTTCAGGCCCTTCTCCACCCAGACCTGTCCCTCCTGCTTTCCTACCCACCCCCCCACCTTCTCCGTTCTCAGTCACTGCTGTGCCCTAGTGCCCAACACAGGCATGTACCTGAAAACACCAAATGCATACATGCTTGTCTGCGGGACAAGGTAACCTGGCTCCATTCCTAATCCTCAAATGACTCTTTAGCGAGTTCCCCTCTGTGCCTCAGTTTCTCTTTCGGAAAGAAGACCTCACGCCAGCCCTGCCCACTTGCTGACCTCTCCGTGTGCCCGTAAAGAAAATCATCAGACAAGTTCACGACAGGGAACCCAGATGAGGCTTTGAGAGAGTTCTTGGTACCATTCTCACAACTTTTCTGTGAGTTTTAAATCAATCCCAGATAAACAGTTAAAAATAAAAACGGCAAACATTAAAAGAGAAAGCCAATCACATTTTAGTAGGCATCCAGAAATGAGCTAAGAATTAAGTGTTCTGCGGCAAATAATTTAACTGTGGGTAGACACCATACGCATCATTGGGACACTCTAGCAGTGATTTTTAAACCATTTTTCTTTAGGCGGGGAGCCCCCATTCCTCCCAACCTGGCCCCAACCTCACCGCTGGGGGACACTGTGGTCCTGCCTCAATCTGGGCATCAGCCTCCCTTCTACAGAAGTGACAAACCCGAGGCCTCCAGAGGCTGTGCAAAGTGCTCAGGTTTGTCCAGCTAGATGGCGGCTGAGCTGGGCTTGGAATCCAGTCTGACCTCTGAGCTGCTCCCTCGCCACTAGGCTGCAGAGGCACCTCCCTGTTCCATCACACGCTCTAGTACCATTCACCTCTCTGCTCCACTTCCTGAGGCTCCCGCCAGCTGGCTCGCTGACTCTCAGAAGCAACGATGCCAACTTCCCCGCACATCGCTCTCAGGCACGCGAGTCCCCCAGGTGCGGTGCCCTTCTCCTGCCATCAGCCAGCTCCCTGCAGGCACAGTGGAAAAGCATGCAGAGGCCCGGACGAGCCCAAAGGCCTGGGCCACCACGTGGGTTGCTGCTCAGAGCTTTGAAGCCCCGGAAAATAGCTCTCCTCTTCTCCAGCCGCCAGCCTCGCCCTTCCCAGGAGGCCTGGGCTGTGGGGGCAGCCTCAGGGCTCAGCAAGTAGAAAGCAAGACGGTGTTATGCATGAGCCGGTACCTTATGGGCTGTGGCTTGAAGCAAGAGCCAGACCAAAGGGATCATTCACCCGGGGAGGCCGAGTGGGGAAGGAAGGAGGCAGGCTTCCAGCTTCCCGATGACCCTGAGCCAGATTTGGGACTTTTCTGGGCATGAGACTGAGGACCGTTCAGGGACCAGGGCTGCTAGATGTTGGGGGACTACAGGGGCGCCAGGCACACTGAGGGAGGCGGAGGCAAAACGCCTGCCACCCCTGGGGTCACTGCCCTCAGATGGGGGACTGTCTGAGATCTGGACTCTAATTGAGGAGGAAGTGAGGTAGACACTTTCGATGCCAGTGGTAGCTCCCTACTGAGTGGCTGTCCATCTTCCCAGCCAGACTGTCACTCCTTGGGGCAAGGCCTGCATCTGATTTCTCTCCAGGCCTCCACTTCCCAGCCCTGGGTAGAACATATAGGGGCTTGGGAAGAACTGGCTTTGGTTTTTCAGGAACAAGAGGGAGGCTAGACTCATGCAGCCTCAAAGGACGTGGAGACCTTGACCTGGCAGCTGCTGAGCTCCTCCCCTTGCTTCCAAGCCCTCCTCCTCCAAGAAGCCTTCCCGGATCCTCCGAGTCAGAGCAGCTCCCCTGTTCCAGGCTCTCACACCCCCTTGTGTTCATGCCACTCAGAGCTGCAGCATCCAGTATGGTCGTAGGCCACCTCTGTCGCTGACTTGTGAATGTCCAAAGGGTGGAAATGAACAGATCTAGAGCACCTGCTGTGTGCTGCTCTGGGTACCTTCCATCAGCTTTCCACGGCTGCGCATAGAGCCCCCAGGCAGGCCGGAGCATCTGAAGTCCGGGCCAGGAAGGCACAAGGGCTGGGGCCCATCACTGGTGGGAGGTGGGGGTAGGGCAAGTGAGGTGGATCTGCTCCTTCCCAGCCTGGGATGGCCCCGGGGTAATGAGACAAACAGCACAGGCACAAGGCCAGCCAGCAAGCTGGCCTCTGCTCTGTGCATCTGTGTCCTGGCCAGATGCTTCTAAGCGGCAAGCAGGGCCTCTGAGCCGGCTCCTGGGCTGCCCCTGATTTTTCAGACAGGGTAGTAGAGGCCTTGGGAAGGTAGGACCATCCCCTTCTTCCCCTTCCCCCTAGACTTGCCCTGCAGCATTATGGGAGATGGGGAGGAAGGAGCAGGAACCCAGAGCCCTTGCCCACTGCCCAGGCTCATCGATCAGCCCATGGGACCCTGCTTCCTGTCCCCAGCCAGATACCATGACCAGAAAGCTACAGGGCCATGAGACTGAAGCAAGAGCGGGTCCGCGTGCCGGTGGGAGGAGGCCCGATGCGCTCCTTCCGTGGACTGATGGAGCTGCCCAGGGGCCGCCAGCTCAGAAGTGGCAGGTATCACTCTGCCTTTCCAGAGAGGACAAGGCTCTCGGCAACCCTGCCCCCACGCAAACAATTCAGCCACAGAGCCGGTTTGCTGCAGATCCTGCTGATAATGCCCCGTGACACTTGATTCGGCGCCTTCTGTCTGGGGCAGCTTCCTGTGCCCAGCACATCCTCATCACAAGCAACCCGCAAGCCCCCTGCTCTGGGCTTCAGGGTGAGCCAGCCTCTGGCTCTCAGTGTTCTTACCTATAAAATGGACGCGTGAACTAGCTGATCTGCAAGGCCCTGAGTCTTCTGCCTGCAGATCAACTCTCAGAGCACCCTGGCCCCAGGCCATTCGCCAACAATCAATCCCTCTCTTCCCGAGAGGGAGAGGAGGCCAGACTTCTTTGCCTCTGTAGGTTAGTAGCCTTGCTTACAGTGAAACCCGGAAAACCAACTGCACTGCCTGTCTGGTGGAAGCCCAGGAGGAATGCGTGGAGCGGGTGAGGCTTACGGAAGGGGAAACCGAAGCCCTCAGCTGTCCCTGCCACCTGGCTGGGCAGGGGCCACTCGCCCCCCACCCCCCGGCCCCCGCCG
>LNAC01001289.1:64279-156102 GCA_002007465.1 Ailurus styani
GGGGGGGGGGGGCTGGGGGCCAGAGGCTGAGATCATACAGGAAGTCCCAGAGGCTGGGAAAGAGGGGAAGAAAGTGAGGGAGCCCGGCACCCCACCCCCGGCAGCACTAGGGACGTTCTCGCCCCGGAAGGCCAAGCTGGGAGCACCCGTCCGCTCAGCAAGCCGCGCCACCTCGCCGGTGACACATCCAGACCCCTAGGGCCGGTGCAGTTTGATAAGTGTCAGTCACTCATGCTTTTTGAGTACCTGAGTCACTAAATCATGCTTACCGAGTACTTCTTATGTGCAAGGCGTGGGGCTAGGGGCCAGGAAGGAGGGAGCGTCAAAAGAAGCCCTGACCCTACTTATGGGTCCAGGGGATCACTCCGATACGAGAGACAGTTAAATCCGTCCAAGAGAGTTGGCCAAAAGTTGGCCTATGAGGATGACAGGCTTAAGGTCCCAAATGGGCCTCCGATCCATAGACTCCTGTGCATGCCCACTGCTACCGCCCTAGTCCAGGCCTGGGCTGTGGGGCCAGCCTCCTTGCTGGTCTGCCTGCCTCTGGCCTTGCCTTCCTTCCCGTCCAGTCTGCACGCAGATGGCTTCCCATTGCTCTCAGGGCAAAAGCTAAACTTGAAGCTCAAGGAGACGTGGCACCAACCTCTCTCTGCAGATCCAGCCACACTCCCCTCCTTCTGCCTTGTGAATGTAGCACAAGTCCCATCTCCCTGGGGCATTCGCTCCTGGCTAGAATGTTCTTTGTCCTCCTGTCTTAGTCATTCTGCAAACCTTCACTCAAGCGGCTGCAGATCCTCTTCTGACTGCATGGGCCACCCAGGCAAGGAGACTGTTTCCTTCCCCCAGTTTCCTCTGCCGATGTGGATCGAGCATAGTGGACATCGCGTTTATTGTTCTAGATGGTGAGTTCCAGGAGGGCAGCGCCCCATCTGAGTCATCGCGGTGGCGCAGAGACAAGCACGAGGGGTTGGAGAGGAATTGTAGGAGGAGGGGGTCGAAGGGGTGATCGGAACTCTGGAAGCGATTCTCATTTTCCCTTCCTGGGCTTTGTCAGGTGGGTAGGAGATGACCCTGTGTCTGTGTCACTGTGTGTGGGGGGGTGGGGATGGGGGAATTGTATATAAAGTCACTTCGGTTCATACGTCTCTTGCCAGTTAGCATTTTTCTGCTTCCAGTCTTGTGACTAGCATCTAATGCCTTCCCATCCCCCACCTTGGGCTGCTGGTGGCCATGGATTTGGCTTGGCATCCTAACTCCTAAATATACCCACTGTATGACCTAGGGTGTGTCACATCCCCTTTCTGGGCCCCCTTCCCTTTCAAAAACCCCTAGCTTGAAGATGTAGAAGGTGAAGGGCAGAGTGATGGGTTAGATTTAAGGGTGAGGAAGAGGGCGGCCCTTGCCTCCCAAGGCCACCAGTGGGAAAGGGCAAGCTTGGTCCAGAGCCTTAAGTGTGGGTGGGTCAGGTAGAGATCACCAGCAAGAGTGAGGTCCAAGGACACCGATGGCCACTCAGTCAGGGCTGTCCTGGGTCAGGCTGCCCTGGGGCCTTGAGCTCTTCCCATGTCCCAGGTGATTCAGCCCCTGCCCAGGCCAGATATGCCACAACAGCACCAGCCTAAGAGACCAGTCTTTCCTCAACTCCTCCCTCCCTGCCGGGCTGCCAGGCCCTGCAGCTGATCTCACCTACGAACGGGTTTGACTCGAATGGTAGCTGCCTTGCCCTACCCTGCCCTGCCTTGCCCACCTGTTCACTGCCCCAACAGAAACCCCCGCTCCTTCCAGGGCCACCCGCAGCCAGCTCAGCCAGGTTTCAAGGCCCCGGCCAACTTCATCAGCCTCTTCTTTGACTTCTTGTCCTCAGACACTTGGGCCCAGACACAATAAGAGCTTTCACACCACCGGGCCCCTGCACAAGACGTGCCCTTGGTAGTGACCTTCTACCCACTCCTAGTCACAACACTGACTTCTTCATGAACTTCACCTTGGCCTACAACTTGAGGGCCAAGACCCTGTGGCTACTGGCTGCCTCCAGACTGGGCTCTACCTCTGCCTGGCCTGAGCTTGGCCCTGTCCCTCTCTATTCTCAGCTCAAGCCTTTAACTAGGGTGGGCTTGAGAGTGGGGGCAGGCTGGGCTGTTTAGGTAGGCCAAGGGCCCGGAAGGTAGACGCAGGAGAGGGCAGGGGACAAGCCCTCCGAATCAGAGGGGAGTCATAGCCCATGAGCAGGCATGAAGACAGATTTTCCAGGAGACCAGGTTGAAGTAAGCAAATGAGTCGGGGGATAAGTGGCTGTTTGGAAGGAACTGGCCAGCAGTGCTCCTAAGCCCTAAGGAGGCTCCAGGGCTGGGAACAAAACTCGAGCAAGCCGGCGTAGCCAAAGAGTTCCCAGGCTCCGGCAGGGCGATGATAGGTGGGGCTCCGAAAGCCGTCAGGCCCCAAAGCCAACCCACAAGCCCAGCGTGCTCGTGTTGGAGGGGACTGCAGACGAAGCCCTGACCCCATCTCTGCCCAGGCAGGGCTGGCAGTCTGAGGCCGAGCTAGGACTGAAGCCGGGTCTCTAGTCCCTCTGGATGGGGCCCCTGTCCAGCTAGGGCACTCGGGTTCACGTGTGGGGAGGGCGGGGCTCCCGTTGGCACCCTAATCCCCTTCTTCCCTCCCTCCTTCCTGGGCTCACCTTGCTGCCTCATCCTCCTAAGCTCTTCAACCAGTTCCCACTTGCTGGGTGACTCTGCCAGCTCCAAGCAGGGGTCCCCAGGCACGGCTGCACCCACAGCGGCCTCTGCAGAGCTCCGAACCTGCAGGGCCAGACCTCTGAATCCATAACCAGCTCTCCAGCTTCCTGGGAGCTGATCCAATCTGTCTGTGAGACCCCGCCTGCCCAGTCTTGCCTCTGGGGGGCCCCCGCCCTGCCCTCAGCCTGTATTCCCAGCTAAGGGGCTGGTCCCCTTCCCTGGCACAAATGCATACTCTCACTCACCAAGTGTCCCCTTTGGGCCTCCTGTTCCCCACCACATGGCCACACCCTCCACCCACTTAGAGACCAGTCAGACCCAGTCCTATGTTGGAGCAGCTCCCAGTCTGATGGGAAAGGCAGACCAGTTCAGTTCCAAGGGGAGGGATCCGTGCCTTGGGATTTCTTGCTCTGTGGACCGTGGCCCCACCGGTCACGCAGGTCAAGTTGACATCGCCCACCCCTGCAGGCTGGACTCTCCACTGCCTTTTGAATCTACTATTTTGACTAAGTCCGGGAAACACTCTGCCGTCAGTTTTGGCCCATGTGACCTGATGCCCCCAGACTCAGACTGCTTCTCGTCTCTGGCTCTGAAGTAGCTCCAGGCCAGGCCTCCAGAGCACAAGTGCGCAGGCCGAGCCAAGGCCTTGCTGGCAGATAATCGTCGCATGCCCTGAAGAACGGCTTTTTGCTGCTTTAAGAATCATCCACAGATCGGAAAAAGAATGTTCTAATTGGAAAACCTCCCCGCCATGCTTTTCCGGAGTTTTAGTACAGTTGGCCGGCAAGGAGGCTCCTGGGATGAGGAGGAAGGGAAGTCATGAGGAGGAGACAGTGGGCTCCCTGCCCGGTGCCCCCTCATCCCCAAGCTCAGCTACTCTGGGCAAGGGGTCATGCCGAGGGTCCCAGTGACAGGGGAATCTGGAAGCTGTCCGGCCCTGCTGGGAGCCCCTCCCCCAAGCCAGTCCCAAGCCCTGGCCCCTTGAGGCCCTGCCGATGTCCCAGAAGCAACCCAGGCTCCCCGGATCCACTTGAAAGACTGATTTCCACTGCATTGTGAGTGAGCACTGGCCCAGAAGAAAAACGGGGTGGAAGCTACCACCTGCTCAAAAGACGGGAAGGCCAGACTCGGTGTTGGGGTGTATGGAGTGCCTCTGACCTGACTCGTGCCCTGGGCTGGAAGACCAGGCAAGGGAGGATGCAGGCTGCAAGGGAAAACTGACCTCGGAATAGGTAGACCTGTCTGGCAAGGATGGGAGTTCTCACTCGGGGACCTTGCTAAGCCTGGCCGGGCGAAACCACAGGCAAGTGGAGCTGAGGCCCCAGCGACCTGAAGGTCTGTCCGGCTCCAAGAGTTTCTGATTTGTTCCTTTTGGTTAAGCATTGCCCTAACACTTGGGAAAGGCCCACCTGGGAAGACGAAATGCAGTGGAGCCTTGAAACGTTTTTACACAGGAGAGCCAGGTTACTGTGACTCACCTCTTTCAGGATGTATGCTTTTCTATTAGTCTTTTCTGGAAAACTCCCTGGGTGCTTAGCTTCCTTGATCTCCTCAATGGAAACAGCCTTTGAGAGACTGGAGGGAACTGTTCAGAGGCTGCCTGAGCTGAATCAAGGAACTGCTGGCCAAAGCCTTCTTTGGTGGAAACTGACATCTTCTCAGCACAGCAGGAAGGGTCTGGCTCTCAACACAAGGGATCAGAAAAGCCATGATGTGGGGCATACCTGTCCCCTGTCTGCTCCAGGGCTCCAGTAACCTGCACCTGAACCTTGGCATCCTCTCAGTCACAATAGCCATGTTTCAAGCACTCAATAACCACATGTGGCTAGCAGTTCCGGTACAGATAGAATTGTCTGTATTGGATGGTGCCACTCTAGCTGCTCCACTTCTCCTTAGAGGGAACCTCTCCACTTGCTCCTCAACTGAAACAAGTCTCCCTGAAGCCCCACTCTATGGAGGCTTTTCCTTCTCCTGCACCCCATCTACCTCTAGATAGACTAGTCTGCCCTTGGAGGAAAAGTTCTCCTTCGCAGGTCAGGCCAACTGGCTAACACGCCATCCAACATTTAGGCAAGTCTTCGCACCTGGCTCATCATGATTTTCCCTCAAGATCACATGGATTGGGAGGTGGAGTAATAAGTATGTGACTTCAACACCTGTACCTGTGGACCATTCATCACCATCTTTCAGGCCTCCCAGTTCTTTGACCTTGACATCTCTGAAGACCCTGTCAATTCCACTGCAGCCACCTCTTCCAACAGGCACAGCCTCCATCCTGTCACCTCTGGAATCTTCCACTTTCTGACCCCTACCTCCTCTCTTTCCAACAGACTTGTTCACAGACTTTCGAGGAAAGATAGCAACGACTATCTGTCCAGATCACGGGGACCTGCCACCTGTTCACTCCTCTGCTTTTCCACCGTTCATTAGCCCTTTCCTCTGCTCACTTCTCTCCCTGTACAGCTTAGAGACAATGGCCCGTCACTTTGACAACTCTCTTATCAACATCTGAATATCCTTTATTAAACTGTCCCTCTGTCACCTCTACTTGACATGGCATCAAATCTGGACAAATGTAAACATCTGCTTTCCTCATGCCCTCCCCAAGGCAATGATCATGGTGGCACAGGTCACACAATCATGCAGAATAGTATCGATATAAATTTCTGGATCTTACCCTTCTCACATTCACAAGGACTCCCCTCTTTGCAATTATCTCTTTTCTCTTTTGTATCATTTGGAGCACTCCCATGAACATTAAAAAATAAAAGAAGAATCTCACTTAACCCACTCCCATCTCCAGTTCATGTCCCTTTTCTCTGCTTCTCTACTGAGCAAAACTCTGTGAAAGAGGTGTCTAGACTCACTTTCCCTACTTCTCCCACTGTCTCATAAACCCATTTCCATTAAGATTTCAACCCTAACACTGTCTTAAAATGTTATCAAGGTTACAAATGATCTCCATGTTGCCAAACCCAGTACTCACACCTCTGCCCTTGCTTATTAACCTTTTAGCCGTAGTTGATCACGCCTTCGTTCTGGAAAAACATGCTGCTCTTGGCCTCCCTGACACTCCACTTATCTGGAGGTATTGAAGGTTAGGAGCACAGCCTCTGGAAGTAGACTATCTGGGTACAAATCCTGGCTGTGCCGATTAATAGCAGTGTGACCTTGGGCAAATTATTTGCCCTCTCTGGTTTCCATTTCTAACCTATACAGCAGAGGTGAGAATGCCAGCATCTGCCTCCTGGGGTTGTAAAGGTTACCTGGAAAGTACTAAGAATAGAGCTTCTTACATGGAGAGACACTCAGTGAAATCGCCACATGGCTGTGCATGGGGTTTAGGACATGCTACCCCCAAACCTGCTACCTTGGTGTATTGAATATTTTAAGATGAAAGAGTTTGAGAAAACTGCATAAGCAGGAAGCTTTGTGACAGGCCCCCTCTGCTTCTTGCCACCCTTGTCCCCTAAAGCAGATCATAAGACCCTCA
Source organism: Ailurus styani (assembly GCA_002007465.1). NCBI lineage: Eukaryota > Metazoa > Chordata > Mammalia > Carnivora > Ailuridae > Ailurus > Ailurus styani. The sequence goes on from LNAC01001289.1 coordinate 70,508, forward strand.
TGTGAGAGGTGCCCTCCCTAGACACCCTGAGGAAAACAACGTCCAAGGGGCAGGGGGGATGTCAAGAAGTATCTGAAAAAACAGGCCCCGCTAAGTTCCCCCCCAGTTTACTGCACTCAGCCCCAACTCTTTATCCTATCACATCTTTTCACGACTTTCTACTCCTCACCAGACCTAGTATGAAAACACTCAGGTTTAACCATTTCTTCAGGTCTTTGCTTCCTTAGGAAGGCTCCCATGTCACATAAAACTTGTATTAAATAAATGTGTATGTTTCTCTCTTGTTAATCTGTCTGTGTCAGTCTGATTTTTAGACCCAAGCAAAGACCCTAAGAGGGTCAAGGAAACCTTTTTCCTCCCTTTCAGTGTCTAAAGGTCGACTCAAACTAAACATGTTCAAAGATTTATTTATTTATTTATTTATTTATTTATTTATTTATTTATTTGACAGAGAGAGAGAGAGAGAGAGAGCACAAGCAGGGCCAGTGGCAGGCCGAGTCAGAGGGAGAACCCCGATCCCCAGGGAGCCCGATGTGGGGCTTGATCCCAGGACGCTGGAATCATGACCTGAGCCGAAGGCAGACACTCCACCGACTGAGCCACCCAGGCACCTCCCAAACTAAGCATGTTGAAACAAATCTCCATGCCCTCAAAATCTCTCTTCTCTCAGTCTTCCTTGTCTTCATCAGTGGCATCTCCCAGATGTGCAGGTCAACAGACTAGGTGGTTAACTTGATTTTTCTTCCTTCCCTCACCTCCACATCCAAGCAATTAGTAAGTCTTGACTGCAGCTCTTCTTTGAAAATATACCCAGATCCTGAGTATGCCTGCCGACTTCTACTGCCACCACCGTGCTAGTCCAAGCTCCAAGCCAGTGTCCTCACTCACCTCTTCCCTGTCTCTCAGCTTCCACCCTTGCCCTGCGGCATCTGCTCACCACAAGTCATCCAGAGCCATGTCCCACTCTCACTCTGAGAGATAAGGTCACTCCATTCGCCCAGCTGTCTAAGCTGGAAACTGGGGTGCCATTTGAGAATCCTCTTTCCTTCTGCCACTCCAAGACCCAGTTAAGTGTCTCTTCCTGGACGGCCCTTTTGCCCCAGCACTCACTAGTCTGTAAAGTCACTGTCTCCTGTCTCTCTCCTTCCTTCCTCCTGGATGTGGTGCGAAGCACATCTCATGCTTGCCCACTCACTCAAGCACTTGGTATAGGGCCCAAGTGGGCACACGAGAAACATTTGCCAAATGAATGAATAAAGGGATAAAGGTTAATTTCAAATGCAGTGTATGATCAGGGTCTCGTTTCATATCGGTGGATTAAAAGTATATCATTCAATAGATGATGTTGGAATAACCGGCCATGTGGAAAAACAAGCTGGATTTACTACCTTGCACCTCACACTGAAATAAACTCCAGATGGCTCAGAAATTTAATGTAAAAAAATCGAAACCAAAAAAGTACTAGAAGGAATCCTGGGGTGTGGACAGCCTTTCTAGGTATGTCATGAAAACCAGAAATCATAAAAGAAAAGAGAGAGAAATTGAAAACTTCTGTATGACAAAACCCACTAGAACTGTCATTAGACAAATAACAAAGGACGAAGAGTTATTTGCTATTTGCACCACATACGACAGGGAAAGGCTTAAGCTTCCTAAGATAAAAAAGGGCTTCTTTCAAAGCAAGCAATAAGAAAACAGGGGGCAAAGAAGGGAGCAAACAATTCACAAAAGAAGTTCATTAACATATGAAGGAAATGCAAATGCAGTCAGAAATTCCAATCCCTCCCTCAGATACGGAAACGTGAAAATGGTGTAGGGGAAAATGGTCTGTCTCAGGCCCCAGTGGCCCTAGGGGTGACAGTACTCATTGTTGCAACCTTTTTTGGAATGGCCATCTAGAAATATATATCAAAATGAACAATGAAGAGTCCCTTTGACCTAGCAAGACTAACATTCAAAAGTTCCTTTTTTCATCTGATATATATAATGGTACACACACACACACACACACACACACACACACACACACACATACATATGTATAATACTGCTCTGAACAGACGTACATACATGTACATATGCATATGTAAATTATGTAAAATGTGTTGCTGATAAACATCTACCCACTAGCCAGCATCATATCTATGACTTCTGCCCTCAGTGCTGGTACTCAGGAAGACCTGTCTTGGCTTGGAATGAAAGGCCAACTTCTCTGCTTGTGCTCTTAATCCCATCTCATGCCACCTACTCAGGAACATCCCGCTAACATTTCACTCTTTCTTTTGAGTCATCATTTCTTCTTGGCTGGATCATTCTGATCAGCATGCGAATATGCTATAATTTTTCCCACCATAAAAAGGGTTTTTCTTGATCACATCTTTCTCTTCAGCTACTCTCCATTTATTGCCCTTATCACCTTCTTCCCACACTCCCTGTGTCCGATTCCCTTCTATCTCATTTGTAGCACTCAACAGAGATGGCACTTGCCAAAGCTACCAGTGTTTTCCATGTTGCCAAATTCAACGATTTTCAGTTCTCATTTTACCAGACGTGTCAGCAGCATTTGACACAAGAAATAGGACACCTTCCAGGACACCTTACTCTTCCCTTCTACTTCACTGGTTCCTTTTAAGTTTCCTTTGACCTCTTCTCATCATCCCTACCTCGTCAAACTTAACTTTGGAGGGACTCAGAATTCTCATGTCTTTAAACACCATCTGGAGGCTGATAACTCCCATATTTTCATCTCTAACTCAGGCTTTTCCTCTGAATTCCAGGCTCCTATGTCACAAGACCTAGGCAATATCTTCCCTTAAATATCTATTAGGCATAGTGGCTTGGGCCAAAAACCGTGGTGTGATCTTCGACTCCTCACTTTCTCTCACTCTTCTCATCCAATCCATTAGGAAATCCTTCAGCCCCACCTTCTCCATAGATCCAGAAATCTGGCCACTTCTCCCCATTTCTACCATTTGGTGAGTTTGTAGGTGTTTTGCTGTTCAGAACAATACTGTTCTGAACACTGTTGTACACATCTGATCACACAGGCAAGACATTCTCTAGATGAGCTATTCTCAAACTTTGGTGGACAACAGAATCCTCTGGAAGGCTTGTTAAAACCCGGAGTGCCGGGGCGCCTGGGTGGCTCCGTGGGTTAAAGCCTCTGCCTTCGGCTCAGGTCATGATCTCAGGGTCCTGGGATCAAGCCCCGCATCAGGCTCTCTGCTCAGCGGGGCGACTGCTTCCTCCTCTCTCTGCCTGCCTCTCTGCCTACTTGTAACCTCTCTTTCTCTGTCAAATAGATAAATAAAATCTTAAAAAAAAAAAACCCAGAGTGCTTGACCTCATCCCCAGAGTTCCTGATTTGATTTGGAACCCATCTGCATTTCTAACAAGATCTCAGGTGATGCTGATCCCACTCATTGGGCGTAAATTACACTTAGAGATCTATAGCTCTAGGGTATACTATACCCAGGAATGGAAATGCTGGGTCATAGGATACACACATGTTCTACCTGACAACAGAACGCTGGTTTTTATTCCTATCAGCAGTATGTGAGAACGCCTACCGTTCCATATCCTTGCCAACACTTGGTGTTATCAGACGTATTAGTATCACCAAAGTAGTAGACACAAAGTGTTAGTTTTTATGGTTTTGCATTCTCTTACTGGTATTGCATGGGATATTGGGGCGGGGTGGACAAAGTAGAAGTATACTTGTTGTAACATTGTTTATGATATTAAAAAACCAGTACCAATCTAGGTTTCCATCAATAGGTACTTTCAAAATTTACAACAGGATAATATGGGACCGATCAAGATGATGATTATAGGTCTCTAGTTATGGACATGGAAAATGCCTATAATATACTGTTAAACAAGAGGGGAAAGCAGTTTACATAAAGTACATGACAGCATGTACAGTGTGATTTCATTTCTGTAAAATTGTTCAAAGGAATTGAGAAACACCTTGGAGAATGTTAATACTTGTTATCTTTAGGAGATGAAATTGGGCTTACCTTTATTTCTTTTTTTGTTTTCTAAATTTTCTGTGATGTTGATTCTTTTCAAGTGTACATATCTCCTTTTTCTTTAAAAGAGTGATTTCTAAAAAATACATTCTTATATTTCTGTTTGTATATGACAGAAAGTATCTGGAGGTTTCACATGAAACTGATCAGAATGGGTGCTTCTAGACAATGGGTTTGTGTGGGCCGAGTGGGAAGGTACTTAGAGTCTTCTCTTTATTCTAGTCTGTACTCTTTGATTTTTATGACAGTGTATTACTTTCATAATAAAAAAAAACACTAATAAAAACAAAAAAGAAAAGAGGGCTATTCTTAACACTCAAGCCAGCTATGCCAGCCCCTGCTGCTGTCAGCCCAGCCTAGCCCAGCCCAGCCCACCTAGCTCTGCTGAGCCTCCAAAGACTTCACAAGGAACCCACTTAGGTCGTGCCAGGCCTCCTCTGGCCAGGGAGCTTTCAAGCTGTGGAGCCAGGGCCAGTGATTGGGCTGCCCAAGAAAGAGTTCCTCCTGCTTCTGGGTGCTGCCTTGAGCCAAAAGCAATGTGTCACCCCCATAAAGCCTGTGGCTATGGGTTCCTCCACCCTCTGTGCTGGAAGGAGAGACCACAGCCACCGAGAAGGTCCAGACAGAAACCATTAACATAGCCAAGGAGCTGACAGACTGTCAGAGGTGGGCAAGCTCTAGTAATGAAAATCTGTGTCTCTAAGAAAGCACTTTTAAGTCTGTAAAGATCAGAGATAGGGAGAAATAAATTCTATAAAATCAGAAATATGTAGAGATGGTGAACATGAACACATCTACAGCACACTTGGATGGCAGAACCAGAAATCCTCCTGAACTGAGAAAGAATTAATTTGATCTAAAACAAACAAAAACTTCAGAAAGGGACTGGATCTACAATGGGACTATGTACAGTTGCAGTTTCCCAAAAGCCACCAGAAGGGGATGCTTCCTCCTCATGTCAGCACCTCTGAGCTCTGGGTGACTACCACGTCAACACATGTAGCTCAGTCCCTTCGCGGGATGTATCATGTGGTCATAATGTGGTTTTCCTCTGTCTCCCCCACAGCTCACAAGCTCCAGAAGGCCAAGACCAGCTCCCATTCCTCTCCTGCCTCTTTGTAACAGGCACGGGGCCTAGCATACACTAAGAACTCAGTAACTGTTGGGGCAGTGGAACAGAATCATCTCCAATATAGAAAGAAAACAAAGGGGTGCCTGGGTGGCTCACTTGGTTAGGCATCCGACTCTCAATCTTAGCTCATGTGGGTTCAAGTCCCATGATTTCAGGGATTGTGGGTTCAAGTCCCATGTTGGGCTCCATGCTCGGTGTGGAGACTACATTAAAAGAAGAAGGAGAAGGAAAGAAGGAAAGAAGGAAGGAAAGAAAGAAAGAAGGAAAGAAGGAAGGAAAGAAGGAAGGAAAGAAAGAAAGAAAGAAAGAAAGAAAGAAAGAAAGAAGGAAGGAAAGAAAGAGAAGGAAAGAAGGAAAGAAGGAAGGAAGGAAGGAAGGAAGGAAGGAAAGAAAGAAAGAAAGAAAGAAAGAAAAAGAAAGAAAGAAAGAAAGAAAGAAAGAAGGAAGGAAGGAAGGAAGGAAAGAAAGGAAGAAAGAAAGAAAGAAAGAAAGAAAGAAAGAAAGAAAGAAAGAAAGAAAGAAAGAAAACAAAGATGCCATTTTACAAACATCCAAGTTCCAAAACTCCAGGTAGACAGTCATAGCTGGATTCATCCCAGCATCACTGCCCAATCTGCTATGGCCCAGTATGCCCACCTAGTGGGTAACACAGGGGCTTGGCTCAAACTGCTGGGTTCTAGACTGAGGAAGCCTCCTTGGAAAAGTGGGTCCGTCTCCAGAGACTGGCTTGGAGGAGGTGACACTCTTAAATATGTACTTTCTCTTTAATAAAACAGCCATACAGAACAAAAACTGAAATCCAGTGGTGGGACTTCATGGTGCCCCCCCCATGCTTTAGCTGTCTGTCCTTCCATGATTACATTTGGCCACTCTTAACATTTGTATGAGGATAATGTTTTTTCACAAGTAGGAGCCCAGTAAGTACTTGTTTTTTTTTAAATTTTATTTTTTCAGTGATCCACGATTCATTGTCTATGCACCACACCCTGTGCTCCATGCAATCCGTGCGCTCCTTAATACCCACCACCAGGCTCACCCATTGCCCCTCCCCCTTCCCTTCCATAACCCTCAGTTTGTTTCTCAGAGTCCACGGTCTCTCATGGTTCATCTCCCCCTCCGATTTACCCCAATTCACTTTTCCTTTCCTTCTCCTAGAGTCCTCCATGTTTTTCCTTATGTTCCACAAGTAAATGAAACCCTATGATAATTGACTTTCTCTGCTTGACTTATTTCACTCAGCATAATCTCCTCCAGACCCATCCATGTTGATACAAAAGTTGGGTATTCATCCTTTCTGATAGCTGAGGAATATTCCATTGTGTATATGGACCACATCCTCTTTATCCATTCATCGGTTGAAGGGTATCTTGGCTCTTTCCACAGTTTGGCGATTGTGGCCATTGCTGCTATGAACATTGGTTTGTTTTTAAATTGTACTTTTTAAAGTTCTTTTAAAGGTCATACATATTTGTTGTAAAATATCAAAATTGTATAGGATTGCATGAAGTTATCCCAGAAGGTGCTCCCTGAGCTCCATCCCTTGCCCCTCTCACCGTGATACAGGACAGAAGGAAATGAATTCAGGGGCAGGTTTCACATGGCCACACATATGTTCTAAGTGCTTGGCTTGGGCCACGCCCCGGTCCTAGGTGGGTCTGTCTGGTAGGGGATACTAAAGTGTCTAAGAGGCTTAAAAAGCCACCGAGTCCTGGAGCAAGACTAGACCAAGGATGTGGTGGGAGCCAGTGGGGAGAGGACAGAGGGATGTTTGGGGAAAATGAAAAGAGGTGGTGCTAGAAAGAGTAGACTGGAGGGGAGCCTGGAAGTGGCAGAGACCATACCCATTGATCCTCAGATCTCAAGGAAGGAGGAGGCAGAGGTAGAAGGTAAAGTCGTATCTTCCCGGGGTGGCTGAGACCTCCTTTAGGTCACAGGTCTTAGCTCCTGGCTGTACCCACAGGGGACACAGGCTGCTCTGTCAATGTTAGCAAAAAGAGAGAAAGGAGAGAGGGAGAGAGGGAAGGAAGGAGGGAATCTCCTATTAGTGAAATGCTACCATCGTATCAGGGTTCTTTGCAGCTCATTCCCTATGTGTAAAAGTTGGACTTAGAGCAGTTTTTTCATCTTTACTCATTTATTGTATTTCTGTAGGGAAAGAGGTAGGGGAGGGAGACAGGGTCAGCTTGTGCTTCAAAATAATAGAAGGAAGAAAAAAATGTTAGAAGAGATAAGAATCTTAAATGCCATAAACCAACCCTAAATGGTGGTGGGTGAGAGAGGGGGCCTCCTGCTCCATGAGTCTGGGAAGGAGGGGAAGGTGTCAGGAAAATGGCACAGGCAGGGTGCCTCTCTGTGAAGTCAGAGCTCCACATAAAGCTTAGTAAATGTGGACTCGCATTCATCTGTCTTCTATTTGCTCATCCGTGGCCACTTTGATGCAGATTACTTGCACCAGCAGAAACTTTCCTATATGGCTGTGATACACTTTCATCTCCCCTTTCCCTGACTGCCACTCCCAGGTTCGACAAGGGAGTCCCCCGCTAGCCCCCTCCTCCCTTGGCTTAGAGGGGTGAAACTGTTAGGCCTATTCACGAAGAGGATGTTTGTTGCTCATTAGAATAAGGAGTGGGCTTAACCTGGAGGGAGTTTGGGCTTTGAATAAGAAAGAGAGAGGGTGCCTACTTGTTTCCCTTATTTGGATTAATCTTTTACTTGGGAATTAGATTTTTTCATGTGAAATAATTGAGGAAGGGAATGGGGTAGGAATTTAGTTTTCAGGACTGCCATTCTGAGGGGCACACACATAATGAAAATGACTTGGGAGATAGTGAGACTGAAGGGCCCATGGGACAGCCAAGTGGAGAAGATGAGCTGACAGCAGGATATTATGGGGCTGACGTTTGATGGGGGCCTGTTGGGGTAGAGGCAAATTTCTGATGAACCCTGGAGACCACAGAAGACACGGCATCACGTAGGCAGTATGATAATGGTTGAGTGCATGTAGAATGATAAGGAAGGTCAGGGAGGAGCCCTGACCAGCTCCACGAAAAGGAATTCCCTGTGAGGAAGGAGCCTGAGAAGAAGAGGTCAGAGATCTGGCATCAGGAGTCAAATTTGCCAAGACACATCCTGTTGCAAGGAGCAGAAACTTGATCTGGGAGGGAGTGAGTATGGCAGAGAGGGAACAGGACACACACTAGGTTTCCCCTGTTTGCTCTCAAAATGGTACAAGGAGCCATTCCCGAATGATTTGTTCCCACTGAGACCCAAGCACTATTCCAGCCAACAGGTAAAAATGCCCAGGGTGTACAAAAGATGGCAATACAGGCCTTGCCATTGTCATTAGCCATGCTGCAGCCCCTCTGCTCCCACTCCTCACTCCACCAGGGGAGGAGGGAGAGCAGGAGCTGGTTGGTCCATGGCAGGGGACTGAGGGTGGAGAGGCTCCCAAAGAACCTTGAAACGAGGGGTGCCTGGGTGGCTCAGTCGGTTAAGCCTCTGCCTTCGGCTCAGGTCATGATCTCAGAGTCCTGGGATCGAGCCCCGAGTTGGGCTCTCTGCTCAGCGGGGAGCCTGCTTCCCCCCCCCCTCTGCCTGCCTCTCTGCCTACTTGTGATCTCTCTGTCAAATAAATAAATAAAATCTTAAAAAAAAAAAACCTTGAAAAGAGTTCACAACTTTCTCCTGAGCCAGTGTCCCTTAATTTTCTCAGAGGGTGTGCTGGTGAGATGACCTCAGGGAAGCTGCACTGTGGGAAGGGAGAATTAAATTGAGTCTGAGATTGGCTTTAATAACTGAAAGAGAAGAGAAACTTCTGAAACCTGCCCAAGATGTTGTTAATGGATGGGCAAAGCTTGCTTGACAGAGCTCAGTTGAAGAGAGTGATTAGTGGTACCCAAATAGCTGACATTTATTTAATGCCTTTTATGTTGGATACTGTGCCCAGAGTTGTACAGAAATCACTTCAGTTCATCCTCAGAGCAGCCCTATGAGGTAAACACTATGATTTTCCTCATTTTACATGTAAGGCGACAAAGGCCCAAGGTCACACAGCTAACACGTGGTGGAGTTGGACTCCTAACCTCCACTTCTATTAGCTCAATTAGCCAGTAAATGCAGAAGCAGGTAGGGGGCATTTGTGGGAGCTGCACTAGTCATACTGCTGTGATACTAATATTTATTGAAGGGTTACTATATGCCAGACACAATGCTAAGTGCCTCCGTTACTAGATGTCCCGGAAAAATCCTCTTGAGGGCCTTGACTTCCCTTTTTTCTGCCACTTTGTAAGGAGACTTTCTTCCTTTGGTCAAAATTAGATTATTGGAATTGTGTGGGCCTTAAACAGAACAGAGGCTGATGCAACTTATGCTTATGGCGGAGTTTAAACATCTGTGCAGAAAGCCATATTTGAAAGAAAGCATGTAACTGGCTTTTAGCATCACTCAGAGTGATGAGGTCATTTGCCCAAGGCCACTCCACTCAGGAGTTAGTGACCCTGGAGAGCAATCCAAGGTAGCCAGGGCCCTTCAGAAAAACATCTCTGCTGGGTCTCACTAACTTTCCCCAGGAGACTCAGCTGCCTGGCTCTGAAAGCCCTGCAAGGGTCTGTACACACACATGGATGCACCTGTTGTGTGGGTGGGGTGCCGAGAGGCTTTATATTTGACAGATTCTATTTCCTCTTTCAGACTGAAAGTCAAAGATTATCTTGAGAAGAACCTTTCTGAAGGTGCCGGGCAGGAGGGGCAGTGACAAACTTTGAAACATGCACATGTCCAGGCTCTATTCCCAGAGCTCCAGATTCTTTGAGATGAGGTTTGACTATTCACATTTTTAGCAGATGTCCCCAGAGACTCAAGGTGTACTCCAAAGATTAAGGACTGTGGCTTCCGAGTAAGGCACCAGGGTGGGGTCGGGAGTTTCAGGGGAGTAATGCAAGGGTGGGGCTGGAGTAGTTGTAGGGCTGGGAACCTTCCTCAACCAGGTTTTTCAGCCTTGGGTCCTGGGGCATGAAGGCGTCAAGGATACCAAAGATACGAAGGTAACTGAAGGATGTTATTTGAAATGCATTTCAACAGAAAGTTTGACTGTTGGTGTGTTATTGTTCTCAAACTGAATTTCATCATTTACATTAATATGAGTTGACTCTGTAAGACTTGGTTTGCAAAACTGCAGGATAATCTAGAAGTTTCAAACAAAATACAAATTCATTGAAAAAAATGCAACTTAGAAAGGTCCAAGTAGTCTTATAACCTTTAAAAAATGGAACCAGCAATTAAAAGTCCTCTATCCCATAATGGTTGATTTCATATGTCAACTTGATGAAGCTACCTTCCCCAGTTACTCAGTCACTCTTCTAGGTGTTGTGGAGGCATTTTATTAATGTGATTAAAGCCGTAATCAATTGACTTTAAGGGAGACTGCATTAGATAATCTGGGTGGGCCTGATTCAATAACACTGAAAAGTGGTAAAAGCTGACTGCTGCCATTCCCCGGAGGCCTGCCCTTCTTCGCAGCCTGTCCTATGCATTTCAGGCTTCCTAGTCAGCCCCCACCATGACGTAAACCAATTCCTGGTACTAAATCTCTTTATATAGCTACTACTGATTCTGTTTCTTTCGTTGAACCCTGACTGATATACCTCCCCACAAAGAAAAATTTATATGTAGTATTTTCTGTATTAAAATATTCAAAATATTTTCAACTTTCCATTATGATTTTTCTACCTATAGTTATTTAGAAGTATTTTGTTTAATTTCCAAACATGCCAAGATTTTCCACCTATGTTTTTATTATTCCTGTGCACCTTATTTGCATTGTTGTCAGAGGGTACACTCTATATAATTTCAATCCTGTTCCCTGTAGATATTGTTTGAGTTTTTCATTTATTTCCTGAAACATAGTAAATGTAGTTCTTTTATAGTATGTGTCTGATAAGGAATGGTGTCATGGGTGAGTCTGGGAGAGTTACTGACAGCTGAACTGTGGAGCTAATGTCTCCCTGTGGAACTAGGTAGGACCTGTTACCAATTAATTACCAATTTTTGCCATATCTAAGTACCATGTATATAATTATTTACTTAAAGTGTGTCATTTAAGTTGGCTCTCTTTAAAACTCATATATATTTACATAAAAGGCAAAGTTTATGTTGCTATTGCAAATACAAAACTAGTTGTTTGTCATAAATTGAAGGTAGCCATACAAAGAGACATTACAATAGAAAGAGAATAATATGACACATTATCTAAAATATTGTAGTTTTTTTAAAGATTTTATTTATTCATTTGGCACAGAGAGAGATCACAAGTAGGCAGAGAAGCAGGCACAGAGATAGAGAGGAGGGAGCAGGCTAGCTAGCCTGATGCGGGGCTCGATCCCAGGACCCTGAGATCATGACCTGAGCCAAAGGCAGAGGCTTTAACCCACGGAGCCGCCCAGGTGCCCCAAAATATTGTAGTTTTATGAATGCTTTAAGTCTGAGGCCTGCTCTCTTATTGTGAAAATAGAAGATTTATCAAGTGTTGGAGGACCTAATGAAATGTTAGCACCACAGGAAAAGGATGGACTTTCCAATAAACATTATCTATAACATGATATTAAAAACACTTTTCTTGTCATTTTGCAATCATCACTGCAAAAAAATCATCAATGGATGCTGAATCTAAGAGGAGGGCAAGTTTTGCGAAAATCATTCACATGGGGGAGTGGAAATGTAACCATGCAGGGGAGAACTTGGCTATCACTTTGACTGGGTGATCAAAATCAACATCATCTAGATGATACCCTTACAAGGACACAACATCACTGGGTACTCATATGGAAAAAAAAAGTCCATGGATCCTGCCATATATCACACAAAAAAATTAGTTGCATGCAGACTGCAGATCTAACTGTGAAAGGTAAAACCACAAAGCTTTTATTTTATTTTAATTTTTAAATTAGGCTCCATGCCGAGTGTGTGGCCCAGTGTGGGACTTGAACCTGAGCTGAGATCAAGAGTTGGACACTCAACCTCAATCAACTGAGCCACCCAGGCGCCCCAAACAACAAAGCTTTTAAAAGAAAAACAGGACGTGGGCGCCTGGGTGACTCAGTGGGTTAAAGCCTCTGCTTTTGGCTCAGGTCATGATCTCAGCATCCTGGGATCGAGGCCCGCATCGGGCTCTCTGTTCAGCAGGGAGCCTGCTTCCTCCTCTCCCTGTCTCTCTGCCTGCCTCTCTGCCTACTTGTAATTTCTCTCTCTGTGTCAAATAAATAAATAAAATCTTTAAAAAAAAGAAAAAAAGAAAAACAGGACGTTTGGGGAGATGGAGTAGTAGGATGATGGGCATTAGGAAGGACGCTAAAAGTGATGAGCACTGGATGTTGTAGGCAACTGATGAATAACTAAATTCTACCTCTGAAACAAAAACAAAAACAAAACAAAACAAAACAAAAAGGTTAGTAGAAAAATGCTTTCTAAAAAAGAAAGAAAAAGAAAGAAAGAAAGAAAGAAAGAAAGAGAGAGAGAGAGAGAGAGAGAGAAAGAAAGAAAAACGGGAAAATATCTTTGTGAACTAAGAGTGGTCAAAGACTTCTTAACCATGACACAGAAAGTGATAAATGTAAAATAAAAATTTGATAAACTGAACTACATGAAAGCAAAGAACGTCCATTCTTGAAAACACACTGTTGAAATTCAAGTCCACCCCAAATATGAACGGAAATCTTCACAATACAGAAATCCAACAGAACACTCATCTAGCATACATCAAACAAACAAACAACTACTAAAAATCAACACTAAGGGTAGGCAAGCCAACAGGAAAGCAGGTAAAAGATCTGAACAGATGCTCAGTCTTAGTAGTTCTCAGGAAAATGCACATTAAAGGCATAAGACCTAACATTTAAAAGACAGAGAATACCAAATGCTGGCAAGGATATGGGGGCAAGTAGAACAGGGAGAAGGTAAGTTGGTACAACCTCTTTGGAAGGTTGTTCTTATCTCTTGAAGCTAAATATATGTGTTCCCTGACCCGGCAATCCCAGTTACAGGTATGAGTTGAATTGTGTCCCTACAAAACTCACGTAGTGAAGTCTTCTCCCTTGCCCTGTACCTCACAATGGGACTATACTTGGAGCTAGGGTCTTTACAAAGGTAGTCAAGTAAAAATGCAGTCATTAGAGTGGACCCTAGGCCAACACGACTTTTCGTAAGGAGAGGAGATTAGGGCAGAGACAGGCATGGAGGGAAGACCATGTGAGTCCACAGAAGAAACTGAAACTGCTGACATCTTCATCTTGGACTTCTAGTCTCCAGAAGTGTGTGAAACTAAATTTCTGTTGCTTAAGCCTCCCAGTCGACAATAGTACTTTGTCATGGTAGCCCGAGCAAACTAAAACAGGTATACACTCAACTAAATTGCATAAATATGATAGACAAAAGGGACACACAAGGAATATCCATAGCAGTTCTATTTATAATAGCCCAAAGCAACCCCAATGCCCATGACAGTAGAAAGAACAAGTCACAGTATCTCCAGTGTGGGGGGAGAGAAGCCAGACCTGTAAGAGCTCATACTGTGTGGTTTCTTGGTCTGGGTAGTTTTATACGGACATGTTCTCTTTGTGAGCTGTGTTCAAGCTGTACACTTATGTATGACACGCATGTTCTTTTTAGTGTCTATTTTGCTTCACTACAAAGTTTAAAAACATAAGAGCACCAGACTTGGAGGGCTCCCACCCCCCCAAATATGCAGGGTTCAGAGAGAATTAAACAGGAATGGCCGGTCTTTATTTGTTCATCGATAATGTTCCAGACTACCTGGTGGGACACGGAGGGTGAAGGCAGCAGGCAGCCTTTGCCTGGTGTTCCGTGAGAGATGCCAAGAGCAGACTGCCTGGCTCACGGAGCCCCTGGCTACTGGGTGGACAAAGGGGAGCCCCGATAGAGTCAGGGAGATCTGGGACGAGGCTGTTGATATCATCCAGGTTAATCAGTGGCATAGTTGAGGGCAGGACTCCAACCCGCTCCCCTGGTTCTGCACACCACAACATAGCCACTATCTCTCCACGGGGGACCCTGGTGTGGTGGGGACAGCCCCAGCCCTGCCCCTCCCCACCATGCCTTGCAGGCCTTGGTCTGAAACTCTCCCCACTTTGACTTGGGCTCCTGTCTCCAGACCTTGCAAGCAGATGCTTGCCCAGCCCAAGTACTGCTCATCTGCTGGGGTCCTGAACATAAAGGGTAGGGGGATTCTTCTCCTTGGTTCTAGAAGGAAGGGGGTACACAGGACCCGGGGGTCAAAGAAAGAGCCCCACAGGGTTATTTCGTGGAATATCTAAAGATACATCTGAGTTTTTGCAGGCTTTTGTTTAGAACTTCCATTAGAGCATTTCAGTTATGTGGGACAGTGCCGGGGTGTGTAGTGCAGACATAGACACAGACACAGACACAGACACAGACACAGACAGACAGACAGACACACACACACAATCACAGAAGCCCTTTGTGGCACACGGTCGTTTTCTGAAGCCCACGCTGCTGAGAAGGGTAGAGGGCCCTCCCCGATCAGTGCTCTGTGGGACAGGCCTGACATGTTACCACAAGACGAGGCTCACAGCCCAGCAGTCACCAGACTGCCTGTGGCTAGATCTGGGCACAGAATGGAAATGATGTCACTAGAGCTTCACATTATTTCGTCCAATTAACTGAGAGTTAATTAGTAAGTGCAAAGTGCTTTGAAGCTAGGGAGCACTGTTTATTCTCGATCGGGGTGAGGGTGGCAAGCTCAGAGAGGCCGCGAGGAGCGCGGCCATTAATTCTGCCTCTGTCTTGCTGTGAGGAGCTAGGAGACACGTGTGCCAGTGTCTGCAGGCGTGTCCCGGGGCCGCCACGATCAGGTGCCACACACTGGTGGTGGCGGAGGGACTAGGACAACCTTTATCCCCTCACGGCTCTGGAGGCCGGAAGTCTGAAATCAAGGTGCCGGCAGTGCCGTGGTCCCTCCAGGGAGATCCTTTCTACCTCTTCCAACTTCCAGCCTTCACTGTTGCCCCAGGCATTCGTTCCTTGGCTCATGGTCACATCACTGCAGTCTCTGCCTCTGTCGTCCACACAGCTTCCCTGTGTCTGCGTCTCTATTTGCTCTTCCCATGAGGGCACCAACCTATTGCCTTCGGGTCCACCGGAATGACCCCGTATTAACGTAAATGATAAAATTCAATTTGAGAACAATGGTAGCACAACGAGAGTCTCCTGTCCAGCTCTTCCTGGGAGCCTTTGGCTCCCTCCGTCACCGCTAGGTTCCTGTGCGGAGGGAAGAGATTGGAGGGAAACTCCCAGGCCACTAGAGATCAGATGGGCACTGTTATGGGTGGCATGATGTCTCCCCAAAAGGTGTGTCGATGTCCTAATTCCCAGGGCCTGTGACCCGACTTGAACACGGGTCTTTACTGTTTTCTTACTGTTGCTGGGTTCCCTGTGGCTCTGCGGAGCAGTCCTGCCGGGGTGGGGAGAGGTGGGCTCCGGGACACCAGAGCCTGTGCTGGCGCTGCAGGGGCCACAGGGAGGTCCCGAGCAGGCACCGCCTTGGAGGACTTCCTCGCGTGGAAGAACGAGGAATCTTGCGCGAGTGTCATTGGTGGAAGGAGCCCCAGGCGGGCACCGGTGGGAGCCTGGGAGAGAGCAGAGCAGGAGCTTCGTGTGGCCCGGCTGCCCGCCCGGTAGAGCCAGGCAAAGAACGCAGGGGGCAACCTGAGGAGAGGCTCTCACACGCTGCCCCTAGCAATGGACTTCTCAGTCCAATGGGAGTCCCTTTAAAGCTCCTGAACAGACTGCCTGTGAAGCCCCTGGTGCAGAGGGGCTGTAGATATCAAAGGTTATCTCGGGCCCCTCCACACTGAAAGCAGCTTCTTAGCATTCAGTGGTCTGGCTAGAATTGACTTCAAAGAAGACAGCAGTCAGACAATCAACTGTTAACAGGATAAGGACCTCAGGACTCTTGGTTCCGTAGGAGCATGGTGTACAGCCTACAGTGACTTGGGGCCTTGCATCTAGTCTCTGCCTCTCTTGCACAGTCTAATCTCTGCAGGCTCAGGCTCAGCACCACCTGGGCCCACGCTGGGAGCCCCTTTGATTGACTGGCTATGGCTAGGCGATCTTTGGCTTAGTTTCTGAGCTTCACTTCCCTGAACGCTAGTCCCAGCCCCAAATACGGCACAAAGAGGCATGTCTAAAGCCTACCTCCTCTCCTACCAGGAAACGAGACCCAGTCCCAGGCCTGGAGGCAGTGCTGGGACCTAACACTTGCTCACCTGGGCCACTGTATTCTCGGGCCTTTCTAAACCCGCCCTGCAGATCCACCCACATTTCTCAGCACCTTCTAAGCCAGAACCATCCTATTAGTGACCTTTGTACAGGTTTTGTAATCATCAGCTGGTGCCAAACTAGCCCAGTGAATTATCTAGATAGTATTTGGCAGACAGGGCTGCAGGGATCCAGCAGTTTGCTCGAAGCCCTGGGCCTGTCAGAGATAGGTTGGAGCATTGGCACTTTACCCAGGGGCCTGCCTCTCCCTGCTAGCTTGGTGAGGGGATGCCCCTCTAGATTCATGACTAGTGAGCCTGCTGGGACTTGCCTGTCCTCTGGCCCCCTTCCAGCTGGAGGCCTGCCTTGTATCCAGGTCCCAATACCTTCCATGCAGACTTCAGACAGAACTATATCTGGCCAATGCCTTAGCTAGTCATCTCACTACCTTGCACTTTGGTTTGTATAGAATGTCCTACTTGAGTGGTTTTGCTAGGCAGACCTTAGAGGACCAGGAAACTCCTGCCCTGCTGAAAAGCCCAGAGCAGTGCTTTTCTAGATCTCAAGTACCTTATTAGCCACTGCGGTAGACTGAATAATTGCTCCCCAAAATGTCCACCTCTTTTTTTTTTAAAGATTTTATTTATTTATTTGACACAGAGAGAGGGATTACAAGTAGGCAGAGAGGCAGGCAGAGAGAGAGGAGAGAGGAGGAAGCAGGCTCCCCGCTGAGCAGAGAGCCCGATGTGGGCCTCGATCCCAGGACCCTGGGATCATGACCTGAGCCGAAGGCAGGCTTTAACCCACTGAGCCACCCAGGCGCCCCAAAATGTCCACCTCTTGAGGAGGAGATGGGTTGATGGAGGTGGAGATTGGAGTGATGCACTCTAAAGATGGAAGAAGGGGCCACAAACCACGGTTTTATAGTGGTACCTGCCTCTGGTCCTTCTCCTTGAACTCTTTCCACCATCCAAATACAAATGCCACCATGTCGCTCTTCAGAGGGCAATCAAGTCCAAGCTCCTTGACCCCTGCAACCTCATTTCCTACCATTACCAGTCACAGACCATGGAGGTTCCCTTGGCCTGGAAGCTGGAATGCCATTCCATATCTTCTCAAGCTGGCCAAATTGGATTCACCCTGTTTTATTTATTCATTTACTTTTTGAAAGTAGCCATCCTCATGGGTGTGAGGTGGTATATTATTATGCTTTTGATGTCTATTTCCCTGATGATGAGTGATGTTGCACATCTTTTCATGTGCCTGTTGGCCTGTCAGTCACTCTTAAGCAGGGGTTGGCAAACTTTTTCTGTAAGTGGGAAGGTAGTAACTATTTTAGGCTTTGTGGGTCAGAACATGATCTCTGTTCATAACTGGTCAACTCTGCCATTGTAGCATGGATGTAGCCATAGGCAATGTGTAAACCGACGGATGGGCTGTGTGCCAGTAACATTTTGTTGACCAAAGCACAGGCAAATAGGATTTGACCCCAAGTTCAGTTTGTGGACCTTTGCTCTTAAGGCAAACAGCACTTGGATTATTACTTTCTCTGTGGAATTCTCTGAGGGTAAGTGCTCTATGTTGGTCACTTCTGCATCGCTTTGGACTTAGCAGGTGCTGTTAATATTTTCCGAATTGATGATCCACACAGAGAATAAAGCCAGTGGTTAGTGTGTCTCCCAGTACTTACTAGAGAAGGCATCTCATAAAAGTTGCAGTACAGGGAAAGGCTGAAAAGGTTTCAGCCTCTTCCCGTCTTTTCTCTCCTATCAAGCTCACTCAAGAAAGTTTTCTGGGTCGAAGGAGCTAATGTGAACACACCTCCTGGGGGCTGAGTGGGTGAGACAGACCTGACAAAAGGAAGGCTCTAATTTGGGTCCACTATCATTTGGAGGCTTCCATAATTGACAACTGGGCAGTGCTGGGGAGAAGAGGTGCATGCCGCTGATGGAAGGGTTCTAGTGCCTCTTTTTTGTCTCCATTCCTAACTCTTCTTTGTGCCTTTCAGCCTTTCATGTCGCAAAGCCTCAGATTAGAGCATGTCCCTTCCTCCCCAGATGAGCACCTTTGCTGTGTCAGCTGCATGAATCTAGATGGGTAATGTGGAGTGCCCTGGCCTGGGGGATCAGGAACTTGTGGTTTAGCTCTGGCTCTGCTAATTGCCTGAGTGCCCTTGGCCATGACTTCCCTCTGTCGTTCCCCCCGTTGGCCAATATGGGTGTTAGTAGCTTTGTCCTTTTAATGCCCTTTCAGTCTGGCCACTCTTACTGGGCAGAGAAACACATCAAAAGCCCCTGGCCCTTGAGGAACGTAGTGGCTTGTTGGAGATCTGGACAGCTAAGCCAATGACTGACCGCAATGCAGGGTGGGCTCTGTAGGAAGCCGGAAGGAGACCGTGGGGGCAAAGCTGTGAGTAAATGATGTCGGAAACGACGTGTGAAAGAAAAGGAGGCTTCAGGCCCAGCAGGACTAGCTACCCTGGGGTGAGCTGTGCGGAGGAGGGTGTAGCTGAGGGGCCACGAGGAACTTACAGGCTAGCCTGCTGGGACCCACAGACAGAACAGCTGGCCACAGCCACCTCTTGGTCCATGACCACACGCACTTGGAGATACTAATGAGGCCTGGGATCCCTACTCTGGCCCCTTCGCCCCCAGCTTGTCTCTCTTGGACCCTTCCTCAAAAGCAGGCTTCTCTACAGCTGTTGGCGTCCACCCCACTGGCTTGAAGTTTGTGTTGGGCCACAGTCATCTTTGAAAAGCTAATTATAGCTCTGTGCCCTCTTCCGACAAAAGAAACACACTCACAGATGCCCCCAAGCTGTGTCCGCTTCCTGGGGTTCACAGACCTCCCGATTCCACATATGAATGCCAGGCCTGGAACCTCTGCTCCAACCAGTACCACTGGCTCTTTCCTTTGGTTGCTGTTACGCTAGGATTTCAGTCCAGGCAGGGAGTTTTCCACATTTCTTGAGCACCCATTCTGTGGGGACAGTGGTTGGCTCTGCCCTCAAGGAGTTCCTGGTCTGGTGGGGGTGGGAGAAACTACACCAAGGGAACACACTAAATAAAGCAAAGACAGAGCCACAGCCTGGGAGCCCAGACCAAGCAGATGATTTCCAACTGGGAAGGTCAGGGTAGATTTTTCTGGGGAAAGGGATCTGGCCGTTCTGTATCTGGGGACATAACAAGGAGAGGACATGGCAGGCAGCCAGGGCAATCGGAGTAAGGGGACGTGACAGGTCATGAGCAGTTTGGCTGGCACACAAGTGTGAAGCCCAGGGGAAGAAGCCGGAAAGGTGGGCTTAGCTGCAGAAGGTGTTCAGGGGAGTTGGGACCCACTGAAGTGTTTTTGACAGAGGAGGGACAGATCTGGGCCACTTTTAGGAAGGACAACCTGGAGATACATAAAGCCTGGATCAGGCGAGGCAGACAGACCAGCTTGGCTGTCCCAGTACAACTGACCCAGGTGCAGCCAGGGCCAGGTGCTGAACTGGGTCAGTATCAATGGAGAGGGAAAAGGGACTGAAATGAGAGACCTCCCCAATGAACATGCAGAACTGGACATGGATTTCCAGCCGTCCTCAAGCTGGCAGACAACTGGCTTCCCTCCAGCCTGATTCTACAGACGACGTGCTGGGGTGGGGCTTGGGAGGGGACGGAGGTGCAGGCCCAGGTCGGTTCTTCAGGATGGCGTTTCGGGGAAGTGTGCTGCAGTTATCGGCCATCAGAAAAGGGACGGGTTGGAGTGGCCTAGGGACCCAGGCCGGTGAGTGGGACAAGTTCAGGCGTACGGTGGCTAAGGCAAGGGTCTAGCTGGACTTGGTGACCTGGTGGGAGTCAGCTCTGGCGGTCTGGAACCACGGGTTGGGCCTGCGAACAGAGCGGCAGGCCCACCGAGTCTCCCAGTACTTCTGGGGTGAGCCCCCGTCATTTCTCATGAGCTCCCGGGGGGTTGCAGAGGCAGACTTTCTCCAAACACATGGGGCGACACAGGCGTGAGTCAGGAACGCAGGGCAGAGTGAGGAGCAGCCCTAAAAGCTGTCGGGGGTAGGGAGGCTGTTTCCACTGCAGCCCCAGGCCGCGCCTGTTTTATGCACCACCGCAGCGTGGGCAGTGCCCAAGAAACGTGTAGAAAGAACGGCTGAACAGAACGAGTGAGCAGACCAGAGGGTCCCTGAGGAAGTAGAAGATATGAATGGACTGTCCATCCATCTTCTGTAGAGGCAGCTGCTAGCATTTTCCCGAGAGCTGGAAGGACAAAGCTGAGAGCATTTTGGTCTGCCAGCCTCACGGTTTTAGGCCTGAGCTGCTGCTCCTCGCAGCTCTGAAAGTAGAGTCCGCAGTCCTATACCCCGGCCTCCATCTCACTCCCACTCCTCATAGGGAATCAAGTGAGCACTGAGTCCTTTCCAGGTGCTTCTGCTAAGGCTTCACTTCTATTGCCGAGGCCGCATCATCACCCAGACCTTTGTCACTTCCTATCTGACCGTCCAGGCTCCACACAGGGTGGCCACAATACATTCCTTGATTTTGCCCCCCACTGCGTAAAGTGTTAGTGGTTTCCCATGCCTACAGGAGGCAGTTTAGCCCTCTTGGCTTGGCAGCCCTCAGCCCTGCTTATCTCTTCTGCCAACCCAACCTCCCACTGCTCCGTGCCCCCCACCCCGAGCCAGGCTGCTCACTTCACTGAATCCGAGAAAGGCAACATACTGCTAATGAAATTATAACAAGCCACTGACTCTGAACCTGACCTTTCAGCCTGAAGTGCCACCTACTGACTCTTCAGCCATCCTTCAAGTCCGATTCAGTGCAGTCACCTCCTCATTGGAAGCCTCTTTGATAGTCTTGCCTGGAAGCCATGTTTCCCCTCCTTGAACTTACACCACCTTGTCTCAAGTATGTGCGTCATTTTCTGCCTGGTATTAGAGGGGCTTGTGAACGTATCTTGAGCTCCTCAATTCTAAGTGCCTTAAGGGCAAAGACCTTGTCTTACTTCTACTTGTGCTCCCCTGCCCCATCAGCTTAGCACAGCCTACCCCCCCCCAGTGGTTGTGATGTTCCTATCACGCAAACCTCATGACATATACAGTATCTTCACTTTACTCCAGTGTCCCCGGCTGCCTCTCCAACCCTGGACAATAGCAGAGAAAACAGAAGTCTTTAACATTACATTTTGACTAGTCTGGGAAGAAACCAGGTTCTGTAAGCAGAACATCACCAGAAAATAGAGACCACTGCATCCTATGTGCTTTGCCTTTTGGAAACTGGCCTAAGGGGTGAGTTCATCTCATGGAGTTTCTGCCCAAACGCCAAGCAGATAAAGAATGCTCTTCTCCTGGGGCGCCTGGGTGGCTCAGTGGGTTAAGCCTCTGCCTTCGGCTCAGGTCATGATCTCAGGGTCCTGGGATGGAGCCCCGCATCGGGCTCCCTGCTCAGCGGGGAGCCTGCTTCCTCCCCCTCTCCCTGCCTTCTGCCTACTTGTGATCTCTCTCTCTCTCTGTCAAATAAATAAATAAAATCTTAAAAAAAAAAGAATGCTCTTCTCTCTGACCATTTCAATGGCTTATTGTCAACCCGCCCCATGTCCCACGTTAGAAGAATACTACCTTGCAACTAAAGTGAACAATGGGGCTCTGCTGAGAAAGAGAGATGTGTCGGGGCACCTGGGGGGCTGAGTCAGTTAAACGTCTGCCTTCGGCTCAGGTCATGATCGCAGGGTCCTGGGGTCGAGTCCCGCATCAGGCTCCCTGCTCAGCGGGGAGCCAGCTTCCCCCTCTGCCCGCCGCCAGCGCTGCTTGCGCACTCTCTCCCTCTCACACCCTCTGGCAAATAAGTGGATAAAACCTTTCAAAAAAAAAAAAAGGAGAGATACGTGTCCATGAAAGAATGCTTTATGAAAAAACAGTGCAGGCAGGCACACCAGCTGTACTGGACAGAGAACGTGGAAGCATACAAGGAGGTGACCAACCAGCAGTCTTTTCCCGCTAGAGACTGGTGGGGGTAGGGGTGACAATTATTTAAGCTTTTCAAAAGTTCTTGGTTTAAATTCTGCATCTCTCTGAAGTTTCACCATGTGTTTAAAACTTCTGCTCTTCTTCTAGGATATGTGTAATATGCGGCCCCTTGAACAGTCTGTGGCTTCTACTCTAGTATTGGTTTGCATGGAAGTAAATCTAGTTTCCCATCATCAGTTAGGAAATGGATTGTTTTTTCCCTACCGCTTCCTCGATTTTGTAGAAGGCTCCTGGAATGATAAGTAACCTGAGGGGCAGGTGGGGGAGAGAGGAGAACACAAAACAGTAGAATAGGAAGCTGCCTGCTTTAAGAAATTCAAATCCAATCCGACAAATGGGAAAAATGCCTGCTGTTTCCTCCACTCTTGAAGGAGCTTAGTTTTTTGGTCGGCAGAGGAGAGCTGGTAGCTGGGGAGTGCACCGAGCAGGCCCAGCCTCCCGGCTGCATCACTCGACCTTCCGCAGGTAATGAAAACTCTGCACGGTCCTTTCTATGGCGTCATCCATGGTGACCAGTGGCCGGTAGCCCATGACCCTTTTGGCTCTCTCGCAGCTGTAATAGTGGAACGTGCCAGCCAGTGCGACACGCATCGGTGTGAAGGTGGGCTGGAGCTGGATGACGGGACTGATCACCATCACCAGGAGGGCCAGCAGGAGGGCCAGGTAGTAGGCCACCCAATAGGGGATGTGGTACTTGGGGGCCTCGTAGTTGAGGCCTGTCAGGATGCGGGACAGGAATGTCCAGAAAGGGATAGGTTCGTCATTGGTGATGTGAAAGGCCTGGAGAGAGAACAAGAAGTTAGAAAATGCTCCCCAGCTGGGGAGGTGGGCAGACCACACTTGGAACTTGGAGCTCAGGCAGAAGCTGCTGACTCAGCCCGGGACCAGTATTTTGGGAAGCTAGTGGCCTCTCCCCGCTGGCCCACCCAGCATCTCCCACCTGCAAATGTCAGCCAGTGGTAAAGATGCTTTTCTGATTGGGAGCTATGGGCAGCCTTAAGGCGTAGACAGAAAGGATGAGTTTTATCTATGGGCCAGGATTTTTAAGTGAAGCTTAGATTGCACTCAGGAAGGTATGCTTGTTAATTTAATTTAATAATCATGTTAACCGTGGTAAAACTCCTTATCTTCAGATGCAATAAGAGGTCACACGCCACTTCTCAACTGTGCTGCATTTGGTCTAAAACATAAAGCCATGCACCCACCCGACCCCCACCGCCTTAAGGGTTACATGGGTGGGAAAACAGCAGAGGTCCAGGAGAAAAATGAGATCCAAAGAGGGGGTTCCAAAGGTAGCAGTGAGAAACAAGGAAGGGGGGCCCCATGAGTGGGAGGAGAGGGTGAGGGGCCCCTACTGCGCTCTCCCCTCTCCACATGAGCGCTCTCTTCGCCTGACATGTCCATCCTGCCCACCAGGTGCCAGCCTCCAGGAGACCGGGATATATCCATCCCTTCGGAGGGGCAAGAGGCATGAGCAAGGGTGGGCAGTGGGGGAGAAATGAAGAGATTTCCAGAATGATGGGGAGGGAAGATGAGTAGCCAGCACCCCACCAAATGTACATGGGACCCTGCTGGGAGCAGTCACGCCCACAGTAGGTATCCAGGTCACGTGACATGGAGAACCAGGTCCTGAATGCCTGGTCGATTCCAGCTCATTGGCTCCGGATCTGGGCTGTCCCGAGGGATGAGGCACTGTAATTATCACCACACGCCCTCCCACGGGGCATCAACCTCGGACGGATGGGACCCCAAAGCAGACTGGCCAGGATGCAGCAGCAAGAAGGCAATCTGCCAATGAATCCAATGCCAGGGACATGCGGTCCAAAGACAGGCAAGCGCGCATGGGGGCAGGAGCAGCAGGTGCCTCACCTTCCCACTCACGGCCGTGTCTCGGGAGAGGTGCTCTGCGCCCAGGATGTGTCCGTGTACCACGTTCTCCACAAAGGTGAAGTCCACCAAGTTCTCCCCATTTCTGCGGGCAGATGGGGCACGGTTCCCAGTGTTGAAGGTGTTGAGGGGCCAGGATTCCTGGGGCCCTCACAAGGAGATGGAAGGGCTGAGGGAGGAGTCTGAAAGCCCAGGGCCCTGCCTGCCCATCCTGGCATGGCCGACACAGGCACTGCCTGCTCCAGGCTTCTCTGAGCAGAAAGTGGGGTTCCACTCCCCCTCGGACACTCGGGGCTAAGGACTTGCTTTTTGGCTTCACACTTTGCTACAATCTCTTTCTAATCCCTCAAAGCCCGAAGATAGGGCAGCAGGGGGGCAAAGCTAGAGGCAGAGAGGCAAGGTGGCAATGCAAAAAAAAAAAGTGAGGGGGGCGCCTGGGTGGCTCAGTGGGTTAAAGCCTCTGCCTTCGGCTCAGGTCACGATCTCAGGGTCCTGGAATCGAGCCCCGCATCATCGGGCTCCCTGCTCGGTGGGGAGCCTGCTTCCTCCTCTCTCTCTGCCTGCCTCTCTGCCTACTTGTGATCTCTCTGTCAAATAAATAAATAAAATATTAAAAAAAAAAGGAAGGCAGCAAAAGTGCACTGGGGAAACAGCCACATGCTGTCACCACCCACAAAGGCCTCGCCACCCACACTTCCCTTGGGAAGGAATTTGAGCACTTCTACTGGCCTTCCTAGATCCAAGGAGAGTTGAAGGCCTGGCCCTTGACCCTGTGCCAGCCTCCCCCCTCCCCGAGCCTATTTCCTCAATTTTCAAAAAGGGACACAAATATTTTCTCAGGCTACGTGATGATGTACTAAGTTGAACAGTGTCCTACCCAAATTCATGTCTCCCTGGAACTTTTGGATGTGACCTTATTTGGAAATAGGGTCTCTGAAGATGTAATCAAGTTAAGATCAGGTCATAGTGGGGTAGAGTAAGCCCTAAATCCAACGGCTGGTATCTTTATAAGAGGGAAACTGGATATAGACGCACAGAAAAGATGGCGATGCGAGGGTGAAGGCAGAGATTAGAGTGACTTGTCCACAAGCTAAGGAACACCAAGGACTGCTGGCCACCACCTGAAGCTGGGAGGCCTGAACAGATTTTCCCACAGCTTCCAGAAGGAACCCCCACTTCCAACACCTTGATTTCAGACTTCTTGCCTCTAGGTTTTTTAAGCCCCTCGGTTTGTGGTCATTTGTTGGGGCAGCCCCAGGAAACCCACACAGGGCTGCAGAGAAGGCAGCATTAGAAAAGAGCTAACCAAACAAGAGTGACCTTTGTCAGGGCTCAGGGAGGAGACCAACTGTGGGCCAACTTACCCAATCACGAACTTCATCTTGCCTTTCCTGGCTGCCTCGATGAGGATGGGGACCAACTGGGGGTCCCGTGGGCCGAAAATGCCATGAGGGCGGATGGCCATGGTTAAGAAATCCCCCTCGGGGTCATTGGCACCCAGGACTTCCTGTAAAGGAGAAGGGGCATGTCAGGAGCACCACGTATAGGGGACACAGAGGCTGACTTCTGCTCTGGTATAATTTGGGGCTACTTCTCTACCCCATCCAGCCGTAGCACCCAAACTTGAAAATACAAGAGACACGGCTGGGTCAAAAGCAGTATGACCAGGGGCCCCTGGCTGGCTGAGCTGGCAGGGCATGTGACTCTTGATCGCAGGGTCGAGTTGAAAGCCCACATCGGGCACAGAGCTACTTAAAACAGCAGCAGCAGCAGCAACAGCGACAGCAACAAGATCAAAGAGGAAGGCCTGGGTTTGGGTTCAAAGACTAAAATGCACAAATGCAGCCAGGGGAAGATGAGCCTTGGCGGCAGTTTGTGGAAAAGATCTGAGGGCTCCAGGTAATGAGCTAGCCGTGAGCCTCCTGCCCTTCCTGCCTTAAGTTCCACGTGCTTGTTTCCCCCGGCCCCGAGCTGTTCTGGTCAGTTCTGAGTACCGCCTCCCGGGAAGGGGCTCTGATGGACCCAAGTGGGCCAGGAAGAAAAGGATGAGAAGGTAAAGGGTCTGGGAGAAGCAGGTCCAGTCTTCAGAGGTATTCTGTGTGGCTCAGTGGACAAACTAGAACTTAAGGACTTAAAGTACAAACAGGTTTTGCCTCAAAAGTAACAAAACATCCCAAATGATTTGTTATGTTATTGGTCAAAATGGTGACCGTGACAGTTCCTACTTGGATGGGGCAGTGCACTGACTAAATGAGATGACTCATGTCATCTGATTCAGGAAATATGTGCTTCGTAAGGATACTTCCTGTATCGCCTCACGTGGGATTTCTACTCTATGGTGGCAAAATCCCTGTACACAGTTTGGTCCCAGTGATTTAAGCCACTTGACTGAGTTCATTATCAGCTGAGAGGTCTGAAAGCCAACAGTGAGTTGTGTGCCAACAGTGGATGGTTACCATAGTGCAGGCATCTACAGGCGTCGCTTACTTCCCGCTGAGCGCCCCAAAGTCAGTGCAAGGGAGACACTGATGGTCTGAGCCGTGCTCTCACTTGTAGCTCCTGAGCACAGGAGGTGGGATCTCAGTGCCTTGGATGAGAATACACAGGGCCCAGCACAAGCTTCAGTGCTTCCTGGGTTAGGTCCTAGCAGGTGGGAGCTCTGTGAGGCTCTCTGTGCTCCAAGGAGCAGGGTGGCAGAACCTGGAGACAGGACTCCAGCGTACAAAAGGCCAGGCTTCCACCCCTGGACTGGGGAGGCCCGTGTGTCTTCCTGTAGACGAGTTCTCCTGGAACGTTCTGACCTGGACTGATAGTAAAGAGATGGGAGGCAGCTGGCTTGCAGGCAGCTCAGTGGCATTCACGCCAAGTCAGCACTAAGCTCTAGTGTGATACACGCTGGCTGTGAATGCACCGGCGGGGGGTGTGACAGGCTGTAAACACCATCGAGAGGTACTCGCAGCTTCCCCAGCTAAGGCAAGCTGTCTGTGGTCAACGAGCATCCATGGCCTTCAAGTGAGTATGTCCTTGCGGTAATATTCTCCTTGGATGCTAGCCCTGGAGCGAGCTTCTGTCAGGGTCCCTGGAGCCCTGGAGTCCAAAGGCTTAGTGCCCGTTACTCGACGCAGACTGCGGTTAAAACCAGGTGCTCCCTGGCAAAGTTGGTCTGCCAAGTGGAAACCAGTACCTTACCAAGACTTCTCCTTAGAATAAAGCAAGATCCTTTCATTATTTAATTTAAATAGGGGAGAGAGGCAAGAGTGCCACTAGGAAGGCGTGTTCAAATGAAAACGATGGTGTGGTAAGCCCGAGTTCTGCCTGTGTGCTCAGGACCATCATAAACTGCCTCTGATTTCTACAGCAACTGGTAACCTCGCATGGCCTAGAGGTTGAGTGCAGGCTCTGGAGCTAAACTGTGTGGGTTCAGCCACCTACTAGCTGCATGACCTCAAGATGCAACCGAATCTCTGTGCATCAACTGTCCTCATCTGTACCCTGGTGATGATAATGGTATCTCCCTTATGGGGTCCTTGTGAAGTTTAAATGAGGTACTTCCTGTACAATACTCAGAGCAGTGTCTGGTCACATTAAGCCGTTGGCATTGTTTTTAAAAATGAATTTCAGCCCCAAATTTTACTTCCCAAGTTAGGCACGCAGGCCTGCGAACATTAACTTCATAAATATTTTTCTTAAAAGTCTAAACCATGCAGGTGTTCATGGAACTTGCTTGTCACTCAACCAGTTCTCAGGTACATACTCTCTCCTGTAAGATTTTTGTCTCCGTGTAATAGTCAATGGGTTTCACGGCATAAGGGAGGTCTTCAGTTCCGTTCTTGATGTTGACACCCTCAAAGATGACACTGGCACTGCTGGTTAAAATGAGTTTCTGGCAGAGGAGAAAGAAAGATTTAAAAAATACAAGTAAGAAATGATCATTGCTTAAAGCAGCTGATGGTCATACATGAAAGAAAATCAAATGGCCCGGTTCATAACCCTCCCCACGTGCAAGGCACCACAGAAACGGTTCATTGCCCTGCTTTGCTTTTCAGGCCTTCTTAAAATAAGTCAAAGATCACCATCTTCTGTAGCTACGTGGATACGAGACACATTCTCTAACATTCCAAAACAGTGAATTTCACCTTTTTCCTCTCCTATCACTACTGAGAGATGGAACAGACTTCCATTATTTGAGGTACCTCAGCATGGGAAAGATTCCCCAAGGGAGAAGGATAGCCCACAAACTCCGAGGGAGATGCCTCATGATTCTGAGACCAACCCTGGCAGGTCAGCACATGTACACACGCCCACTTGAGAAATGCTATTTGAAAGGAAATGCTTTCTTACGAGGGTCCCAGCTTCCAGCCCTCTGGTTAAGGGCAGCACATCCAACACTGAACACCATTAGCTTGAATCATAGCTTTACCACTTTTATTCAACATTGTACTGAAGTCCTAGCAAGCATGGTGGGTTAAGACAAACAAGGAGTAATTTGAAAAGAAAAGACAAAACTATCACCATTCACAGATGTTGGAAATGTCTACATAGACAACATGATGAACATATAGAAAACTTTACAGTTAGAGGTCAGTGGAACTGGTGACTAGAAAATCAATATACAAAACCCAGCTGTCTTTCTATGTGTCAGCAATTAAAAATGTAATATGAAAGATATTATTTCAATAATCAGAAATTAGGCACATAGGGATAAACTTGACAGAAGATGTGCAAAACCTTTCTAAAGTGAAGGGTAAAAGTATTGAAAGGCTTTCAAGAAAGATTACGTGTCTATGGATACAGAGACCCAGTATTGGCAAGGTATCCATGCTCTCCCAAATTGCCTTTAAATTTGATGCAATTACAGTAACAGTTCCAAAAGGAACTCGACAAGCTCAGTCTAAAATTTAGATGGACGAGCAAAGGGCCAAGAATAGCCAAGCAGATTCTGAAGAACATGGCCGGGGGGCGACTTGTTCTAGCAGTTGCTGAAATTCATCCTAAAGCTTGCTTAGTGAAGGCAGAGCACGGTGGCACGGGCACAGGCGGAGGCCGATGGAGCGCAAGAGAGGGCTGGGAACAGACCCATGCAAGGCACCAACCCCTGAGATGTGCTGGATGGGGCACTGCACGGAAGGAAAGGGTGGATCGCAGGACAAATGGTGCTGAACAACAACTCGATTGCTACCTCTGACCACATGACATAAATTCCTGGTGGGGCGAAGACTTAACTATGCAAAGTGACACTCTAAACCTTTGGGGGAAAAAATGCCAGATGAAACAATCTTTTCATTTTACTGTTATGAAATGTTTCCCAAATATAACATGAAAAGCCATTTTCTTTTTTTTTTTTGATGAGAGAGAGAGAGAGAGAGGGATAGAGGGAGCATGAGATGGATAAATCTCAAAAACATAACGTTGGGGACAAAAGCAAGTTGCAGGAAGATATGTTCAATATGTCATTTCTATGAAGTTTTTAACATGCGGGCGCCTGGGTGGCTCAGTGGGTTAAAGCCTCTGCTTTCGGCTCAGGTCACGATCTCAGGGTCCTGGGATCGAGGCCCGCATCGGGCTCCCTGCTCAGCGGGGAGCCTGCTTCCCCCTCTCTCTCTCTGCCTGCCTCTCTGCCTCCTTGTGATCTCTCTCCCTCTGTGAAATAAATAAATAAAACCTTTAACATGCAAACTGATAACTTATATCGGCTGCACCTGGAGCAAATAGCCATGACAAACCCGAATTCAGAACCCTGGATCCCCGTGGGTGGGGAGGCACAGCAACGGCATCGAGAATGGACACACACAGAACTTCGACCCCACCGGGACTGTCACTTAAACGCTGTGATGATTATATGGGTGCTATGTCATTCTTTTTTTTTTTAAGTCTTTATTACTTTGTTTTTTTTAATTTTTTAAAAGATTTTGTTTATTTATCTGACAGAGAGGTAGAGAGCACGAGTAGGCAGAGCGGCAGGCAGAGGGAGAGGGAGAAGCAGGCTCTCCGTGGAGCAGGGAGCCCGATGTGGGACTCGATTCCAGGACCCCAAGATCACGACCTGAGCCAAAGGCAGCGGCTTAACTGACTGAGCCACCCAGGCGCCTGGGTGCTACGTCATTCTTCAATCTTTTCTGGATAACGAGGTTGTTCCATTTAAAAAACAGCAGCCATGAAATTCCAGAGCTCCAGTTATACAAACATGGTATAGACTAAGGAGTCTGGGATTTGCCATCAGAGGGTCTGATCTGAGTCCCACCTCTTTCATTTACTAGCAAAGAGCTATCTCGTAGCCTTCCAAATCTGTTTCCTCACATGTTAGGTGACATTCGTAGCTCCTGGTTACCTATCAAAGGGCAAATCAGGGGCGCCTGGGTGGCTCAGTGGGTTAAAGCCACTGCCTTCGGCTCAGGTCATGATCCCAGGGTCCTGGGATCGAGGCCCACATCAGGCTCTCTGCTCAGCAGGGAGCCTGCTTCCTCCTCTCTCCTCTCTCTCTGCCTGCCTCTCTGCCTACTTGTAATCTCTCTCTCTGTGTCAAATGAATAAATAAAATCTTNAATAAATAAATAAAATCTTTAAAAAAACAAAAACAAAAAAAAAAACAAAAAAAACAAAGGGCAAATCAGGCGACAACTGCAGGGCAAAGTGTCTTGTCATTTGCAAAGCATAAGGGGTGGTTTTGACCCTGATCCTTCCTTTCCAGGGCACTGAGCCCTGAAGAGCTCCTTCCCCACTTGTTCTTGCTGGGCCAACTGATGATGCCGGGTGCCCCGTAAGGGTGATTCCGAGAACCAGCGTTTATAACAAAGCACATGGCGGAAACTTATGTGCCCTCAGGTCTGACTTATAACAGGTTTCTACTGGTGAAAAGTAAATAGTTTGAAAATAGAGGCAAGGTCTGGAAAATAGTATGGCAGTTCCTTAAAAGCCTTAGAAGTTCCTTAGAAGGCTAAACATAGAATTACTGTATGATCCAGGAATTCCACTTCTGGGTATTTACCCAGAAGAACTGAAAGCAGAGACTGGAGCGGGTATTTATATATCCATGTTCCTCACGGCATGATTCACAATACTTTTTCAAAAGTTGAAGCCTCTGCCTTTGGCTCGGGTCATGATCTCAGGGTCCTGGGATCAAGGCCCGCGTTGGGCTCCCTGCTCGGTGGGGAGCCTGCTTCCTCCTCTCTCTCTGCCTGCCTCTCTGTCTACTTGTGATCTCTCTCTCTGTTAAATAAATAAATAAAA
This sequence comes from Ailurus styani, assembly GCA_002007465.1. Lineage (NCBI taxonomy): Eukaryota > Metazoa > Chordata > Mammalia > Carnivora > Ailuridae > Ailurus > Ailurus styani. Next base: position 102,087 of record LNAC01001289.1, read on the forward strand.
TCTTAAAAAAAAAGTGGAAACAACCCAAGTGTTCACTGATGGATGAAAGGCTAAACAAAATGTGGTCTATCCACACAATGAAATGTTATTCAGCAGTAAAAAAAAAAAAAGAAGGAAATTCAGACACGTGCTACGACATGGATGAACACAGAAGACATCATGCTGCACGAAAGAAGTTAAGATAGAAAAGTACAGATACCATATGAGTCCACTTCTTTGACGTCTCTAGATTCATGGAAACAGAATGTAGGATGGTGGGTGCCAAGGGCTTGGAGAGGAGGGGGTGCGGAGCTGTTGCTTAATGGGGATGGAGCTTGTTTGGGAAGATGAAAGTTCAGGAGATGGATGGGGGGATGTTTGCACAGCAATGTGAATGTACTTGATGCCACTGAGCTATAAACTAAAAAATGGTTAAGGGGCGCCTGGGGGGTTCAGTTGGTCAGGCGACTGCCTTCAGCTCAGGTCATGATCCCAGGGTCCTGGGATGGAGTCCCACGTCAGGCTCCCTGCTCGGCGGGGAGCCTGCTTCCCCCTCTCTCGCTGGCACTCCCTCTGCTGCTCCCCCTGCCTGTGCTCTCTTGCTCTCTCTCTCTCTGTCAAATAATAAATAAAATCTTTAAAAAATGGTCAAAATGGTAAATTGTATGACATGTATTTAACCACAATAAAAAATATAAACAATATCAACATTTTTATGGCTCTTTAACCAAAGACTAATAAGTCTCAGGGTCCTCAGATGGTCTATTGAGATGCAGCTCAAATTGGCCCGGCAGCAAATAGGACTCAGTTTCTAGAATCTGCACAACACTTAAGGAAGCAAGCCTGGCTAGGCCGAGGAAGAGAACAAGAAGAATCCTGGCTCCCACACACTTACAAAGGGCCATGACATGCTCCTGACAGCACTCACTCCAGCTTTCCCCTTACCTGAACCCCGGCCTCTTTGCAAGTTTCAATGACATTCTTGGTGCCAATGTAATTCACTCTATAAAAGAGTTCCTTGTTGTTACTGGATGGTGGGGGTGATGCACAGTGGAAAACTGTGCTTACACCTTTCAGAGCTGGGTACAGATCCTGGAAAAGCAAACAAAGACAAAAAAAAAATCACTCCCGCTTTAGACAAGTAAACAGCCTCCTCACATTCCCACTCTCCAATCTGCGGCATGGAGGTGTCTTGCCCTTTTATAATTCTGTAATTAACATGAAAATACATCTCATTGTAAAAGAGTCAAATACAGAAGCACCTAGGATGGAAACCATGTTGTCCCTTCAATTGCCCCTCCCTACTGACTGGTTCCCAATAAAAACTGGGTTAAGGCATTAGAAACCTGTGGGATCCAGACAAAGGCAATATCTGTACCTCTGTGCACCGAGGAGGTGGGTGTGTGACAATGCAGGGCACCTGGGGGTAAAACTCTTGGGAAAATGAGCTCATAGATAGAAATTATGAATCATATGAAAAAGTCCCACACCATGAAAGACAGTGCAAATAGCCAATACCCAGAAGTATTCCTTTCTGTGAAAATAGATATAGAAAAGCAAACTGAAAGGGAATGAAAACACGTCGTTTAATTTACTGCAAAAAGGAACCAAAACTCCTGGGAGCAATGGCTGATTGCAGATCTGGGGCAGGAAATAGACAAGAAGAGCCAGGAACACCTTGTCAAATCAGAAAGTAAGGAAGCTAGCCAAGACTCCTGGGGTCCTGTCAAAAGGACTCAAGTCAACTTGAAGAGGCTCTCACTGTCTAAAGAAGGGACAATTTGATCACCAGTAAGAATAAGAATTTGTTCTGTAAACTAATGAGTAAAGGCAAATGGCCAAGCAAAGAATTGAATCAAAAAACAAAGAAGAGATAGCATATCACCGTTTTCTGAAACGTTCAGTAAGTAATAAAATATAGGAATGATCAATAGATGAACATTACCAAAAGAAAGACAATCATGAATTATGTGCCTAGATTCACTGATTATTAATATTTTGCCATAATTTTCTTTGTGTAGATACACGGATATGGTATTTTTTTCCCGAAACCATTTGAGAGTAAGTGGCAGCAATGTGCTACTTTGCCTCTAAACTCTTCACTACGTATCTTCTAGCAACAAAGACAAAGACATCCTCCTAAATACTGCTAAACAATGATCATATACAAGAAATGTAACAGGATAGGACACTCTTTTCCAATAATTAGTCTATATACAAATTTCCCCCGTTGTCCCAATAATGTCCTTTAAAGGTATTTTTATATTTGGATCTAGGATCCAATCATAGATCATATTCTCTTTAGTCCTCATATCTCTTCTGTCTCTTTGAATCTGGAACATTCAGTGATGATTCTTGCCTGGAACAATTATTGACATACTGTTTGCAAAATGGTAAAATCCTAATTCCAGCATTCTTTTTACTTTTATTAGTTGGCATTCCTCTGTAATGGAGATGCTCCCCTTCCTCTATATAATTTTTCCTTTTAGCATTTCCATGGACACATGGATTCTTATTTTATTCAATGCTTTAAAATCCACTACTATTGCCTTTTGTGAGCCTTAAAACGTCCCACATTTGGCCAGTGGGTGTTCTTGAAGTTGGTTCCTGTGTCCTTTAGATATGTTCCCATTAGTTTTTGAACGCTTTAAAAAAAAATAGGTTCCATGCTCAGAATGGAGCCCAATGTGGGGCTTGAATCACAACCCTGAGATCAAGACCTGAGCTGAGATCAAGAGTCAGACGCTTCAATGGACTGAGCCACCCAGGAACCCCTGAGCACTTTCTTAATTTTGTCCTAAGAAAATGTCTCAGGCTCATTTGGACTACCCTGCTCAGAGTCCTGAATGGGAGCCCTGGCTCTTTTTATGGGCAGTGGTGTCTAGAAGTCAAAATCTGAGCATTAGATGTGCTGATTGCTATTGGTGCCCCAGAGAAAAAAAATGACCAGAGTCAGATCCAGCTTTTGGTCCACTAGAAATATAGTAATATGAGGCACAGCTGTGACTTTAAATTTAGTAGGACCCACATCAAAAGAGTAAAAAGAAACAGATGAAAATAATTATAATGTATTTTAATACAAGATTATCCAAATATTATCACTTCGACATGTAATCAATAGAAAAATCATTTATGAGTTATCTATATTCCCTTTTTCTATTCTAAGTCTGCCTTACTGGACAGTGCAGTCCTAGGTCTTCCGGCTTGCGGTAAACAATAGAAGACACAGGGACATAGCAAACAAAACCATGGGGATGCAATCTGCGAAATGCAGTCCATGGGAAATGCTACGAGACAACAAACAAGTAAATAAACTTGACTAGTCCAACCAACTTCAAAGTCTTACCCTTTTTGGTTCCTTATTTGGAAAGAAATCTACATAAAAATACTTATTAGACATTCAGGATATTTGAACGCAGGCTGGAAATTAAGGAATTGTCAGTATGTTTTAGGTGTAGTCGTGGAATTGTTTTTGTTTTTTTTTTTTGTTTTTTTTTTAAGATTTTATTTATTCATTTGACACAGAGAGAGAGAGATTACAAGTAGGCAGAGAGGCAGGCAGAGAGAGAGGAGAGAGGAGGAAGCAGGCTCCCCGCTGAGCAGAGAGCCCAATGTAGGCCTCGATCCCAGGACCCTGGGATCATGACCTGAGCCGAAGGCAGTGGCTTTAACCCACTGAGCCACCCAGGCGCCCAGTCGTGGAATTGTTTTTAAAAAGGCTCCCTTAAGGGGTGCCTGGGTGGCTCAGTGGGTTAAAGCCTCTGCCTTCGGCTCAGGTCATGATCTTAGGGTCCTGGGATCGAGCCCCACATCGGGCCCCCTGCTCAGCAGGGAGTCTGCTTCCCCCTCTCCTTCTGCCTGCCTCTCTGCCTACTTGTGATCTCTCTCTCTGTCATATAAATAAATAAAATCTTTAAAAAAATAAAAAATAAATAAAAAGGCTCCATTAAGGGGCACCCGGGTGGCTTAGTCAGTTAAGTGACTGCCTTCAGCTCAGGTTGTGATCCTGGGGTCCTGGGATTGAGTCCCACGTCTGGGTCCCTGCTCCACGAGGAGCCTGCTTTTCCCTCTGCCTCTGCCTCCTTCTCTGTCTCTCATGAATAAACAAATATTTTTAAAAATGCAAAAAAAAGGCTCCTTTAAGTCTTACAAAAAAGGGGGGGCACCTGGGTGGTACAGTTGGTTAAGCGTCAGACTCTTGGTTTTGGTTCAGGTCTAATCTTGGGGTTGAAAGATCAAGCTCCACGCTGGGCTCCATGCTCAGTGTGGAGTCTGCTTGAGATTCTCTTCCCCTCCCTCTGCCTCTCCCTCCACTTGGGCTCTTTCCCTCTCAAATTAATAAGTAAATCTTTAAAAAGGTTCCTTATCAGAGGACGTGGAGAAAGGAGAACCCTCTTACACTGCTGGTGGGAATGCAAGTTGGTGCAGCCACTTTGGAAAACAGTGTGGAGATTCCTCAAAAAATTAAAAATAGAGCTACTCTAGGACCCTGCAATTGCACTACTGGGTATTTACCCCAAAGATACAGATGTAGCGAAATGAAGGGCCACATGTACCCCAATGTTCAGAGCAGCAATGTCCACAATCGCCAAACTGTGGAAAGAGCCGAGATGCCCTTCAACAGACGAATGGATAAAGAAGATGTGGTCCATATACGCAATGGAATATTACTCAGCCATCAGAAAGGATGAATATCCAACTTTTGTATCAACATGGACGGGACTGCAGGAGATTATGCTGAGTGAAATAAGTCAAGCAGAGAAAGTCAATTATCACATGGTTTCACTTACTTGTGGAACATAAGGAATAGCCTGGAGGACTTTAGGAGAAGGAAGGGAAAAATGAAGGGGGGGAAATCAGAGGGGGAGATGAACCATGAGAGACTATGGACCTTGGGAAACAAACTGAGGGTTATGGAGGGGAGGGGGGAGGGGGATGGGGAGCCTGGTGGTGGGTATGAAGGAGGGCACGTATCGTGTGGAGCACTGAGTGTGGTGTATAAACAATGAATCTTGGATCACTGAAAAAATAAAGTAAAAAAAATAAATTACAAAAAATAAAAAATTATTTAAAATAAAAAGGTTCCTTATCTTTTAGAGACAAATACTGAAATATTTATAGAAAAAATGATAATGATGCCTAGGATTGGCTTCAAAATAATCTGAGGCGAAACAAGACTGTCCGTGAGTGGATATGAAACAGAGGAAATCTATAAAATAACACAAAGACAGGAAGTAAAAGAACACATGAAGGAGAAACTAACAGACATATAGATTATAACGGAAGGCTCTATTATATATTTGGTCAGGCTTCCAGAAAGAAAGAAAAGAGAGAATGGAGGTAGAGTCAATATTTGAAGAATTTTCCAGAAATGAGGAAAGGCATGAGTCCTCAGATTTTAAAAGTCCACTAGGTGTCGAGTAGGTTTTAAATATATAACTAAAACACAGACTTAGACATATTCTCTACAAAACACACAGGATAAAAAAGAAAATCCTAAAAGGCATGAGAAGAAAACCCAGCTGACCCTCAAAAGAATGATGATCAGATCGAGTGTTGGGAGGAATAGTTATGAACCCAAAATTCTACCCCCCTCCGAGCAATTTATGAGAGAGGGTGAAATAAAGACATTCTCAGGCATACAAGGTCTGAGAAAGTTTAGTGCCCAGATAGTCAGTGAGGGATGCTAAAGGAAATGCTTCAGGAAGAAGAGGAAGGAATCTGCAAGAAAGAAATGGGGAACAAGAAGTACTGATGAATCAATTCAGGAATCTGGCACAAAACCCAAGTAGTAACTTTCAAGCCCATTTCTAAATGTCCTTCACCCTCTTCATGTCCTCCTTAGTTTGGACTTCATGCTCCATCGTTGCAATCTTGGCCTTGCCCATGTCTGTCTTTATCAAGTTGGTCTGGCTAACTCCCGCCCCAGTTAGGGGCGACTCTCTCCTTCTCCCGGCCAGTGCTTGGGGGTAACACACCATGGTGGTGGGTCTCACTTTACGTTTGTGTTTAAAAAAAAATCTGTGAACAAATACTAGCAACAACATCACAGGAGTTAGTAGAGAGTTGGGGGAGCAGTCTGGAGGGAAGCTGAAGTTTGCTAAGGAGCCTCAGCTCCTTTGAGGGGACACAGCAGTGATCAAAAGAGACAATATCCCTGCCTTCACGGGGCTTATCTTCTGTGGGGGCAGTGGGTAGAGAAACCAGCAGATACAGAGTACATCTGTTAGTACCAAGCGTCATACAGAAACCTAAGGTAGGAGAAAGGCAATCTGGAGGGGCTTGTTACTTAGCATAAGTTGGTCAGAGACATAAACAAATTTAGGGAGCAAGCTCTGTGGTTCACAAAGAGCACTCCTGGCAGAAAGAGCAGTGAGTACAAAGGTCCTGAGGCAGAAACTCGGTGAGTCTGAGGCGCGGTAAAGAGGGCAGCGCGGCTGGAGCAGTGAGTGAGTACAGGAGACGGTAAGGCCAGAGAGGCTGAGGGCAGATCATGCAGGGCCTCGAAGGTGGTGAGGAGGGCCCATACGTTTGCGCTCAACAGAACTGGAGCACTGGAGGCTTCCGAACAGAGTGGTATCACGAAGTGATTCATGAATTAACAAGGCGATGGCTGGGACCAGCACAGTAACAAACGAAGGAGTGAGAAGTTGCTGGAGTGGGGGCCTACTCTGCTGATGAATGGGGCAGAGGGTGCAAGAGAAAGGAATCAAGGGTAAATCTGATGTTTTTGGCCAAAGAGATTGGAAGGACAGAGTGGGCCGTTTATTGAGATGGACAGGACAGGATAGGTTTGCTGTAGTGGGGGAGGGGACTTGCCGTAGGGAACCAGGAGCTGAATTTTGAATACGGCGAGTCCAAATGTCTGTTCTGTATCCAAACAGCGATGTCCAGTAGGCAGCTGGACAGATATGAGTCCAGCAGAGCTACAGACTGGAGAGCTCGAGCTGGGAGCTTGTCAGCCCCTAGACTGTACTTCATCTGTGAGCCAAGGGAAGGGGGGCTTCGCTTGGACACTGAGTGCGTTCAGAGAAGAAAAGAGATCTAAGCAATAAGCTCTGGAGCCTGCCACATTTAGATATTACAGAGATAAGGAGACAGAATGGCAGGAGAAATGGGCAAGTGGGGTGTCCTAGGCTTTGCCATGGGATCTGCTTGCCTCCAGGTCCCTGGTGGCCGTGACAGGGGCTGTTGGTGACAACCTCACTGGAGTGCTTGTATGAGACAACGGAACGAAGCAATCAGAGGCGGCAAGTGCCAATGGGTCTCTGAGCTCTCCAGTGACAGTGGAGAGAAGTGGGACCTCGCATCAGGGCATTTTGCTTTCTTAAGATGGGTGATCCCGCAACATGTCTGTGTGTTGTTGGCTATGACGGGGAGGGAGAATGACCCACCTCTGATGCAGGAGAAAAAGGCCAGAAGCCCTCGTGGAACCAGGGAGTAGGAGGAGGTGGGTGCCAGGAGGTATCATGGGGCCGGCTTGAAGGCTGCGGCCATGGAGAAAGAGGCGAAAACCTTGTATTTTCTTCTCCAGCCCTGTTCAGCTATCCAGAGGCTGCCAGGGAGGGAGAATCAGATTTAAACACGGCTGGGGTTGGACCTAGGAAGCACAACCTGATGTGGAAGTTTTTGTGTCCCTTGGTGAGGCTCCAGTCCCGTTCTTCCATCCAACACTGGTCTGGGTATGGCTTATAGCTGTGCTTAACGTCCGTAATCCGCTGACTCTAGGGACGGGAGATTATTCTCCGTACTCTGGGGGGGCTTCATCTGATCACTCAAAAGGCCTCAAGAGCAAACCGCGAGGTTTCCTAAGAAGAAATTCTGCCTCAGTACCGTTGCTTCACCTCTTGCCCAAGTCTCCAGGCTGTTGGCCTGCCCTGCAAATTTCAGTCTCGCCAGCCCCACAGTCGCATGAGCCAGTCTCTTTCATTAAATCTCATTTATTTAATTTCCTATTTAATTTCTTTCATGAAACCTCTGTCCCCCCGCCCTTCCTCTCCGTCCACACACACACACACACACACCTTACTGGTGGTTTCTCTGGAGAACCTGACTGGTGATAGAGACGAGAAGAAAGAGGCAAGGGGGATAAGTGTTATGCAAGAGAGCAAGCCAGTCAGGGACGCAAAGGCAATGAGGACACAAACGGGGTGAAGGGCAGTGGCAAAGAGCCTGATGTCTGGGTGCTTTCGGAGTTGGTACAGAGCGGGTGTTAAAGGGCCTGGACTAGAAAGACAGGAGGTGGTGCTCAGAATGGAGGGCCTGCACGGAAGATCATGGAGAGGACACGTTTACTGGTGACGACAGGCTCTGGGGAGGGGGATGACAAGAGGCCTGGAGGCCAAGGAGAGGTGAGGCAAGGGCACTGGCAGGGCCAAGTGTGGGAACACCCAACTCACCAGCAATTATGACAGGCTGACCTCAGCCCGAAACTAAAGTCACTAAGAAATGAGATGGAGCCACCTGGGAAAGGTGGCAAAGGGAGCAGATGCCCATGGAGGGCTGTCCCCGGCATCACCTGCACAGCCGGAAGGATCTCAGGGCAGCGAGGCAGTGGAAATGACAAACAAGGAAGACTTCTACCCCATCTCCAGGCTCAGAGGCGTGGGCAGCGTGGGAGCGAAGGAAGCCTGCAGGGGAAGCCGAGTCTTTAAAATTCAAAGTAACAGAACTAGAGCAAAGGATGCCAAAGCCAAGAATGAGAGACCACTGGCAGGCTGAGGGAAGCTATCTGTGACTCGGCATTCCAGATAGAAAGGAATTACAGGGCCATAAGAAAAACAAGGTAAGCCAAACACAAATGGACAAAGGTCACTGACAGGCAATCTCACAGAGGATCAACAAAGAGCATGGAGCCTGGCATCCTGAATAGGGAGGGCACATGACTGTAAGCCTCACCTCAGTACTGTTCCACATCCTTCGAATGGCCAATACCAAAAAGTCTAACTACATCAAGTATTGGCAAAAACGTAGAATAACGGCGATCCTACCTACTACGCTGCTGGCGTGAATGGAAACTTGGCATAGCAGCTTTGTTGAGCAATTGGGCAACATCTCATAAAATTCAAAATGTTAATACCCTTATGACACAGGTAAAGTTTGCAAATGTGATGCTCAGTGAAAGAAGCCAATCAAAAAGGACAGATATTGCATGGTTCCACTTCGATAGGCACCCCCACAGAGACAAGAGATGAGTGGTTGCCAGTGGCTGGCAGGGTAGTAGAGGAAAAGGGGAACAACTGCTAGTGGGCCTAGGATTTTATTCTGGGATGACAAAAATGTTCTGGAATGATAGAAGAGATGGTCACACAACTTTGTGAATATACTAACAACCACTGAATTGGGTATTTTAAAAATGTTAAATTTACAGAATGTGAAGCAAATTTCAATTAAAAAAAACCCCTGAAACCCAGCAATTGCACTTTTGAGTATACAGGTGACCCTTAAACAATATGGGTTTGAACTGCACAGGTCCACTTATATGTGGTTTTTACATAAATACAGTATAGTACGATGAATATATTTTCTCTTCCTTATGGTTTTCTTTTTCAAGTTTTTGTTTAAATTCCTTTCTTTATGGTTTTCTTAATAACATTTTCTTTTCTATAGTTTACTTTATTGTAAGAATATAGTATATAATAAATACAACATACAAAATGTGTGTTAATTGACTGTTGATGTTATCAGTAAGGCTTCTGGTCAATAACAGGCTATTGGGGACTTTTGGGGAGTCAAAAGTTGTACACAGATTTTCAACTGCATGGGGATCCGTGCCCCTGACCCATGTCGTTCCAAGGTCAACTAAATACTCTGGAACAGTAGTAGGCACACTATAGCTGGTGGACAACTTTGTTTGTAAATACAGCTTTATTGGCACATGGCCACACCTATTCACTTATGTGCAGACCACGGCTGCTTTCCCAGTACCATGGCAGTATTGACGGAACCTGGGTTAAGTTCTTTCCTGTAACTTCAAAATTTTTTAAAAACATTTTTTTCTTGGAAATGATGTGGCTGACCTCTGAGTCAGGGAAGCCTGGTAGTTTCCTTTGGCGGGGCCAGTGGAACACTGACAAGGCTGGGTGGTCCGTTACCTGTTGGCTGCAGAGATCTCCCAGAAAGAACCGCACCCGGGGATTGTCAAACCCTTGCCGCATATCAAACACATTGACAGTATAGCCTCTTGCCAGCAACTGCTCCACCATGTGCTGCCCCAGGAATCCAGAACCTCCAATCACTGTGCACTTATTGGCCTGCAGAAAGAAAGGGGTGGTAGGTGGTACGTGAGAATTGGAAGCTATAAAAAGCCTGGACTCACACGTTCGTGAGCCACCATAATGGTACATCCATCTGTCTGTTTGAAATTCTTCTTGCATCTAGTTGGAAGCTTTATATAACTCTGGTGTTCTATCACCAGTGGCACCCTTGTCTCCTGGGATCAGTTAAGAAGAAAAGAGAGATAGCAAATGAGACTGTGATAGATTTTGGCTGGATTGGATGATCTCATATGTGCATGCCGCATGTTTAACGATAGCAGCAGGGGACATCTCTGAAAAAAAATGAAACTACCAATGATCAAAACTAGACAATGCATAAAACACAAAAGTGATACCTTCTTGTGCCTAATAACTGATCCCTGGGGACTTTGAAGGCAAAAGAAACAGAAACAAGACAAAACACAACATGCCACCCACTCAGTTGACAATGTCCACTTTAACGATCAGAGAGAAGAAAGCAAAGTCTCTATATTCGCAGGAGAAAGTCAGTCCCTTTTCCTCCCCAACCATTACAGGGCTAGGCTGTGTGACTTTAGGCTTGTCACCCACCCCTCCCTCCCTTAGTATATCCAAGACGGTTGCTGTCTGATGGGCTCTCCTGAGCGGTTGCAGGGAGGATCAGTAAACTGTTCAACAGCCAGGCCCAGGGCTTTGATTTCCCTTCTCTGAGCAAGTCGAGGTATCAGGGAAGAGTGATGGCGTTTACATTTCAGCTTTTGCAGGGTGTGCACTTTTGTGCCTAAATTCCAGCTCTGCTAACTGGGGATAATGGAAGTACAGAGCGCCAGCTGTGGGCGTTGCAATATTCTGATACCAGGGAGGCAGTGCAAAACTGTGTCTGTTGCATGCTGATTAAGCTGGCTCCAAGGGTCTCTAAAGGAACACCTGTGATATCCCTCCCTGCTGGGGTCTTTCTGAAACCGTATCTGGGCTTCCTGAAGATGACAAACCCCCACTCTTCCTAAGCTCATCAAACTTGGGAGCGTGGAAACTAAAGACGTTAAAGAAATTCGGCTCCTGATTGGAAACCAACCAACCCCCCTATTTATTCCTTAAATACCTATAGGATTGAGACATGCAGGAGACTCAAGAGGTGCCAGGGCCCCTTCTACAGATTCACCCCTTCAACCTGGTGTGCCGTCCAGACCGGCATTTTTACTGGAGTCCCTTGGGCCACCTGGAGATGGCTATGGAGCTTTGGCATCATTTCTGTCTGGGTTTTGATTATTCCCATATACATGCAATCATACCATGGTAAATAATTTACGTTTTGACTGAAATTTCTAAGACATTCCACAGGACACAGGCAAATCAAATATGCAGTTCCATTTGATCCTCATTTGGGCCACCCCTTCTCCTTTCCTCAAGTCACCAATACCGGCAAATGCAGTTTTTTAGGTAACCCCAAGCGTCCCTGCTCCCCAGACTGATTTTTCATGGTTTGCTAAAAGCTTGACTTCAGATTCTCTTGGTCAGACTATCTGGCATCTCTAATTACAGTTGTTTAAAAGTTTGATAGTCTAATTTAAAAAAAAATCAAATAACCTTTCTATTATGTCCAGTGTAATTTCATTTCATGATTTTAAATGTGGGCAACCCTTTTTTAAAAAAAAAGATTTATTTATTTATTTGAGAGAGAAGGAGAGAGCACGTGCATGTGGCGGGGAGAGGAGGAGAGGAGGATAGAGAGATTTTTGTAATGGTGAGAACTCAACTGGCATTTACCCCAGAGGAGTCAGGTGTGTGAGGGGACAATGTCTCTAATCACGCCCATAATACTACATGGTTAGAGATCATGTGAAATAACTACTTGCTTTTTATGGCAATGAAAGATGATGCAGAGGAAGTGGGGACAGTGGACAAGAAGGAATGTGTTCTAACAAGTAAGAATAAAACTCCAAACTGAAAACAGGTAGTGAGACATAAGAATGGGTTACTGAGGGGAATTACAAAATCAACATCTTGGAAAGAGTTTTAAGAATAGAAAAGAAAGCCATCCAAATGATTTCAATTGCCCTATGATCTAGAGCTAAGAGAATGGTCTAGGCCCCTGGGTTTCTCTTAACCTGTTCTGTTTTCCCTTGTCTCTAGCAGTGGGCCTCTTTTCAGAGAAGTCTTACACAGAACATATTAAAAGGTAAGATGAAAGTGTTCTTTTTATTTGAGTAGTTTAAATTTATAACTTATATTTCTTATAAAGTCAACCAATGAGAAAGAATACCATTGATGCAACTGTTGAAATCTACATTTTTTTTTTGGCAGCTAGACTCTCACGTTAACCTTCAACTACAGAGGCACATTAGAAGCTTTGTTCTGAGCTACACACGAAGACCAGGATCATCTGGTGGTCCAGGGAACCGCCTGGGCATCTATAATTTATTAACATTTGATATAAACACATTTTACCTTGGTGTGGTTTCATTTCTGAAGTGTTAGCATTCATTAAAAGTAAATCAAAGAATCAAACCCAACATCTGCATATCTACACAAAGAACCTCCAGGGGGCCTAACAATTCCTTCAAGTCCTTTCTGACACTTGCGACACTAGATCTTAGGAGTCCTTGCTATTGCCATTATGATTACTGGGGAAGCCTTCTGCCAAGCCTAGTCTAGCCTGCTGGAGGCCACATGAAGGCAAACTGAGGCACCCAGCCGACAGCCTGCAGTTACTGCCAAGCATATGAGTGAGGCTTCAAGGAACACACACCTTAGGGGGCGTCCTCATGATGGCAGGTGAGCCCAGATGAGATAGCCAAGGACCCCCAAGCTGGGCCCACCCCGAATCGCAGAATCATGAACAAAGAAATGGATGTTGTTTTAAACCACTATGTTCTGACATTGTTACACAGCAATAAGTAACTGATAACTTAAATAAATATGTGTATCTTATATAAAAATTTAATGTAGATTGATTTAATAAATGCACCAAATACAAGTTTTGACCCACGGCTAGTATCACTGGCCTGCTCGTGGTGTTTGTGTGCTTGACTTTCTCCTTATCTGGTTTTGGTTAATCTTTTTCATGTCAGTACTTACATTTGGAATGTCTTCTGTCAAATGTGTCCCTGTGACCTGGTCTCTCATTGGCTCATCAAATGCTTGTTCCATTTCAGCTCTCAATATGGTGAATGCTTGTGCTGAAGTTTTCTCTTCATAAGACATATTTAGAGACAGACATTTATGTTACAAAACTGAAACATCTTTCAGGTGTTTGTGTTTTTGTGTGGATGTCATTCCCGTCAAGTTTTCAGCAAGAGCTAAACTATAGCTGTGGCTGTTTAAGTGAAGCCCTCCACTTAACACTCTTGTTGACGGGCTTCTCTTGGACTCAAGGGTGTAACTAGGCCCATCACTCACATACACTTGGATGAGAAGCAGACTGGAAAGGGAGTTAAATGACCTCAGTCATCATTTACAACAGAAGGAACATCTGTGGCATTGTAGCTTTTTCCATGGCACTTACATGTTCCAACTGTCCTGTTTCTCTGTATTGATCATGACACTGTGGCAGTATGGTGGGAAAATGCATGGGCCTTGGGAGTCCCGGGTTCTGGTGCCAGCCCTGCCACAAACTAGGTAAATCTGCTTAAGTCCTGTCTCTCTGCTGCAGCTGAGTTTCCCCTAAATGGAATAAGTGCTCATCCCCATGATGTGAGGGCAGGGGCTGCTGGGAGTGCAAGAATGTAGTAGGAGACAGAGCTCCTCTTCTTGGTGAAATTGAAGCCACCCTAACTAGGTGTGGAAGAACTCAGTGTCTGGGACCATCAGAAGCCCTCAGGAAGTGGTACCAGTATGGTGGGGACCGAGCGCTTCACAACTGGGAGACAGAGAAGTCTACTGGCTAACAAAGACATACAACACCAAACAGAAGAGTAGTTTATAAGAGAAGCTTTTGTGGTGGCCTTCAGGATATGCTCCTCTCTTCATTCATCCATAATACTGACTCACAAACCAAGAGCAGTGGTCAAGTCTGGGTTAGATGTATTTGGTCTTACATCTGTTTTCTTCATAGTGCTCAATGTACTTAAGTCACGGATTTCTTAACATCCGGAGATAGTGAAATCTGTGACAAAGAAAACAGTCTGTCTGCAAAAAGCTAGACTCAGAGAACACTGGGCCTGGTATGAAGTGGGAACTCACAGATCTGCTGGACTCGAGAGTACGCGCTCGGGCAGACTAGCTTCTGCTCTCTGCCACACAGACATCCATCTGAAATGCAGGAACTTCCCTGAGGGCCAACGGGTGTATTACACTTTGGCAGTGCTACGCTCACAAATACCCACTGCTGGCTTCTTACTCTATTTCCCAGATGCTTGAAGAAGCACGAGGAAATGAGAGGACAGGTGGTACTTGGAGTGATGTGGCCATAAGCCAACGAACACCCAGAGCCATCAGAAGCTAGAAGAGGCAAGGAAGTCTCCTCCCTTAGTGCCTTCAGGGGGAGCATGGCTCTGGAGACACCTTCATTTCAGACTTCTGGCTTCCAGAACTGGGAGAGAAGACATTTCTGCTGTCTTACTCCACTGAGTTTGTGGTTTTTTGTTACAGCAGCCAGAGGAAATTAAAACAAGTATTCTTGCAGTTCTGAAGTCCAAATAGCACAGCTGCCAATTCCATAGTCAGCTGTACTATTAGAAAAGCAAGAAGCCTTTAAGCCTGTTCCCCACTTGATCTCTAGGGAAAGATCTGGGAGGTGAAAAAAGAAACCCATTTTGCTGCCATGATCCATACCGTTCAAACAGTGCTCACTCAGTCCTCAGCAAACCAGCCTCCTATAGAAACAAAAACAAAATCAAATCTACTTTGTCTCAGATTATATACAAATTATTTTAAAAGTCTGTAAATACTATGAACCAGTTCAGAATGTTCGTGATAATTTAATTGTCTCTAGGGACTAGGGTACCCAAGACTAGCTCAGGAAATGAGTCAGATTCCACTGGTAATCGCCCCAACCTAAATCCCCCATTTGATATACACTCAGATTAAAATGAACACCAAGAATAGATCTGATTGAATAGACATTTCTTCAAAAAAACATATACTTTTACAGATGGCAATGAGCAGTTGAAAAGATGCTCCATATTACTAATGATCAAGGAAATGCAAATCAAAACCACAATGAGATACCACCTCACACCCATTAGGATGGCTATTATCAAAAAACCCCCAGCAAACAGAAACTGACAAGTGTTGATGAAGCTGTGGAGAAACTGGAACTCCTGTGCACTGCTGCTGGGACTGTGAGAGATAGCATGCGGTTCCTCCAACAACGAAACATAGAATCACCACAGGATCAAGGAACTCCATGTCTGGGTATATAACCCAAAAAACTGAAAGCATAAATTTGAACAGGTATTTGTATACCCCTGTTCACTGGCACCACTATTCACAATAGCCAAAAGGTAGAAGTGACCCAAGTGACCATCAGTGGATAAGTAGATAAACAAAATGCAGTATTATTCTGCCTTAAAAAGGAAGCAAATTCTGGCAACTATGGAATGGGAGAAAACATCGGCAAACCATGTATCTAATAAGGGTCTTTAAAAAATGGGCTAAGGACTTGAATAGATATTTCGCCAAAGAAGACCTACAAATGGCCAATGGGTACATGAAAAAATGCTCAATGTCACTAATCATTAGGGAAATGCAAATCAAAACCATATGAGATATCACTTCACTCCTGTTCACTCAGGATGGCTGTTATCAAAAAAAAAAAAAAAACAAAAGATAAGTGTGGGTGAGGATGTGGAAAAATTGGAAGCCTTGCACACTGTTGGATGGAATGCAAAAATGGTACAGCTCCTATGGAAAATGGTATAAAAGGTACTCACAAAATTAAAAATACAACTACCATATGATACAGTAATTCTACTCCTGGGTATATATCCAAAAGAATTGAAGCCAGGATCTCAAAGAGGTAAACATTAGCCCTCCTTTGCTCATTAGAGCAATATTCACAATGGCCAAGATGGAAACAACCTAAATATTCATTAACAGTTGAATGGATAGAGGAAATGTGGTCTAACCATACAATGGAATACTATTCAGCCTTAAAAAGGAATGAAATTCTATAATATGCAACAACACTGATGAACTTTGACGACATTATACGAAGTGAAAGAAGCCAGTCACAGAAAGACAAATACAGCATATTCTACTTATATGAGGTATCTAAAACACCGTGGAAGTGCTTCTGAGCTCTGATGAAGGTAAACCCGGAGCAGGGAGGCTGGCCCACGGTGATCCCTGAGCCAAGTTCTCAAGGCCTTGGAGGAGTGAGTCAAACACAGGGGTTGGGTGTCCTGAAAGATTCCATGGCCAGGGATGGGAAGGACAAGATGATGACACAGAGGCAGCATGTTCTGGCAACTGTGACAAGTTGTGTCACAGCAAGTGTGAAGCAAGACTGGGAGCAAAGTTGAGAATAGGAAGGGGCTGTGTGTCAGGTTAAGGGGTTACACTAAGAGGATATGGGGGAGCCCCAGGAAGTTGTAAGTAGGGCAAGTGTTAAGATCAGAAGCATCACTCTGGCTGCTGTGTGAAGAAGAGATTTTACCCAGGTCTAAGGCTTTGGGCATGCTGGGTGGGGGAAAGAGCCAATCAAAAAGCTGCCAAATGTCAAGTCCTTTTACATCTAAATATATTAGGCCATTAAGCTACCAAAAACAAGGAGACACCCTGGCTCAGAGAGGTCAGCCGACTTGGTGAAAGTCATGCAGATGTGGCAGGACCAAGGCGGAACTTGGGGCTGTTTTCTCTACTCTGCCAGGGTGCCACCCCGCACGCTGAGTGGGAAGCAGGGTGCAGAGAGACGGGATGTATAAGGATTAGCAGATCCCAAAACCGGGCACGAGGCTCAGATGTCAGGCTGAGTCTGGACTTTACTCAGTAGTCCCGGGAAAAAATAGCAAAGGGTCAGCAAACACTTTCACTTAATGGTGCTAATATATGTCATGCCTTTCTGAGCCTGAGAAATTTATGCTCTGTCCCCTCCCTCCCTAAATACTGCCCCAATGCCCAGAGGGAAAGCAGGTAAGGGCTGGGAACCCTCTTACACTGGGCTAGCTGCAGAGGGCAGATTCTGGATCTCCAGCTCCACTGTTTCGGCCCATACCGTTGCACATCCCCCTTGTAATTCTCCAAGCACGCATGCATCCAGGAGCTGGCTCTTTGACAAGATCAATAAAATCAATAAACTTCTGGCAAGGCTCATAAAAAAAGAGATGACCCAAATAAGCAAAATCACTAATGAAAGAGGAGAAATAACAACCAACACCAGAGAAATACAAACAATTGCAACAGAATATTATGAAAACCTATATGCCATTGGACAACTCAGGTTGGACAAATCAGAAGAAATGGGTAAATTCCTAGAAACATATAACCTACCAAAACTAAGCAGGAAGAATTAGAAAATTGGAACAGACCAATTACCAGCAATGAAATTTAATCAGCAATCAAAAAACTCCGAACAAGCAAAAACCCAAGACCAGACGGCTTCACGGGTAAATTTTACCTATTTTTCTCAAGTTATTCCAAAAAGTACAAGAGGAAGGAAAACTACCAAATTCATTATATGAGGTCAGTGTCACCCTGATACCAAAACTAGATAAAGATACCATAGCAAAAGAGAACCACAGGCCAGTATTGCTCATGGATATAGATGCAAAAAATCCTAAACAAAACCTTAGGAAACCAAATCAAACCATACACCACGATCAAGTGGGATTTATTCCTGGGATGCAAGGGTGGTTCCATATTTGCAAATCAATCAACATGATATATCACATGAATGAGAATAAAACCCATATGATTATTTCAATAAATGCAGAAAAAGCATTTGACAAAGTACAACACCCATTCATGATAAAAACCCTCAACAAAGTAGGTCTAGAGGAAACATGCCTCAATATAATAAGGGCCTTAAATGGAAAACCCACAGTTAACATCATACTCAATGGGAAAAAACTGAGAGCTTTTCTCCTAAGGTCAGGAACAAGAAGACAAGGATGTCCATTCTCACCACTTTATTCGACTACTCGAAGTCCTAGTCACAGCAATTAGACAACATAAAGAAATAAAAGGTATCCAAACTCGTAAGGAAGTAGTGAAACTCTCACTATTTGCATTTTACATGATACTATAAACAGAAAACCCTAAAGAGTCTACCAAAAAACTATGAGAACTGAAAAGTGAATTCAGTAAAGTCATAGGATATAATACTAATGTACAGAAATCTGTTGCATTTCTATGTACCGATCATGAAGCAGCAGAAAGTGAAATTAACAAAACAATCCCATTTACAATTGTACCAAAACAATACAATATCTAGGAATACACTTAACCAAAAAAGGTGAAAGATCTGTACTCTGAGAACTATAAAAAGTGATGAAAGAAATTCAAGATGACGCAAAGAATGGAAAGATGTTCCATGCTCATGGACTGGGACAATAAGTATTTTTAAAATGTCTATACAACCCAAAGCAATCTATACATTTAATGCAATCCCTATCAAAGTACCAACAGCATTTTTTCATAGAACTAGAACAATTCTAAAATTTGTATGGACCCACAAGAGACTTCGAATAGCCAAAGCAATCTTGAAAAAACAAAACAAAAACCAAAACCGGAGGTATCATAATCCCAGATTTTAAGTTATATTACAAAGTGGTAGTAATTAAAACAGTGTGGTACTGGTATTAAAATAGAACACATAGATCCATAAAATAGAGTAGAAAACCCAGAAGTAAACCCACAAGTATGTGGTCAATTAATCTTTGACAAAGCAGGAAAGGATATGCAATGGGAAAAAGACTGTCTTTTCAACAGATGGTGTTGGGAAAACTGGACAGCCACAAGCAGAAGAATGAAACTGGACCACTTTCTTGTAATATGCACAAAAATAAACTCAAACTTTAGATTAAAGACGTAAATGTGAGAACTGAAACCCTAAAAATCCTTGAAGAGAGCACAGGCAGTAATCTTTCTGACATCAGACATAACAACACTTTCCTGGATATGTTTCCTGAGGCAAGGGAAATAAAAGCAAAAATCAAATATTGGGACTATATCAAAATAAAAAGGTTCTGATCAGCAAAGGAAACAATCAACAAAACTAAAAGGCAAACTATTGAATGGGAGAAGATATTTGCAAATGACACATCTAATAAAGGGTTCATATCCAAATATATAAAGAACTGATACAACCCCACCTGCAAAAAACAAATAATCTAATTAAAACATGGGCTGAAGACATGAACAGACATTTCTGTAGACATCCAGAGGGCCAACAGACACATGAAAATATGCTGAACGTCACTGATCATCAGGGAAATGCAAATCAAAACTACAATGAGGTATCACCTCAGCTTTCAGAATGTCTAAAATCAACAACATAGCTAACAAGTGTCGGCAAGGATGCGGACAAGGGGGAATTCTCCTGCACTGTTAGTGGGAATGCAAACTAGTGTAGTCACTCTGGAAAACAGTATGGACATTCCTGAAAAAATTAAAACTAGAACTACCCTATGATGCAACAATTGCACTAGTGGGTATTTACCCAAAGAACAAAAATAAAAATTCAAAGGGATACATGCACACTGATGTTTACGGCAGCATTATTTACCATATCCAAGATATGGAAACAGTCTTAGTGTGCATCGACTGATGAATGGATAAAGAAGATGTAGTCTATATACACACAATGGAATATTACTCAACCATCAGAAAGAATGAAATCTTGCCATTTGCAATGACATGGATGTAGCCGGAGAATATTATGCTAAGAGAAATAAATGAGAGAAAAACAAATACCATATGATTTCACTCATATGTGTGATTTAAAAAACAAAAACAAATGAACATGGGAGGGGGTAAAATGAGAGGCAAACCAAGAAACAGATTCTTAACTATAGAGAACACACTGATGGTCACCAGTGGGGAAGTAGGCGAGGGGATGAGTTACATAGGTGATGGGGGGTAAAGACTGCACTTATCATGATGGAAAAAAAAACCCCACAATAAAATAAAATTTAAAAAAGAAAACAACAACAACAACAAAAACAGTCTCCAAGCATCCCCTCACACTTCTAAAATTCTTGTGTGACTTTGCTCACGACAGCGTCTCGGCCTGACTGTTTGGGTGTCAAAAAGAGTCTATTCGATGACCTCTCCCTAATGCTCGCTCATATCTCTTTCACTCCCTTAAAAGTCCGTTCCCAAGCTCCCACCTCACCTTCCTGGGCTGCTTTTAGCCAGGAGAGAAGTGATCCTCTCTTAAAATCGGTTCGGGGGAGGGGCGGTACTCTAGAATGGGCACTCTCCAAGGAAGAGCCTCAGCTGGATTCGGTTTCTAAGTCCCAGTCGTCTAAACCTCTGTGACATTCCCGTTCCCTTCTCTGGGTCTCGGTGGCCCCTTGAGTAGTCTCCGCTCTGACACGCAAGGGCACGGTCTTCTCTGGCCCCTTGAGTAGTCTCCGCTCTGACACGCAAGGGCACGGTCTTCTCTGGCCCCTCTGGCCCTAATTCCGGAAGCCCCGACCGAAGGCCCCTCCCAGCCCCCTACCCTCCCGCCCTGTAGCCATTAGAAGGCAGCCTCCAAGGGCGAGGTCGTGGTCCTTACCCGTCCGCGGGCGATCCCCGGCCAGCCTCAGCGCGCCCTCCGCTTGCACCCAAAGACCTCCGGCCCCGGGGGCCACCCTTTTCTCCCCGCCCGCATGAGCAGAGGATCTGGCGAGACACCTCCGCCGAGAGGATTGGCTCAGCTCCGCGCCGGCTCAGCCAATCGGTGCCCCTAACAGGATCCTGCCCAATGAAGCCAGGTCTCGGCTGTGCGCGCACAGCCCGGAAGCCCCGGGCCTGGCTTCTGTCCGACTAGCCCCACCCACCGCAGCCCTACGCCAATGGGGGGCGGCGGCGGCAAGCGGGCCGCCAATGGGGAGCGGCGCCCCGCGCGCGGGGCGGTGGGAACAGCGCCGAGTCCGTGTGTACGTCGGTTGCCGTAACAACGGGCAGCGGAGTCCATCGGCAATGGTGAGTGGGGGCCACCCTTTGGTGCCCCGCGCCCAGAGGTTGAGCTCTTCCCAGGCCTCACCTGGCCCTGCCAGCCCTCCTGCGCCGTTCGTGGCTTTGGACTGACCCCACTTCCTCTGAGCTCTTTCCCGGAAGGGTACGGTAGAGACGCTGGCCGCCCAGCCGGGCCTGTGATTCTCCGCTGCCTCCCCGTCATCAAGTCTGCGCCCACCCATCCCTCGGGCTCCCTTGGCCTTCCCTGCGAGCCCCCTCGGTGACCGTCCTTGGTCAAAGAAAACTCGGGTTACCCGCATGCGCAGATCCTTCAGACCCTGACCTGCTGGCCGCCTTGCGCTACCAAAGTTTACCCACAGATCCGGGGGGAGGTTTATTATGTTTGATTTTTAATGTGCATTCTAAATAATTCGGGACATTCGGGAGACGTTTTGAGCTTCTTGAAGGAGGCACAGATGTGTCGAGTGGATGGATTTTTATTATTCGGTATTGACAGAATATACACCTTAGCTACGTAGTAATATTTGGCCAAATGTAGAAGTAATCACAAAGTCAGACTACATAGAGCGAAGCAGAGTACTGCCAGCCAGTGTTGTAAGGACATATCTAGAATTAGGATCCCCAAATTCAAGGGCAGCTGATTATCTGTACAGTTATCCACAGTCAGCTCCTTGGCTAGATCTCTTTGGGGATAATTTTCAGTAAGAGATATCCAAAGGAACAAAGGGTCCCCTTGCTTCTAGAAACAATGGGAAAGAAGAGGGAGGGATAGAGGTGCATGGAAAGATTCATTTGCCTTTCCAGGAAAGCATTGTTCTTTCCTGTTAAGCAAACCTTTGGAATTGCTTGGTGTAAATATTTTTAAAATGCTTTGTAACTATTTTATGTAAAATATGGATTGTATTACATAATATTGTGCTTCTGTGTTTGTAAAATATTTAAGGCCTCTAACTTTAAGAAGGCAAGCATGGCATCATCTACCCAGCGAAAAAGGATGAGTCCTAAGCCAGAGCTTACTGAAGAGCAGAAACAGGAAATCCGGGAAGCTTTTGATCTCTTTGATGCTGATGGAACCGGGACCATAGATGTTAAAGAACTTAAGGCAAGTCCTTTACATTCCCACTGTGCTGCCTTGCCTGTCCTCTACTTCTTAGAGATTTTATTTTATTTTATTTTATTTTATTTTTAAGATTTTATTGATTTATTTGATAGAGAGAGACACAGCGAGAGAGGGACTACAAGCAGGGGGAGTGGGAGAGGAAGAAGCAGGCTCCCCACTGAGCACAGATCCTGATGCAGGGCTCAATCTCAGGATCCTGGGATCATGACCTGAGCCGAAGGCAGACGCTTGATGACTGAGCCACCCAGGCGCCCCAGCCTTTCCTCTCCTTCTTTGTCTTCTTTCCCTGTCGCTGCTCTACCCCTTTTGCCCTCTTCTCCCAGCAAAAGGTAACAGCGGAGGATGTTCTATGCTCTGTTTTCCTGTCTTTATTGACCTCAAGCATTATAAAATAAAACTGAGCACAGATATCAGTCTGCATAATGTTATAGTGTTCCCAAGCATTTCAACATGATTGTGTCAGATGCTAGCTTAATGTTCTCAGTGCTGTCATTTTCGCCGCTGCTAGGTTTAGATGTGCATATTGAGATGATACTGTTTTCATTGTAGGTGGCAATGAGGGCGCTGGGCTTTGAACCCAAGAAAGAAGAGATCAAGAAGATGATAAGCGAAATTGATAAGGAAGGAACGGGAAAAATGAACTTTAGTGACTTTTTGACTGTGATGACTCAGAAAATGGTAAGTTAGCTAGGATAACCAGCATATTTTCCATGCACAATAGTGAACAAATTCGAATCTAGATATAAAAATGTCTTCATCAAAGAAAAGTGAATACAAACTGGAGAGTTCAGCTGAAAAAGGATGGTATTTATGAGTGACAATTAGGATGCTTACGTTCTACTCGGCTTTCTTAAAGGCCACAAAATCACAGGAGAAGTCAGTTTACCCTCTGTAAACCCCTAACAGTACTACCGCCGTCACTCCTGTGATTATTTTTCTCCAGCTGATATGTCACTGTGATAACCACAAGCAGGAAACCCTGCAAATACCAGCCTGACAAGATGAAATGCCTATACTTTAAAGGCCAAAATTCTTTTCTCTCCCATTTCTTATTCTGGGCAGCTTTAGCCTGAGGGCAGGTTACTTCAACAGCTGTGCTTTTTACTGCCCCGGGCATTTGGCCTTTCAGCACTTTCACCCATTGTCTAGTCCCTCAGGAGTCACCGTTTTACAGGATCCAGAGGGTCAAGACAGACTACGTCACCTGAAGAGTCCACCTCACTCCCCAGGCTCTGTGTTTATGTTCCCCTTAGGCCATTGCCCTTTCGTCGCCTTTCTGGCTCCTCTTTTGTCTGGCTCTTCTATGCTCGACTGGCCTGTGGAAAAGTTGCTCCATGTGTGTGTCTCAGGCCACGGGTCTGTTCCTACTGTGATAATTCTGTTGCTTTGAAAACATCTAATCCTACCTATACATTTTTTTGTGTGCGCTAATTTATGAGATCAGGAAGCTTAACATTCTGTAACTACCTAGTAAAGCCGTCCCGCATTGAAGGTTGGTTCCCAAATTGCTCTTATTAGAGGGGTTCTCTCCATCTTTAGCTACTTTTCAGGAATGTCTGGAGTTTCAGTTCTTGGAGATTTTCCTTTCTTCCTCTTTTAGAGTACTTGGGGTCCCAATGACTCTCTGTGATCCCAGAACGAGTTAAGTAGTCCTCTCTTTCCTCCCTGCATCTCCCTACCCCCGCCAAGACGATCCCTCTTCCACCAGCTTAAGCAGTATATTTCCCCTAGCTTTTTTTTTTAAGATTTTATTTATTTATTTGACACAGAGCAAGAGAGAGATTACAAGTAGGCAGAGAGGCAGGCAGAGAGAGAGGAGGAAGCAGGCTCCCCGCTGAGCAGGGAGCCCGATGCGGGCCTCGATCCCAGGACGCTGGGATCATGACCTGAGCCGAAAGCAGAGGCTTTAACCCACTGAGCCACCCAGGCGCCCTATTTCCCCTAGCTTTAACTCTACCCTCTACTCCTATTTCTCTTTGGTTGGTACAGAAAGAGTGTTTTAAGTCAATCCTTTATATTTCCTTTTTAGCCTCTGTGTTTATAGTAATGTCACTGATTTGTCCTCTTCTACCCTGGATGATGTGTGATCTCCCGTGAGCTAGGACTTAATGTCATGAAGGCTATCATCAAGACCATGTAAAGGGGTTCGGTGTTACTGGGGATGCTGCATGAATAATTGCTCCTGTGTTTTCTGTTTTACTTGTTAAGTCTGAGAAAGATACCAAAGAAGAAATTCTGAAAGCTTTCAAGCTCTTCGATGATGATGAAACTGGGAAGATATCATTCAAAAATCTAAAGCGCGTGGCCAAGGAGTTGGGTGAGAACCTCACTGATGAGGAGCTGCAGGTTTGTAAGGCATTAGACCGGAGCTCAATTCCTGCTTGGAGCCCCGTTGTGACTTTTCTGAGTTTCATTTTCTCTGCTGTGAGTCCTACTGTGAAGGAAAAATAGTGTTCTCTTATCCCTCTGTTCCACTTAATTTCTCCTTTGATAGCGTGACAAACCTATGGGCCCTGCTCCCAGAAAAATGCACATGTACATCTTTATTAACTATTTTAGGTTTTAGGAATCCCCTTGGTCTTCAGGTTCCCTTCTAGATGGTATGTGTGACAGAGCATTGCTGGATTTTTAAATAACCTTTTGGGAATCAAGCTGTTACAAAAAGTACATTATTTGCATTGGGTGGACCACAACAGTCTGTTCATGTAACATCATAAAGACCTATTGCTCAGTCATAATTTAGTTTCGTTTATGAATAATCTAAGCTGATTTTTCATCATCCTGCAGGAAATGATCGATGAAGCTGATCGAGATGGAGATGGAGAAGTCAATGAGCAGGAGTTCCTGCGCATCATGAAAAAGACTAGCCTTTACTAAGATCAGTCTCTTCTTTTCATATTGTGTGAAACCTGGGTTTTGAAAACATAAACTATTTTCTCCTACTGACCTCCCTGTATAACTTCGGTAACGATCCTGAATCTCTTTTAGGAATCTGAAAGTGCTCTTTGACATTTAAGTTCTTTGTAAGGTGATCTGCTGATTGCTTCAATTCTTCAGAGCAAAATAAGAGCACATTAGGGTGGTGAAAAGGGTCTTAAAGCTTTCACCCACCTGCATTTCTGCCTTTTATCACCTCACTCTTTCATGCATTTCCACACTGATGCCACCACAGAATGACTTCTCAGACAAGCACACGTTGTACCCATGCCACCAGAAGCAGGGGACATCTCCTTGATGTTTCTAGTTATAACTGACAGCTGACTGCAGCTTTCTTTTATAAAACCCAGTGAACTTGTGTGCATTTGGATGTGTGTTTGTGCTATTTGTTTTGTCTTAAAAATAAAGCCTTTCTTATTTTAAGCTTTTGTTCTCTAGGGATGAGTTCTTTGGCCTTGACTATGAGTTCACCTTCTAAACCACTGTGTTGAAAGCGGCCTGGTAGATCCCCAACTCCTTCCCAGTCCATGGACAGAAAATGAAATCATCCTTTACTATTGAATTGTTTCTTGCCTCGGGAATCTGTCAGGGTTAAAACTAGCAGAATTTCCATTTATCTACACCTAAATGCTGCCTTAAAAATAGTTTGGGCAAAGTGTAAGGCTGGGAGTCCCATTGATAATCTGTGCTTGGACAAATTGGGGAAAGGCAAGGTAGTGTGACGGTAGGTTGAATTCAGCCAACCTCTGGTCAGTGTCTCAGAACTCTGTGTTAGGTTGGGCTGAGTGACCTTGTCCGGCCCCCTCTTGGCCCTGCATGGGATGTCCTAGAAGAAAAGCCCTGGCAGATAAAATTAAAGTCTCTGCCCCAGGCTGAGGGTGGGCAACAAGAATGGCCAAGGGGAAATGGAAAACCTGGAGATGGAGAGAATAGGTTTTAAACTTCTGGGGGCAACCTAATCCCAGGATGGGGTTGTCTGATATAGATAGCAGAGAACACCTAAGTCGATTTGAATTTCAGATCAATTTTTTCAGTATAAATATATCCCATTTGGACTTTTTGTTATTTGTCCATTGTTGATCTGAAATTTAACTTGGGTTTCCTGTATTTCAAGTGGTACCCCTACATGGGGAGCAGGTAAAGAGGCATGACCCTGGGCCTCATCCCTGGACACTTGCATCCTGAAGAACTTGGGAACCCTCCAGACAAGTTTGCAGAGGGATTATTCCCTGAGAAACACTGGGGTGTGGTGGGGGGAGCCCAGAGTAGCCTCAGACCGGGGTTCTCTCATGGGCTCCACCACTTTCCGGCTGGGTAACTGGGGACAAACTCCTTCTCTAAGTGCCTCAGGGGAGAAGAATTGTGCTTAAGTCAGAGTTACTGAGGACCCAAGGCCAACACACAAAGGGCCAAGAAGTCATTTCAGAAGTGTTTGTTCTCAATCTCTTTTCCTTGGTGTGATCGTCACATAGCTTTGTTGTTAGATGTGGGTCCGTGAAGCTTTTATGTTTACTGTCCCCCAAAGCCGAGTTGACAGCATTTACCGGGAGGGTTTGACCTTTTTCATATTGCTGTTTTCTAATAAGAGGCATATGATCTGATAAAAGAGATACAATATTGGAAAGGAGTGAGAAGACTGGGCCCTACTTCCCATTTTACTGTTAACTGTCACCCTGGAAACATTCTTATCTCCTCCTCCTTAATGTTGTCATAAATGAAATAGAGTCAGGACTACTGGGGGGAAGGGAGAGTGATGAGTAACATGTTATCCTTAAGGAAAAAAACAAGCATAAGGTACTCATCGTATTGGTGCCTGGGAGCCACTTTAAAATAGGTTTGCCATTGCTCAGTGGAAGGGATGGGGATAGAAGGAGCAGCACAGATCAGTGGGTGTGGGACTGGAACAGAGTCCCATGAGGGTCAAGCATATGAGGACAGAGAGGCAGCTGGGACTGCTTCATGTGGAGGCAGAAGAGAGGGCTGCAAGGGGTAGGGGAATGTGGATGGAGAGAGGGCTGGGGTCAGTTTATGAAGGGCTGGAACAGACAGTTGAAGGAAATGGAGGGGATGGGGAAGAAACGGGAGGAGAGGTCAGTGCAGGTATAGGTGATATAGAGAGTTGTAGAGCAGGTGGAGGATAATGGAGAGGAGAGAGGGGCAGAGTCAGCTCAGGTGGGGTTGGACCAACAAGTGTAAGGCAGATGATAGGGCGTGGGGACAGAGAAGTAGAAGTTTCTGTGATGCCGGACCAGGGAAAGGTAGGAGTAGTTAGGTAAGATGTGGAGGGTGGAGGGTGGGTAGGGAGGACGAGTCAGACTACTCTGCCTACTCAGTTCGCGGGGAGGATCTACAGAGCTGGAGGGGAGTGGAAGATGTTGGGAAGGGAGAAAGAGGGAATAGGAGTCTACTAGAGAGAAGAATGGAGAGTTGGGTAGGTTGGAGTGAGGGAGATAGTTCAACCGAGGAAGAATTAGAAAGATCCCGGAGAATGAGAAGGGTTTGGGAAGTAGAGGGCCCAAGGCCAGTCCATGAGGGCAGGAAAGAGTGATTCATGTGAGGGGAGAGAGAGGGCAGTCAAAGGGAGCAAATGTCAGTTTCTGTATAGATGGGCTGTTAGGGGCTTGCAGCGGGGTGATGGGGAGGTGGAGGGAGCAGAGGCCGGTTCATGTGGGGCTGGACCAGGTAGCTGTAGGGGAGTGGGGGTGGGGTTTGACAGAGAGAGCACAGAGATTGGTTCATGAGAGTAGGGGGCAGAAGAGAGGGGAAGGGGGGAAGAGATTCCTTCATGTGGAGTTGAGGGGAACGAGAGCAGAGGTTAGTTCATGTGAGGGTGGAGTAGAGAAATGGAGGGGTGTGGTAGGATGGAGAACAAGAGACAGCATTTCATGTTGAGCTGGGTATTGGGAAGGAGAGGCAGCTGAAGTTGATTGATGTATAATAGACCAGGGAGAGTCATAGGGAGGTGGCAGGGATGTGATAAAGAGGAAGCAGAAGTGCCTTCATATGGAGCTGGGACAGAGAGGTGTAGGGGGTGCAAGGGTGTGGATGGAGAGGGAGCTGGGGTCCCTTCCTAGGAGGATGCAGCAGAGAGATCCAGGGAGATGGCGGGAATGGGGGCTTTAGGGAAGGGATGGAAAAGGAGAAGTCAGTTTCTGTTGGGCTTTGTGGGCCTCCCTAGTATCTCAGGGATATAGTGAACTTCCTTGAAAAGACACTCCAGTGGAATAGTCTTTTCTTTGCTCCAAAGTGTTCCAACTGCTAGGAACAGCTGTTTTAATTGATAGCCATACTGAGGCTTGATATAAGTAAAATCTATCTCAGAAAGTTGTTTAAAGAAAGGAGGTAGCTCAATTCAGACATGAAATTGATGCTGGACCCAGGATGTTGATAGGGCATTAAAGGGCAGAAATGTACATTGGGTGCCTTGGGGCCCCTCTTGGGGTCTGTTCATCTTCTATCAGATTTTATTTTATTTTATTTTTAAAAGATTTTATTTATTTATTTGACAGAGAGAGAGAGAGAGAGAGAGAGAGAGAGTGCACGCACAAGCAGGGGGAGAGACAGAGGGAGAAGCAGACTCCTCGCTGAGCAAGGAGCCCGACACTGGGCTTGATGTGGGGCTTGATCCCAGAACCCTGGGATCATGACCTGAACTGAAGACAGACGCTTAATCGACTGAGCCACCCAGGCATCCCTTCTATCAGATTTTAAATGCTTGTTTTTGTCACACTTTCAAATACTAAGAGTTTTGGCAGCACACTCAAAGGGAATAATACATTCAAAGCAGCACTTTACCAACAGTTAAAACTCAGGCACACCTCCACAGTCATCTCACTACACACTGAAACGTCCCTTTGACTAGAACTTCTTGCTCCCTTCCAAAGCCAAGTTCCTCCACAGTCCAAGTACTACCCCCTCTTTTTTTGAGCCCCCCATGGCCATTGTGATAAGTGTCTCGTAGAAAGTGGCTCCCTCCTCTATTCCATGTCTCAGGACCTGCTCAGCTCAACATCCTATATTCTAAGGTCACTGGAGCATTGCACATCTTCAGCTGTAGCAAAAGTAGTCAGTGTGCATTGATCACAGCTGTGAAGTAGTAACAGTGCATTAGTGGTGGGCCATGCTGTGACATAGTGGACACATTTGGTGACATAAATCTCCATCAGCCACCCCTAAAACTCTCACAGAGGCTCCATCACCACCAGAACTTGTCTTCTCTAGCTTTTTCTTGCTGACCCCCAGTTTTCTCTTCTAAGCCTCCTAGTGACCATTGCATTTCTCCTTTTGCTTTCTAATTGCTACCATTTAGAGACTTGTAATTTTTGTTTCTTTTATCCTCTTTACCCTGAACATCTAGTAACGTCACCAAGTTTATCGCACAGTAGTCACTCTGTTCCAGCCTTTCCTTTTTCAGTTCTGAAGCTACCGCCTCAACCCAAATTTGTTTCTCCTTCCTTGCCATCATGGGACCTGGGATCGCTACAGTGCTGTGTCTGCCCCTGTCTAGACTTCCTGGCAACCATTCATTCCTTGGAACCCCTGGGATCCAACAACTTCACCACTCGCCTGGATGTTCTGCCATCTCGCCTCTCTTCCCTCCAGCCTTTTTGAGCTTGAAAAATCAATCCTCTTGAAGGAAAATGCCAACAAAAGAGGATTTATTTTCTTTCAGAAAGTTGCTCTTTTTCTTCCTTGCACTGACTAAAAGGCTTTTTACTTATCTGTCTTCAGCAGTTTTTGAAAGCTTCAATCCATTTTCGGCTTTAGCCTCCCTGAGATTTTTCTTTGGGAACCACATTATTGCTTTTTTATAAAACAATGCATTATTAGATGTGTCCTCTCCTTCTATCTTTTATATTTATTTATTCATTCATTCATTTAGCCAATACTTAACAAACACGCAGGCCTTGACCCAGGCCCTGAACTGAAAGAAATACAGTTGCTAGCTTCATGGGTTTTACACTCTAGTGAGTGATTGAAGGGGTGCTATTCTAGACACCATGGTGAGGGAAGATCTCTCTGTGGAGATGACATTCTAGCAAAGACCTGAAGCCATGTGGAAATCTGGAGAAAGAGTACCAGGCAGAGAAAATACCAAGTGCAAAGTCCCTGAGGCAGCAGCAACCTTAGTGTGAGTAAGGAACGATGAGGAGGTTCATGCAGCTGCAGCAAAGTAAGGAAAGTGCAAAATGGCAAATTGCAGAAGGAGGCAGGGGTTGGGGAAGTTAAGGCCTTGTAAACCCCCAAAGTAAGGGTTATGTTGTGTCCGTGATGGGTGGCATATATCTTTTCACAGTATTAACTTATTTAGAGGTCTCCCTGCATAGCTACATGGCTGACTTAGAATTTTTAAGAAGATTTTATTTATTTATTTGTCAAAGAGAGAGAAAGAGAGCACAAGCAGGGGGAGGGGCAGAGGCAGAAGGAGAAGCAGGCTTCCTGCTGAGCAAGGAGCCCGATGTGGGACTCGATCCCAGGACCCTGGGATTATGACCTGAGCCAAAAGCAGATGCTTCACCGACTGAGCCACCCAGGCATCCCATGACTCAGAATTTTTTTTTAACTTGGATTATTTGAGATTGAGAAATTTCTGGGGCAACTTTTGCTCTGAAATGTGAAGCAATAGAGGCAGATTTCTCCTTTTAAGAATTCCCATCTTTAAGCAGCCACATTCCTTTCTAGAGTCTCTAGCAGTGGAATCACAAATTATGTTCTGTGCTATTTTGCTTCCTGCCTTTTTCCCAGATCCTCAAAATGTCATTACTATTTTCTCCCAAATTCTGCCCCACAGCCAATTCTCTCTTGCTGGTCAGGTTTAATAGATCATTCTAGGGAGAGTGGCTTATTAACTCCCAGAGCTAGGATTTCCCAAGCTCCTTATGGTTTAGAAAGGACTTGATCTTTGCATTGTGAGTGTTGGGCATGGATAATTATTACCCCATTTTTACATATAAAGCAATTGAGGCTCAGGAAGGTTAAATATGAAAGCCAAGACTCAAGCTGAGTTTCTGACTATAAAGCTCATGTTTTTTTTACTCTAGCACTCTTCTCTCTAAGACAATTTGCTTCTTATTTCAATGAGTTTAATACTTTCAAGTGGAAACTGGTTGGTTTATCCTATTCTCTTTCTCTCTGGTTTGGCTTACATGATTTCTATCTTAATTTCTCACTTAGAATTTTGATTGTCTACAACACCCATCGGGATAATTACTTAAATGCACCACAGCTTCCTGGTATAGATTTAGACCCCCAAAGAGGTTCACATGACCAGTGCAATGATTAAGTTTATGTATCAACTTGACTGGGTTACGGGATGTCAAACATTACTTTAGGTGTTTCTCTGATGGTGTTTTGCTAAGAGTAACATCTAAATCTATAGACTGAGGAAAGCAGATTGTTTTTACTAATGTGGGTGGGCCTCATCCAATTACTAGAAGGTATGAATTTAACAAAAATGTTGACCCTTCCCCAGTAACAGAGAAAGAATTCCTCCTTCGAACTGGAACAGTGGCTTTTTTTTTTTTTGCCTTTGAACTCAAACTGAAACGTCAGCTCTTCTTGGCTCTTGAGCCTACCAGGCTTCAGACTGGAACTGCACCATTGGTTCTGCTGGTTCTTAGACCTTCACACTCAAACTGAAACTTACATCATTGGCTTTCTTGGACCTCCAACTTGATGATTTACCCTGCAAATCTCTATAATCGTGTGAGCCAATTCCTTATAATCCATCCATCCATCCATCCATCTCTATCTCTGTCTGTCTCTGTCTAGATATATAGATAGATAGAAAAATAGATAGATATAATATGTATATGTATACGTATAATCTATTGGTTCTGTTTCTCTGGAGAACCCCAACAAATACAGCCAGCAGAGGGCAATCTCCTATCAAACACTGCCTGTTTCCCATTTCCCATTTGGAACTCTTAAGCAATTGTTCCCTTCAAAGGGGAGAAAATCTTTCTAATTCTCCCCCCCCAGACAATAGAAGGTAACTGCAGAGAGAGAAAGGAGCATAAAGAGCTGTTGGTGTATGTGTATCCCCAGAACAGGTCTGAGGCCTCCTGGGAAATGCGTTCTGCATGAAATAGACACCAAAGTTCTGCAGGAAATCAAAGACCACATTATAATCAGTGCGATAAGCTATAGGGCAAGATTTCACAGGTGGAAATTCTCTAACAGAAAGAACAATGGAATGGCTAGGAAGAAGGATGGAAACTGACATTATTGACATAATTTATGTGTATACATTATGTATAATCTTACATTCAAACCTATGTAAGAATGTAAATGCAGAAAACAAGGTCTGGAAGGAGACTCACCAAACTTTTAATAGTGGTTTTCTCTGGAGAGAGGAAGATGCTTGGAGGGGGCTAGAGTGAAGTGCATTTCTTCCTTTTTTCTGTTCTGGGTTTGAATTTCTTCAAGATTGTATTGATGTATGAATTATATTTTTAAGATGTTATTAAATAACACTTCACACTTATTAGGGTGGCCATCCAAAAAAAAAAGAAGCCAGAAAATAACAAGTGTTGGTGAGGATATAGAGACATGGGAACCCTGACACATCATTGGTGAGAATGTAACATGGCGCAGCCACTTTGAGAAACAGTTTGCTGGTTTCTCAGGTTAAACATTGAACTATCATATAACTCAACAATTTCACTCTTAGATATGTTACCAAAAGAATTAAAAGTAGGGACTTGAGAAAATATTTGCACACCCATGTTCATGATGATGTTATTCATAGGGGTCAAAATGTGGAAACTCTAGAGTCCATACACAGATGAATTGATAAACACAACGTGGTATATACACACGATGAAATATTATTCAGTTATAAAGAAAAATTAAATGTTTGTATGTGTTGGGGCTCCTGGGTGGCTAGGTGGGTTAAGTGTCTTTTTGGCTCAGGTCATGATCTCAGGGTCCTGGGATCAAGCCCCATATCAGGCTCCCTGTTCAGCAGTGAGTGTGCTTCTCCCTCTTCTCTCCCTCCATGATCTCTCTGTCTCTCTTTTTTTTTAAAGATTTTATTTATTTATTTGACAGAGAGAGATTACAAGTAGGCAGAGAGAGAGGAGGAAGCAGGCTCCCCGCTGAGCAGAGAGCCCGATGCGGGCCTCGATCCCAGGACCCTGAGATCATGACCTGAGCCGACGGCAGAGGCTTTAACCCACTGAGCCACCCAGGCGCCCTCCATGATCTCTCTTGCTCTCACTCTCTCTTAAATAAATAAATAAATAAATAAATAAAATCTTTAAAATTTTTAATATATGCTATAGCATGGGTGGACCCTGGAAACATTACGCTTAGTGGAAAAGGCCAGATACAGAAGGACAAATATTTTATAGTTCCATTTATATGATATACTTAGAATAGGCACTTTTATAGAGACAGAAAGTGGGGACTCCCAGGGGTTGGAGGAAGAGGGAAAGAGGAGCTGTTATTTAGAGTACAGAGTTTAGCTGAGGATGATGAAAAATTTAAGTATAGATAATGGTAATGGCTACACAACAGTGTGAATATATTTAATTTCACTGAGTTGTACACTTATGAATGGTTAAATAAGAATTATGTTATGCATATTTTAACTACAATAAAAACCTGAACACTTCTTTTTCTTTTTAAAGATATTATATTACATTTTATTTTATTTATTCTATTTTATTTTAATTCAGTTAATTAACATACAGTGTATTATTAGCTTCAGAGGTGGAGTTCAGTGATTCATCTGTTGATATAACACCCAGTGCTCACTACATCACGTTGCCTCCTTAATGCCTATCACCAAATTATCTGTGCCCCCCACCTCTCCCTACCCAAACCTTCAGTTTGTTTCCTAGAGTTAAGAGTCTCTTGTAAAACCTGAACATTTCTTAAAAGAAAGGGATGTTGCACTATTTAGATCCAGGTGTACCCTTCCATTAAGGAAAAAAGAGTGGCTTCTAGGGACTGAAGAGGGGTGGCCTCAGTTTTATGGACGATGTATTTGGGTGAAGTAGCAAGTGCTGAGGAAGTTTCTGACAATTGGAATATAATAAGAAGATGTGAGAATTCACTGTCATCCACTTAACACTGAACTCCACGAGAGTAAGGACTGGATTTATATCTTTGCTCATCTTTGTAACCTTAGAGCCTAGCACGGTATTTGGTGCACCATAGACACTCAATAAATATGTATTGAATAAACGGATGAATTTCTGTGGCTTGCTAATAATCTACTTTAAAAAACACTTTCTATCCTACCATTTTGGGCACCATGGTCAATTATTTGGTCCACGATGAGAAGTACAAGCCTGGAATTCACACGCTTGGTTGTCATTGAAATAGAAATAGTGTATTAGTTGGAGGATGCTAATCTCTGTATCAAACAATCTCTGTATCTCAGTGGGCTGACTCAAAAAAGGATTATTTTTCACTCGTATTGTAGTACAAAATCAGTGGGGGTGGGTTGGAGTGGGGGTTTGGCTCAACTCCACATGGACTATTAGTGACCCAGTTTCCTTCTGTCTAGTAGCTCCACAGGCACTCCCAAGACCTCCACCGGCTTCTTTGCACCTGGCTGGCAGATGAGTGAAGACAGAGATCTCGGACGACCATGTATGAAGTTTGAGTGGCCAGATCTGCAAATGTCATATATCTCTTTTTCCTGTACCCATTGGTCAGAACTCAGTCACAAGACTACACTGAACACAAGGGATTCTGGGAAATGTGGTCTAGCTCTAAGTAAAGCAGGAAAAGGAAATGGTGTTTGATGCACATGTAGCATCACCGATGTCATAAATAATATAGATGTGGAGAGCACTCCTGGGGTAACTGTATATCGTGCATACTGAGGGAAATTTGCTCAGGACTGGAGTCCCAGGACCTTCGGTGTTTAAGAAACGGGAAGAGGAGGGGAGGCAAAGCAAAAAGACTGAAAATAAGGAAAGTGACTGTAAGAAAGTCATTAAGCAAAGGCAAACTTTGTCAAGAGACAGATCTTGGGAAGAGAAATGTCTGTGGAAATCAGACTGGTGGCTTAGGAGTGGAATGTGGGTGAGAAAGTAGATTACTATAAAAGGGTAAGAAGAGAAGGGTAGTAGCTAGTGGTCATGTAGAAGTGGCATGGGGGAGAATCGTTTTGCTTTGTTTTGTTTTTTAGTGGGAGAGACTTGAGAATGTTTGAATGTTTAAAGGGAAGGAACCACAGTCAATAAAGACAGTGTGGTATAGAGCAAGGAACAAATATATGACTATCGGAACAGAAGAAATGGTCTCAAATCAAACACATCCTTGGTGTATATGGTGATTTGGTTTATGTCAGGAAAGGTGTGAAATGATAGACTGTCCCTGATGCACCTATGAATATGGTCATCCATGTGTATACTTTTATTTTTTTGAGAAAGGACTTAAGGCAGCTTGAAAAGATACATTCCGGTGACAAAATAAATGTTTAAAGAGGGAAGAAAATGACATGTTGGGACAGTGACGTGAAACATGCATTAGGTTTTATAACTGAACATCTCTTTAACACTGACTGCTTTAAATATCAGTGCTAAGTTGATCTGAGATGACTTGATCAATTTGTGCTGTGAACCATTATAATTCCATTTATGTAACTTGCTCTGCAATGTCACTTTTCAGGCAGAGACGCACATTTATTCTGGATGTTGCTAAGAGAATCACACAGTCCCTGCTCTTTGCCCTGTGTATTGTGCAACAGCCTTTGACCACAAGCAATAAAACCTGACATGAACGTTAGACAAACACTGACTGTTCTGGCCTCAGAAACAGCTTCTAAGTCAGACAAGAAGATAGTTTTCATTTCTCTATAATCATATCTTGTTCCTGATCCCAGTGGCATCCTATAAGCCATCACATTTACTCTGAACTCTTTCTCCTAAGCTGTTTGATACTGTTAAGGCTTCACACATCCTTTTGTCTACAATGTCCCCTTATTTCTCCTCTCCCACAGCAGACTCACTGTTAGCCTACAAGATCCAGCTTACCTGTCACATGCTTTAGGGGATTTTTTCGTGACTGGCCTGGGCCGGATCCGTACTCCCCTCTGTGCTCCCCCAACCCTTGTCTTCTCCATCATAGCTCTGGTCCTGCTAGAGTAACAAGATCACCCACTCCCCTGACTTTGTGCTTCAACTCTGCATCCTTGGGGCCCAGTACCTAGCATGGTCAGAGCTGGCATACTATATATGGGGAAACATTGTAGCAGAGAGGTAGGGATTTCTATTTAAAATCACAACTACCATTTTGACCTCGGCGATGCTTATATGGGAGTGTACCCTTGTCAAATTTCTCATCGATCTTTATACTTATGTTCTGTGCAGTTTACTGGATGTAAATTATACCTGATAAAACACTGTTAACCTAGAAAAAATTTTTTAAAGATTTTATTTATTTGTCAGAGAGAGCAAGAGAGCGAGAGAGTGAGCGCACAAGCAGGGGGAGCTGCAGGCAGAGGGAGAAGCAGACTTCCCACTGAGCAAAGAGCCTGATGCAGGACTGAGGCTTTATACTTACCATCTGTGCAGTTTACTGAATGTAAATTATACTTTGATAAAGCACTGTTAACCCAGAAAAACAATGTTTTAAGATTATATTTATTTATTTGACAGAGAGAGAAAGAGAGAGAGGGAGAGAGAGGGACAGCACATGTGAGCACAGGCAGGGGGAGCGATGGGCAGAGGCAGGGTGAGAAGCAGGGAGCCCAGGACCCTGGGATCATAACCTGAGTTGAAAGCAGACACTCTACCGATTGAGCCACCGAGGTACCCCTAGAATTTTTTTTAAAAGAAAAATGAAGAAAAATTTCCTTAACTATTTGCGGTTGCTTTTCCTTTCTAGGGGAGTGACAGAGTTTTCTCTGAGTAGATAGTTCTTTGCTTAGGGAGATACTTGGCTGCTTTGGGGATGAAAGGAGAAAGTCAAAGAGAGAACTTAATTGTTCCCCACTTGAAGGCAGTAGAATCTGGGATTTCCTGGTGCAGCCACTTTAACACTAAAGAAAAGTGTCCCCCTAGTGCCGAAGGGCTTAGGGACTTCATTTCATGACACCCATCAAAGGCCTTGCGTACCTACTCTTTTGTTTGGTCTTCAGGGCCAATGTCAATATGTCTTCAGAGTCTTTCTGTGAAAGAAACCAACCAGGGTGATCATCTTAGCCTGGGGAATGGGTGCCAATCACCCAAAAGCTTTGAGATGTTGAAACCCTAGGCAGAAATATGCTGGTCATGGGCGTCAGGGCGGGAGAACTGTGCCAGAAGTCCCTGAGCCCACAGATACAGCAGAAGGAAAGATATGCTGTGGAAAGTGCTCCAGATGTTCAGAATTGGGTGAGCTGGGATGCAGTTCATCCAGGCTGGCTGAGTTGTAAACACAGGCTTGGGGGGGGGGGGGGAAGACTAAGCTAAACTGGAGTCCTGGCATGGCTGCCTAGTAGCTTGTGTGACCCTGAGCAAGATACTTAAACTCTGAGTTTTTGGTCTTTTCTCTATAAGATAGTCATAGTCCTTACCTTACAGGACTGGAAGCACTGAAGTATATTGTATTAGTCTGCTTGGGCTGTCATAACCAACTACCACAGGTTGGGTGCTTAAACAACAGAAACATATTGTCTCCCAGTTTTGGAGGTTGGAAATCTGAGATCCAAGTGTCAGCATAGTTGGTTCCTTCTGAGGGCTTTTTCCTTGGCTTGTAGACGGTCTCACTAAGTATGTATATAATTTTGCATGGGGATTTTTCATATTTGCCATAGAATTAGTGCCTAAGGGACAAAGAGATGGGACAAGTCCACTCACCAAAGAATCCAGAGCAATAGGAAGCAGACATACTCTTCAAGGCTTTCTAAGACATGAACAGAATCATTCCTGCTACCACCTCCCCCCACCCCCACCTCAACCC
Source organism: Ailurus styani (assembly GCA_002007465.1). NCBI lineage: Eukaryota > Metazoa > Chordata > Mammalia > Carnivora > Ailuridae > Ailurus > Ailurus styani. The sequence goes on from LNAC01001289.1 coordinate 140,328, forward strand.
TTATTCCAATTGTATCTCTTTAATGCTGGCAGTCTTTTCTACTAGACACAAGCTCACCAAATCTCTGTTTTCTCCTGTTCTCTAACCCCCAGAACAACTGAGGGGACCATGACTCTGGCCATTCCTATTTTCCTGCCAAGTGGATCTCAAAAATACCTTCCCATACTGAAGGCCTTTTTGGGTTAAGTCTCTCCAGCTGCTGGTGTCTGAAAGCAGCTAAGAGCAAATGCTGTGGCCCCTAAAATGTGCTTCTAACACATGAACTTGGACTCATTATATCTGCTCCCTATTGGTCAATTTTCTGCTTTGTAAAAAGAGGGTTATAACTATGACTGGCTACATAATTTGTGAAGCCCAGTACAAAATAAAAATCCAGGGCTTCTTGTTCAACAGTTGAATTTCAAGGTGACAATAGAGCATTATATCAACCATTCGGAGCTCTGCTAAGCACAGGGCTCTGTGGAATTGCCAAGGTTACACACCATGAAGGAAGCTGGTGTTAGTTCTAACCTCGGGTTTTCTCTTGAAACCAGACAGGTGTGTGCTGTATGATAATCTTAGGGAAAGTGCTTGCTTTACAAACAGCCAAATGCTGGACTTGAAGACCAAAAATCTTCCCAAAGCCCAGCATCTTCCACTTCCTGACATCTGCTGGGCTCATTTGGACTTTTCTAATTAGCTTGCTTACTGCAGAGCACTCCCTCCTTATTCCACTCTTAAGACTTCTTACCCAGTGTGCATCCTCCATTCACTTGGCTATGGGCCAGGATGACCTAAAATGATTAGAATCAAGGGAGACCATCCATTCCTTAGGATTCAGATCCACAGCTGTTCTCACACCTCTGTCCATAAGCAGTAGAGAAGTCTTGCTTATGGGGCAGCCTAGGAAATCCCAGCGTTCCCTAGCAACAAGATAGAACCAGAGCTGTTGCTAGGGAAACCCTGGGATTTCCATAGCTACCAAGAGCACGGTGAGCATCTCTGCTTCCATAGGTGAATATATCCGGTGTCAGCAGAAGAGGGGGAAGGGGAGTTAATGTTCTGCTGCCGGGGGAGGCAGGACTGGTTCCTCTGAATTTCATTATCTGCACAAAGGTGGGCGATCGGGTCACAAAGGGTAGGACCTCCTCAAGGCTGACAAGTGGATGGTCTCTCCTACTACAAATAGACCTCTGAGAAATGGCTGGTAAACTTTTGTGTAGAGTTGTGCAGTCTGCTGGGCTTCTACGATGCCTGGTGCCCCGGGCACAGAAATAACCATACTATTTTGCATCTACACATTTGTGTGCCCTCCTAATCCCAGCATATGAGATCTTTCCAAGGCTGTGTCATGGGCTGCTGTGTCCTCAGTGGCCAATATAGGGCAGGGTTTTCTAACCTCCTTGCTCATCTGGGGAAGTCTGTGAGGCTCTTCTCAGAATGTTTTTGAATGCATGAAACAAAATAGGTAGGATTACAAAGGAAAGCAATTTTATTGAAATACAGTTATTAAAACATCTTTTAAATCACAGTCATGATATTACAAAATATATATGCATCTTTATTGATGCATTAAATAAGATTGAATGGCAGGCCTAATAATTACTGTAATTTAAAAGTAATGACAAGTGTAAAGGATATTTGAAGATACCTGCTGCCACAGTAACATGATATGAAAATATCAGGGATTTCTCTTGGTGACAAAGTCAGAGGTACTATTAATCTTCCTGTGGTTGGTTGCCTATGTTCATTATCCATAATGCTAAATTTCAGTGAGAAGTTAGTGAAAATAAAGAATATTCTTCCTCCTTATAAGTTCTATGTAGGTTGTGGGCTCTGTGTTTGGATATTGCACACTCTATGAATGAATGGGATAAAATGAATGAACGAATGATGAAAGAATACTAGCTGAATAACTTGCCATGTTCTTTGAGCAAGTTAGTATCTCAAGAGGAAGGGCCTTGTTCAATCCCCTATTCCTTGTTGCTTCTTTCTTTAAGAGCTGAGGAATTTCAACAAGTGTCTTGTAACAAGTGGGTATCTGTATGCAAAAGAATGAAATTGGACCCTCATCTTATACCACATACAAAAATTAACTCAAAATGGATCAAAGACCTAAACATATGTGCTTAAAGCATAAAACTTTTTGAAGAAAACATAGGGGAGAAACTTCGTGATCTTTTGTACCAGAATGATTTCTTGAATATGACACCAAAAGCACAGGCAACAAAAGGACAAGTAGATAAATTGGATCACATCAAAATTAAGACTTCTGTGCATCAAAAGACACAACCAACAGAGTGAAAAGGCAACCCATTCCAAATGGGAAAGAACATATTTGCAAATCATATATCTGATTGGGGTTAATATTCAGAATATATAAAGAACTTTTCAACAATACAACAAAACAAACAACCTGGTTAAAAAATGGGCAAAGGACTTGAATAGACATTTCTCCAAGGCAGATATAGAAATGGCCAATAAACACATGAAAAGGTGCTCAAAACCACTAATGATTAGGGAAGTGAAAATCAAAACCACAATGAATACCACCTCACACCTATTAGGATGGCTTCTATAAAAAGAACAACAACAACAGAAAATAACAAGTGTTGGCAATAATGTGGAAAGCTATCATATTGATGTAGCAGTTACACTTCAAGTATATACCCCAAAGAATTGAAAGTAGGGTTTTGCCCACCCATGTTCTTAGCATTGAGAACAAAACAAATGTTCACTGATGGATAAATGGATAAACAAAATGTGATATATGCATATACAATGGAATATTATTCAGTCTCAAAAAAGAAGGGAATTTTAACACATGATACAACATGAGGACATTATGATAAGTGAAATAAATCATAGGAAGACAAATACTGTATGATTCCACTTACATGAGATCCTTAGGGGATTCAAATTTATCTATATATTTATTTTTAAAGAATTATTTTTAAAAATATTTTATTTATTTATCTGTCAGAAAGAGATTGAGAGAGAGAGAGAGAGAGAGAGAGAGAACACAAGCAGGGGTAGTGGCAGGCAGAGGGAGAGGGACATGCAGGCTCCCCGCTAAGCAGGGAGCTTGATGCAGGACAGGAGTTAAATCTATTGAGACGTTAAGTAGACTGGTAGTTTCCAGGGGCTGGAGGGGGAGAGGGAAATGGGGAATTAGTGTTTAATGGGAATAAAACTTTAGTTTTGCAAGACGAAAAGAGTTTTGAAGATGAATGGTGGTGATGACTGCACAAGAATGCGAATGCATTAATGTCACCTAACTGTACACTCAAAAATGATTAAGATGACAAATTTTATGTTATGTGTATTTTACCATGATTAAAAAGATCTGAGGGAAAAGAGGGGGCAGCCTCTTGGTTTTAAAATGCCTTGTGTGGGAAAAAGCTACCCATGAATCCTGGTGGGGGACTAGCAGGGAATCAACAACCTTCCTGCATGGTCCTGCAACCTGAGGACGAGTGAGCTAATGTTTGGGATAAATGAACTGCACAAACCAACTGCTTGGTGGGATATTAGAGAAGGATGCATGCTACAAGGAATTCTGCCACAAGGACTCTCTGGAGGGCCCTGAGGGAGGTACTAACAACTCTAAACTCTCAGGCCTTCCAGTCCCCTCAGTTTCCAGCTCCTCATGTCCTGTAGGTAGGGCTGAGACCCAAGCAGCTATAGTGGTTTCTTAGCCAAACACCTGGGGAAGCAAAGCCAGAGGAGGTGTTGCTCCATAATCCTATTATTGAATCATCAGTGGGGTGGGGGTCTGGTTAGTCTGAATCCTGCAGAGGGTGGCCCTCATAGGCTATAGAAGCTCAAGGGCACAAAGGCAGTGTTCATTGGGGCCCCCAGCATAGCAGATAAGAGCTCGATTTGAGGGGTATGGGGACACTGGGCCTGAGATTGCAGCTGAGAGTGGCAGGAGGCAAGACTGGATAAGGGGCTAGCATCCTTGTTTGTGCAGGACACTGTGGGCCATGGAAAGGACCCGAGACTTTATTTCGAGGGAAGTATGGAGCCACTGGAGGGTTTAAGCAGGGGAGAAATATGATCTCATTTAGGTTTTAGTTAAGATCTTTCTGATAATCGTGAGAGTGCTGGGCTCTCAGACAGTCCTCCCCACTAGTGGCAGCTCAAAGAGCCAAGGGTCCAGTGCAACAGACTTTCTTTGCAACTGCTGAAGCACAGTGGTGAGAAGCTGGGTGTCCCCTTCCTATGTTGGCTTTACTAGTGCTCCTTGATTTGGAAATTGAGACTTTGGGCCCAGGCTTCAGTTGCAAACTAGTAAAGTTAGTGAGGGCAAGGGGGTCCCCCCACTGGGCTTGGGGAAGCAGGGACAGATGGAGGATTGGTTGGAAAATCAGTCAGCAAAGGCTCCGGTTTGGGATTCCCTCCTTGGCTAGACTGCAGGAAGTGGCAGTGGCAGAAATTCTCTCTGTTAACCTGGCTTCACTCTCAGGTAAAGGTTCCCTCTTCCTGCTACTTTTGTCTCATGTATCTTTCCAGGTTCCACTGCGAGAGATCCTGCTTCCTGCCTCCAGCACTGCAGGGTCAAATCATGGTGCAAGTTGTGCATTCTATGGACACCATCTGCCAAATTTGGTGATTTTGTTTTCTGATCATCAACGTGGTTACATTCTGCAGAGTTATCCAATGAGGAAAAGACTGAAAAATGTCTGCTGTGTTTAGGAACACAGAGACAGTGGAGACTGAGGTTATATTCATTCATTTATTCAACTAAATGTACTGAACATCAGCTGCGTTACAGGTACTAAGTTAAGGGAAACAGAAAATCAACAACAACAACAACAACGAACCAGGAAGGATCCAAGTTTCAAAGAAAAGAGAAAGTCCAGGGCCAAACCTGTGTCCCTTCTGCCTTCTCAATTCCTAAAAGAGGCTCTGGTGGCCATGGACTCTACCAACAGGCCCATATAACCCAATCTACAAACTTCTTCACTGGTAGGCTTGGCCAGGTGGCAGGACCCTAGGAGACCACGGGCCCCAGCAGGCTGAGACAGGACCTGGGTGCAGGGATGTTCTCCTACCTCCTACTGCTGGCAGATGTGTGGGTAGGATTTGAGGCAGCTTCAGAGATCAGACCCCATAGCCTGTTCTTTCCATCACAGATACCTGCAGAGCATGCAGCAGTGTCCAGGGATCTTGACTTGGGATTTATATCACTAGAAGATGGTAGACTAGGGCTCGAGTGGCATGGGCTTTGCCCAGGGAGAAACCACTGCTTCCTGCTTTCCTTCTGTTTCCATTTATTGTAATTATTGTTATATTTGGATTTATTTCTACTATCTTATTTTATGCTTTCCATTTCTATGGTTCTTTCTTCTCCTTCCCTGCCACGTAATACAACAATCAAGTTTTGTTTTGTTTTGTTTTGTTTTTAGACTGAAGTCTTTTCCTTTCTACTGGTTTGGAAGTTATATATTCTATTTTTCTAGCATTTTACCTTTGAGTATTCTATATGCACAAGTGACTAAATGACTCTAAAATTAACCACTATGTCTAAAGTCCTATCAAACTGCATGACAATCTTAGAACATTTTAATTCTTGTGGCCCTTTCCAATCTGATATGTTATTGTTGTCCATTTATTTTTCCTTGTTTCTATTCTCTTCAAATTTAACATTTTCTCAATCATTATCATTGTCATCATCTTCACTGTCCCTATTGTTTTATATACATAGATTAAATTTTATTACAAATATAATATTTAATTTATAGTAAGTGTGATGTAAGCTTATAAATATAATTTATAATAAATTATAACTGTAATTCATATCAATATACACTTGTAAATACATAAGCACCTTTGGTGAAGCCATCATTACTGCCGTGTGAGGAATTACAGGTGGTGGCCATACTGAAAAGCTGCCCCTGCCTGGCTTCCCTGCTCATGGAAGGACACAGTGGTGGCAGATTTGGTACAGGAAGAACATACTTTGTGTTCCAGGCTAAGCATAGCTGAAGGACTTGCTTGGGATCTCCTCTGCTACCACACTCTGGAAATTCCAGAGATCCCTGGGTGAAGCTTTCAGGTTACTAACAAGTTTGTTCTGCCTGCTGGAGGCCAGTTAAAGATACGGACTCAGAATGTAACATATCTCTGTGGTCAGATTCTGTACGTCTTGAAATATTTACAAAAATTATATGTTAAAACTAAGACATGTATAACCCAAGTCCATCACTTCATAAAAGAAAAATAGGTCCAGAAATGGGCAGTGGCCTGACCAGAATCACACCAGAAAGTCAGAACTGCAACTCAGTTTTGCTGCCTTTACCTCCATGCTCTTTCTACCACAATATGCCGTTCTCCTCCAGTCATTTGTAGCTTCCAGTTCTGCTCTGCCTCCGATGTTCTGAGTCTGTTATTGACATCACAAACCACTGGATGGCCCAAATCAGAAATCTGAGAGTCATCCATGACACATTCCTCTCCTTCAGTCCCCACACCCTACTTCCAGGTCTTAGAACTTCCTCAAATCAATTCACTTCTCTCTACTTCCAATACCCTCACCCCAGTTTTGAGGCACCATTCTAGATATTAGGACACAGCAAGTAAACAATACAAAATACCTGTCTTCAAGGATCTTACATTCTGGGGGGTGTTTCTGTGTGTGTGTGTGTGTGTGTGTGTGTACATGCACGCATGAGAGAAACACAGAGGTACACAGACAGACATACACACAGGCAGAAGAATGATGGATAACTAACAGGTAAATAAATACATGACTAAAAACATTGAATTGCACAGTTAAATGGATGAATTATATGATATGTGGACTATATCTTATTAAACCTGTTTTAAAATTATATGGACCATTGTGCTTTTTTTTCTGTGAAACCCGTTTTTTTTTTTTTTTTTTCCCCTTGTTATAGTGCATTGTGATTTGCTTATTACTTTGTAGGAGTTCCTTCCTGTAGGATTCTGAATATCATTCCTTTTAAAATATATTTGTTTTAAATATATTCTTATAAGTGGGGCACCTGGGTGCCTCAGTTGGTTGAGTGTCCGACTCTTGATTTCTGCTCAGGTCATGATCTCAGGGTCATGAGATAAAGCCCTGCATTTGGCTTTGCTCTGCACTGGGCATGGAGCCTACTTAGGGTTCTCTCTCTCCTTCGGCCTTTCCCCTCCCTTAAATATATAGCATATATTTTACAAGTGTGAAATATACCTATATAAAACTGTGTATACCTACACCTTGGTAGTGATTATGAAGCTAATACCAATATACAAGTCTAGATATAGAATATCACCAGCAATGCAGCAGTCCGCCCACAATGTGAATCATAACCAACCTCCTCCACACTAAAGAGGGGGTTGTGATAATAATTTCCATTTTTCTTTCAGTTTTACCAACTTCCAGTACACTTTTTAACAATATTGTTTAGTTTCAACTGAATTTTAAACATTTTATTCACCTTTAATTTCAAAAATAACTTGCATATGTTAAGTTCACAGTTATGTGAGTTTTGACAAGTGCATATGCTCACGTCACCACACATTTAAGACTCATTGTGGGGGCGCCTGGGTGGCTCAGTTGGTTAATCATCTGCCTTCGGCTCAGATCATGATCCAGGGTCCTGGGATTGAGCATCAGGCTCCCTGCTCAGTGGGGAGCTTGCTTCTTCCTCTCCTTCTGCCTGCCTTTCTGCCTACTTGTGCTCTCTCTCAATCTCTCTGTCAAATAAATAAATAAATCTTTAAACAAGACTTATTGTGTTGCATGTATCAGTACTGTATTCATTTTTATTGCTAAACTCCATTTTAAGGATATATCAAAATTTGTTTAACCATTTACCTGCTAAAAGACATTTGGATTGTTCTCATTTGGGGCTTTTATGAGTCTGTTATGAACATTCCTAAATATTCTTATTCACATGCTTCTTTAGAGATATGGCTTCAGTTATTTTGGAGAAAAGACCCAGAAATAGAATTAAACTTCTAAATAACCCACAGATAAACATGAAATCCCAGGAGAAATTAAAAATCTTTTGCAGTTGAATTAAATTGAATTACAACACATCAAAATCTGTGGGATTTAGCTAAAGCAGTACTTAGAATTATAAATGTTTATATTAGAAAATAGGAAATATTTTCTTTCTCCAACTCTATGTAGGTATAGTTGATATTAAAAACTATATATATTTAGGGTGCACAACTTGATGGTTTGATACACATACACATTGTAAAATGTTCATCAAGCTAATTAGTATATCCTTTGCCTCATGCAATCACCATTTTTTTCCTGTGGTAAGGACATTTAAGATATATACCCTTTTAGCAAATTCCAAGTATACAATACAGTATTGTTAATGATATAGCCACATTGCTGTACATTATATTTCCAGAATTTACTTAACTTGCATAACTGAAATAAACCAACTAAGATTCTACTTTATGAAACAAGAAAAAGAAAAACAAATTAAAACCGATGTAAACTGGAAAACAGAAAAAAAAATAGAAAAAAATGACACTAAATTCTGGGTCTTTAAAAAGCTTAATAAACTTCTAACCAAAATTTTTAGAACAAATGAGAGAAGACACATGTTAACAATATCAACAATGAGAGAAGAAATGTAATCACAGACCCTACAGCTATTAAAAAATATTATGAACAAACTTATGTCAATAAATTCAGCAACTTACAAGAAGTGGGGAAATTTCTTATAAGACAAACTACCAAGAAGGTTCTAAATAGTATGAATAGTCCTGTATTTATTAAAAAAATTGAATTAGTGGTTAAAATCTCCCCACCAATAAAGCTTTGGGCTTAGATGGCCTCACAGGTGAATCCTACCAAATTTTTAAGGAAAGAATAATCCAGTTCTATACAAGCTTTCCCAGGAAATTGAAGATGAGCAAATACATCCTAACTTATTTTATGAGACCCTTATTACTGTGGTAATGAAGATATCCACGGATAATACTACTACAAGAAAATACTACAGAACAATATCCCTCATAAACTTAGATGTTTGTACGTATACATTACTAGAAAACACAGGGGTGCATGGGTGGCTCAGTCAGCTAAGTGTCTGCCTTCGGCTCAGGTCATGATCCCAAGGTCCTGGGATGGCGTCTCACATCGGGCTCCCTGCTCAGTGGGGAGCCTGCTTCTCCCTCTGCTTGCCGCTCCCCTTGCTTGTGCTCTCTCACGCTCTCTCTGTCAAATAAATAAAATCTTAAAAAAAGAAAACATTCATGTCTACCCAAGGATTCATATTCAAGGGTAGTGCTTTCATTTTATTAACCATACAGCAAAGGGAAAACAACTTATGTTTCCACCAGGAAAAAATAGTTTATGCGATTAATTACGGTATAAACAAACTTTCACATTCCAGGGAGTAGTTTCAAAAGTGAGGTAGATCTATATGCGCTCTCATGGGAAGATCCTGCATCCATTTTATTAAGAGACAAAAGCTAGTGGCAGAGCAATATGCAGAGTATTACCTGTTCTGTTGAATAAAAACAATACATTCTTAGAGCCTACCTGAGAAAAAACCATAGTCACCTTTAAAATAACACATACTGGGGCGCTTGGGGGGCTCAGCCAGTTAGGTGTCCAACTCTCGATTTCGGTTCAGGTCATGATCTCAGGGTCCTGAGACCGAGGTCCGAGTCGGGCTCTGTGCTGAACGTGGAGACTGCTTGACAGTGTCTCTCTCTCTCCCCCTCCCTTTGCCCCTCCCTCCTCTCACACACTCTCTCTCTCAAAAAAAAATTAAAAATTTTAAAAAATGAAAATAACACACACTAGATTGTTAGTCATGGTGACTTCTGAGGAGGAGGCTGGATTGTGGAGGAACTCTGAAAAAGGGATATTGTGATGTATCTGTAGTTTTGGAAGTTTTTTGCAATAGGAAGATACGCACTACTACCTTTGTAAGTAAATTTCTAGATAAGCCTAACAACAAAAAAGCAGCCATGGGAAAGTAACTGCTAACTGGTGCAACAAACCCTGACATTGGAAGGGCTGACACAACAGAAGTGCATTTTTGTGCACATAAATTCTGATACAGTTTGGCAGGGTCCCTCTGCTTTTCCTAGACCGTGGGTCCAGGTTGCTTTCATCTTGTGGCTCCCCTATCTCAACACAGGGTCACCATGTTTGCTGGTGAATCAAGGGAGACAGTATGGAACTGACAGACTGGCTCTCAAATGCCTGGGTGTGAGAAGCAATGCTTCTGCTCATATCTCCATGGCAAAGGGTTTCACACAACCCTCCCTAACTACAAGTGGCCGGCCTGGCAAGGTAGCGTCCCCTGGGTCCTGGAAGGAAAGCTAGACACACTGGATGAACATTTAAGTTTCTCCCATGTATTCTTACACAGTCTGTGCTTAACCAAATGCAACTATTATAATTTGTTATGGTGACTGGCTTTATTGCTGGGAGGAGTTTCTGAGGTCAGATTTGCCTTGGAATTCTTTGAACTTTTCAAGCACCTCCTATGTGACAGATACTTTCAAATACAGGAAGACATCTGATTTTCAAACGATTCTGTAATCTCAGCAGGGAGGATTCACTTTCTTCATTTAATGACCAGGGGACTACCACAGAGAGTAAGGTTCTATGTTGGGGGAGGCAAGGTGATTCCTACTTGTTCCATGGGGACCAGTGATGAACTTATTAGCAGGCCAGGTTCAAGAGTTAGACAGAAGAGCACACAGGAGAATACCAGGAAAAGGTTGCTGCAATTTGGGAAAGTGCTAGGTCTGGAAAGAATGCCAGCACCTGGGCAGTCAGTTCTCAAAGAATTCTGGGGCCCAGGCAGAGGAACTCCAGGTCAATAAAGCCCACAGACAGTACCCAAATCCTGTTTGATTCTCGTTGTCACCTTCCTTCCTTAGCCCAGGTTTTAGTACCTTTGCCACAGCATCCTTCTTTTTGTCACCTGGGAGACACCGTGCTGTTCTCAAGAACGATGCAGGACTTAGAAGGTCGGCCATGGGCTGCGGTGTGTGGGAACGGCGTGGACTCTATATGAATTCAGGCCAGCGTTATATAGTCCCTGCCCTGTCACTCACCAACCATGGGATCCTGGGGAAATGACCAAGTCCTGTGAGCCTCAGGTTCTTTCTTTGTGAAGTGAGTGGGTTTGATATGCCCCGGCTTAATAGAACTGCAGGAATGCATGTCATATGTGGAAAGCACCTTGCACAGTGCCTGGCATATATTGGAACTTTGATGAATAGCGGTGATTTTGAATATTGTTTTGATCCCAGAGTCTTCCAGTCTCCACTCTGGGATTTTGTTGTTATCCAGGTCATGTCAGAGAATGCGCAGCTCGATGGGACACGGAATAGCTAATGAGCCAAAGAGGGCTCTTCATAAGTAACACGCAATCCATTTTCTAAATCAGAGGACAAATGTGGGATGTATGAGCGTATGAGCGGAATTCAGGTGTGAGGGAGTCCTCCCAGCTGGACACAATACAAAGCTCCTATAAGTGGAGTCAAAGAGCAGCTCCTTCCCTCCCTCCCAGCTGCTCTTCCACCCAAACCACTCCTTTCACTCATTTCTCCCCCACCAAAACCTAGACCTGGCTTACTTACAGCTGTCCAAATTACACCCAAGATAATCAAACTAAAATGTCTTTCTAATGCAGTGGGTTCTGGCTTTCCATGGTCAGGAACAAGAGTGTCGGTCTAGAGTTTTCTGGGCTCCACTTCGAAGGAGTATCACTGTATTCCTCCAGAAATACTTGCAAATGACGGATATAAAACACCTAGTCTGTGCACTGTGCTCAACTATCCTGGGATGGGAGGGCAGGGCACCTTACTTTGCTGCCCCAGGAGGAGATTTCTCTCTGACTTGTCCATGATCTGAACTTCTCAGAGCAATTATCCATTTCAGACTTTGCTCCCACCCCTAAGGCACCCTGCCTCCAAGTAGGGCCACTGTCGCCCCCCACGTTCACAGTGATCCGCCTCACAGAAGGAATCCTAAGGACCAGATATCCTGAGGCACCCAGGCCAGGGGCATTTCCAATGCAGTGCTCTCCCCGGGAGCTGTACCCCCCACCCTTCTTCCGCTGGTTCTGTAGGTGTCAGAGCACCCCTCCCCACTTTCCTGCCACGAGTACAGCTGCTACATAGTCACCTAAGTGTGAGATGCGTCCTGCTTATCCGAGCATCCTCCCTGCTCACACACAGGGCCTTCCAGAGAGCGCAGCTCAGCCCGAGTCTGGGAATCAGTGAGCCAATGAGCAGGGCTCCCTCTGTGCTGAGAGGACGTTTCTCCTTCTTTCTTGAAGAACCAAGTGAATGCAGGAGCACACATCTATGTTACTTTTGCAAAGTGACAGATGAGGGGGAATAAGAAGCAAAAATAAACAATCTTTTATTTCCCTATTTCCCGACCCTGTCATTTGACTGCTCCATTCCTTCGCCTTTCCAAAAAATTCCTATGCCAATGCCCTGTAATTTCATCACAGAAGCCAAACAAGGAGGGAAGCTCTTTTGCAAAATGACAGACAAGAAGGAACAAGAAACAAAAATGAACAATCTTTATTTCCAAACAAATTCCTATGCAAATGCCATGTCATTTCCTTTCCAGAACCCAAACAAGGAGAGAAGGTCTCCCAGCTTATTTCCAGGACATGACAAAACTCTTAACTCTTGAACTGGGTAAGGACAAATGCTGTGTGGTAGATGTCACTCACACACTTAGCTGCCGAAGCTGGTTAAAACTTCCATTCCAAGGAACATTTGAGAGCTTCCTCAAGGACACCAAGCTCTGCATGTGGGAGTCTGCAGGGAACAGCTCCTCCTAGCTCCCCAAAGGAGACCCTTCGCCCTGCTTTCTTCCCCCAACCCTCCCTGGCCCTGCCCTGCTTAGAATGCCCAGGGCTCTCTCTTCACACACACACGCGCACGCGGGCACACACACACACACACACACACACACACACACAGGAAGAACCAAAATGGGCCTCACTTCATGCCCAGCACCCTGTAGGAGAAGCTGCTAACCCCACCAAAGCCTGGAAAGGGCCTGGCTGCCCCTGGGGCTCAGGCCCCCTCTTCCTCATCACTCACAGACACGTCAGACAGGGCCAGGGAGGAAGCCGGCTGCTTGTGATTGACCCGGAGCAAATACTCCAGCACTTGGAACTTGCTGGTTTCGGCGTGGGCCCTGGGACCCCACAGGAACTCGTAGCGGGCAGGGTCACTGCCGGGCACCTGCCGGTACTCCACGTACCCTTCCTGCACCCAGACTTTGGTCAGGAGCTCTCCGGGCTCCCCGTAGATGATGTGCTCCTGGCCAGCATACACCCCCATGGCCTCCAACGATTCCCACACCACCTCCTCGGGGGCATGGTCGTCTTCCAAGAGGATCACCCCCAGGAGCAAAACCAGGAGGCTGGTCTTGGGCATGCCATGCTCACCGCCCAGCATCTCATTGCAGGTGAGGCCCAGGATCGTGTCCAGGACGTAGGTGTGCTCGCTGGGATCCACTTCCTTCACATCCACGCCAAAGACCAGCTGCATGCACTCGGAGGCCTGGGCCAGGATCACTGGGAAGTCTTCCTGCTCATCCTCGCCGACGATCTCCAGCATCTCTGCCTGGCTGGTTGGCTCCTTGGTGCGATATTTGAGGAGCAGGAACGCCACCAGGTCAGCCACTTTAACCTGGAGTTTGTCCTGGAAAAAGGGGTGGGTGACTTCCAGCTCCGCCCAGGTGCTTGAGCCCTCCAATCTGGGCTGCTGGAACCAAGGTCAGACTGGCTCCAGGCAGTGGCTGCCATTGCAGTGGGGGAGGGGCAAGCATTCTGAGGGCTCTGGGGAGGAGGACTCAGGGACTCAGAAGCAGAACTCTCCTCCAGGGGGATAAGGAACAGGGCAGAGCAGGAGGAAGAAGGGAAGGAGGAGGAGGAAGTACAGGTATTGGAGGACAAAGAACTGGAGGGGTAAGTGAAGGACAAGGGGGAAAGGGAGGAGGACGAAGAGGGAGGACACTCAACTCCCACCTCCTGAGGACTGGACAGCTGTGCATCCACCAGGCACTGAGCCTCTCCAGTCTCTTCCTCCAGCTTCCAGAGCTCACTCCTCTGACCCAGGGGCATGGCGGTTTTGTCGGGCTGACCCGGAAGACAGATGTGGGCGGCTCCTCAGGGTGCAGCCCAGCCAGCGTCGTCCCGAGTTCCCAGTGGGCTGCGTCGGGCGTGGGTGCCCAGGGGTCCCCTCTGGGTTGGGATGGGCGAGACCCCGGCTCCAGGCTGTGGCTCCAGGCTCACAGCAAGTACCTCCCCTCAACAACTGGCACTCACCTTCGCCTCTCCTGCTCTGCGACCTCAGGGACTCCTGCCTCAGACCAAGGCCTCGCCCTGCAGTTCTTGAAGCTCCTGGAGGAGAAAAGGAGGAGGCGCCTCAGGGTGCAGAACGCGAGCACGGCCCGCGCCCGCAGTGTTCACAGGAGGGCTGGGGCGGACTCTCTGAGCTCCCCACCAGTCCAGGCTGGGGGGTCCCCTCCTTGGCTTCTCAGGGGACTGCTCTGTCCCCTGGCAGGGCCTGGGCCCCATCCCCCACGTGCCTGAGGCCAGAGGGTCCCAGCCAGACCCGGCAGCCCTGAGACTCCACCGAAGGTCAGCGAAGGGGCGCACATCTGGCCAGGCCTGCCAAAGGCCTACAGGGCCCATCGCGGCTCTCCAGCGATGGCCAAGCTGGGGGATCCACCTGTGCTGGGATGGGTGCACCTCTCCGTCTATACCCTGTCCCCACAGAGGCCCCGGGACAACTCCCTCTGTCGACCTGATGCCACCCTCCTGGTGCAGAGGCCTCAGCTCTGGGACACACAAGAAGGAAAAGTCAGGAGAAATCAGTCGGCCCACCGAGCCCCCATCTCCCCATGGCTGAGGCCAGCAGCAGGGCGGGCCTGGGCCCTAGGGATCCTGCCGTGGGAGGCATCCCCTCACTTCTCACCTCCACCCCCGACCCCCGGGGCCTGGCCTAGAGCCAGAGACCCTGCTCCTCCGCTGACCTGAGTCCAGACCCTCAGAGCCAGGCCCTCCCCTCCCTCAGTGACACCAGGGATCTGCAGAGGAGGAGGGTCTCAGGCTGACAGGCCCCGCCCAGGGTTCCCAGGGCTGCCAGGTGGGGGCTGGCCGGATCTCGGGGCCATCCCCTCCTTGTCCCGACAGGTGGGTTGGGAGCCACTCGCTCCTCCCTCGGGGTCCCCACAGTGACCCTTGCAGGACCAGGACTCCGGGGTGTCTCCTGGGTGGGCTTCCCCAGACACCCTGACTCTGACCTCTCCCAGCCTGGCCCTGGCCTCCCTGAGAGCTCAAAGAGGATTGTGAGGAGCTACTACGTCCATGTCCAATGGCACATAGTCCACCTTGAGCCTCCAGGAAGATACCAAAGACCTGGGAGTGGAGACCAACCCCTCTGACGTGGGGTGGAGATGCCCTCAGGCTCCCCGGAGGCCAATCCTCCTTCTTCCTGCCAGGGCCTGCCCCTCCTTCCAGCTCCCACACTCAGATAAGTGCCATGTGTCCCTCAGCCCAAGACCTCACCTCCCCGAGGACTCCCCACCTTCCGGCCCATGACACAAGTGAGCACGCACGCCACTTTGGGTCGCCGCTGACCGACCCTCCCGGGGCTGCCAACAGGGCAAGGACAGACTCCAGGGCACTGGCCTCTCTGCTGAGATTGGGGGGGACAGTGTACGGCCGGTCCTCCCCTGGAGTCCTCACCCTGACTCCCAGCAGGGCCTGTCCCCCTCCTCCCCCCACCCCGCCTTCCACACTCTCACACACACACACAC